>OU015757.1:4800189-4826278 GCA_907169655.1 Acomys percivali | reverse complement strand
CACACACACACACACACACACACACACACACACACACACACACACACGCAAGCAGGCACGCACGCACGCACACAAGCACACCTGGGTCTCCACAAAGGAGAAACTCCAGGCTGAGAGCAGAGTTGGGTAAGACAGGCTACAGAGGACATGCTCCTATTCCATATTTTACTCACATGTTAAGCTCAGTGAAATCCATTTTCTCCTATGTAAAGCATATTTACTTAATATAGTAAGAGTGACAAGAAAATAATAACTATAAAATAATCACCCAATGCCCGAGAAATAGTAAATTGACTAAGAACTCTACCACCCCCTACTTACTCTCTGGTACTCAAGCCGCATATCAAAGCCCTTTCTGAGATTTTTCTGGCTCCCTCCTCTCTGAATGAATTTCTCCCCATTTCATTCCCCGAATCACTGCTAAAAAACCATTAACGTGTCTTTAAATAAACCCATAAATTATGCTTTTTAGAACATGAGACCCAGGGTCTTACATGGCTTCAGGGACCTCTTTGATACTCCACAGAATTTTTAATATGATGTGTCTTTATGGTTAATACGTGCTATATAATCTTAGGAGCCTTAAGGACTCCTCAGGACACAGTGCACATGCATTTTCGAAGGACAAACAGTAACTGAGGCATATGCTAAGTGTTCTAAACAACCATTAGTACAGTCACTCAGGAAGATTCTGCCCTCTGCAGGAAAGCAAGATGGCCTAGTCATGTTTCCCATGGACTTAGTTGGAATGAACTACCCTCCCAGCATGTACGGGGCAGCTGAGCATCTCGGCATCCTACACACTTCCACACTAATTAAGTAGCACACCTTTCAAGTTAAAGACACTGCTTTAGAGACAGGTCAACAAAGGCTTGGCCCCTATCTGTGCTCTTGTCTGCTGACCTTGGGCAAAGCCAATGACTTCCTTCATTGTCAACTTTCTAATGTATGACTTAGAGTTAATAACCAATGTTTCCATAGGAGTAATCGAAATAGTATGTGAATTAGCACAACGGGATGCTCCAACTGCACTCAAGCAATGGTAGAATATCACTGTCTTTCTTCTGGCCTAGAGTGTAATAAAGATAAACTCCAGCCAGGAGTTTTCAATAGAGATGTCTCATTATCAATGCAACACGGGCATTTGGAAATGGCCTCTCTACTGGGACTGGGTCTCTTCAGTTCTCCTTCCTTTTGCTTTTTCTGGTCCTGTGCTTTCTTGTCCCCTGTGCTAACACTGGATCTCTACATGGGGCCTAGGGTATAGTAGTCACTTAAGAATTTTTGGAATGACTCAGGGAACCAGCCTTATAGCCCACAGTGAGTATTATGGTCTGCATCCCAGGTCATGATGATATTACTGAAGTTGACTCTCACCAAACTGAAGAGTACCTTGAAGAGAGTCAGGATTTCTCTAGGTCCAAATTTTAAGCCTCACTTTATTCAGCTGTTCTTTCCAAAGTCTCCAGAATGCTTGCATAAGTTACTTTTCTCATACCTGTGACCCAAAACCTGACAAAGATGACCTAAGGAAAGAATTACTCTTCTGCACTCACAGTTTCCGAGGGTTCCACCCCAAGGTTCTCGGCCTAGCTCATTGAGCAGGACTGCATGGTGGTGGGAGTTCAACAGGTAGTCAGGAAGTGTCTGGGATGCCATGCACACGGAGTGCTGCCCACAATGACCTACTTCATATAGCCAGGCCCCACTTTCTAAAATGACCAGAAATTTCTTTTTTCTTTTTTAAATGTTTTATTAATTTATTCTTGTTACATCTCAATGGTTATCCCATCCCTTGTATCCTCCCATTCTTCCCTCCCTCCCATTTTCCCCTTATTCCCCTCCCCTATGACTGTTCCTGAGGGGGATTTCCTCCCCCTGTATATGCTCATAGGGTATCAAGTCTCTTCTTGGTAGCCTGCTATCCTTCCTCTGAGAGCCACCAGACCTTTAGACCAAAACTTTCAAAACAGCACTCCCAGCTAGAAACAATCAAAACAAGCCTTTTGCGGACGGCTCAGATTCAAACCACAGCAACATCGCAAGAGTGAGGACCCCACTGACGCACAACTTTCTAGCAAATGTGCTTATCTTGGCATCCAGGTATTGCTCCTAACTGCAAGCTCTTGGAAGGGTGTGGGTATTATTCAGAGGCAGACCCTGCAGGGAGCAGGAAAAAGTCATTAGCAACCATGAACTCATGAGATTCATAAAGAACAAAGAAAGCTATCACAAACTCCACTCCTCTGGTTGGCAGAATAAAGACCTAGGAGACAGAGATGAGAACAGAAGCATATTCCCTGTTCCCACTGGGAGTCAGTAGGCACTTCAAATCCCATAATCTTGCAAAACAAATAAGAGATTAGCAGAGGTGTTGGCTTTGAGGGCTGACTCCAGAAAGAAAAGCAAGAGGAAGGAAGACTGAAGAGATCCAGTCCCAGGAGAGAGGCCACTTCCAAAGGCCCATTGCTGCATCGATAATGAGACATCTCTATAGAAAACTCATGGCTGGGGGCCCTGGAATCTCAGAAAGGCATTGGACAAATTAAGTCTGTTTGGCTTGGATAAGAAAAACCCAAGATAGGCATGACAACACTTCCAGGCAGCTGAATGAGGAAATGCTCAGCAGGGACGATGGTTAAGGAAGTTAGGCCAGGAGTGACGGAGTACAGCTAAGCCAAGGGGAACTAGAGTAATAAGACAAAACCCAACGTTGCCAGGAAGCTCTGCATTGTCTATCAGGGATTACTACGGTCTTTCTGTCCCTTGCCCGCCATACTTGATCATGCCTCAGCACATCTGCATTTACCATTTCCCTGTAATTTTCTTCAACCCAGAACCTTCCAGGTTTCTTGGTCTTATTTTGTAAACGCATTGTGGAAAGGGGCCATAATGACGTCAATGATGCTGACTTTTCTTATCCAAAGCACTTGTTATGTTTAAAATGATTACCTTTAGTTAGCTCATTGTTCATGGAAATTTAACTTCCTTGTACTAGAATCTAATAACACTGGTTTATCTACATCACAGACCAGTCAAGTGCTGTACATGACACTATTAAAGCCAGCAATACATGCCTGTTCCTCTGTTATCTGTGGCCAGTCTCACTTTCTACAAGCAGAGTACTTGTGGTAGAGACCTTAGGAGACCAAAGTCTAAACTATTCATCTCCTGGGCTTTGTTTTATAATATGTTTAATGACCCTTGGTTCAGATTAGCACTGAATTTTCTTTGTGTAAGGTATGGAATTGGTGAGTAGATAAAATGAAGGCTGGTGGAGAAAAGAAAGCAGCAAACACCATTCTAAGTTGAGTATCACTTCTCTGAAGTGTCTGGGACCAGAAATGCATCAAAAATTTGAAGAATCTGCATAGAAGTGGCTAATGAGACATACCTAATCTGAAAGGCCAAACTTGGAGGTGATTCCAAATCCAAACCTTCTGAAAATTATTTTTTATTTGTCATTTGAGAATTTCATTGTGCAAATAAATAGCTTCTGATCAAATGTTTCCCCCACTCCTCCCATCCCACTTCTCCTTCCCTGCCAAGTATGCTCTTCTAACTCACTGAGTACAAGCAGTGCTTAGAGTGTATGCATGGGCATCAGATACCCACTGGCACAGGGCAATGGCCTACAGCTACAATCCTGAAGAAAAGTGACTTTCCTACTATGTAGCCGTCCAGCACCAGGAGCTCCTCAGCAGTGGGTGGGGTTTTGAAAGAAAGGGCACAGAGACTGTAAACTCCAAAACTTCATGAGAATTATGTTGGAGTTTATACAGTTTGGGGTTTTAGAACATTTCAGGTTTTTGGATCAGCCATGCTCAGAGTGAATGCATACAGCACTCAGGACAGTTGTAAGAGCTACAGATGTATTCAAATTAATGCAACCTATTCAAGTTGATACAATGAAAATCCCCAGCATCCACTGTGTCTAGAGCTAGGGAAAAAGGAAAGAAATGGTAGGCTTCTTTTTCTATTTTCAAGCTGCTAGGAACTGTGGGAGAAAGACTAACAACAAATAAACCACTGTGGTTTCTGTGTGGCCTGAGGTCAGAGCAAAAAGGAAGAGCACCACGAAGGCTCCAGGGTTTCATCTTGGCCTTGCATGTCATTAGCAGTGGCTTCCACTCACCACACATTTTCCTTTGTGCCAGTAGCTACATAAATGCTTATCACATCTGTCTTTACAGCAAGTTCCTATGGCGGATGCCTGTATTACAGTATGTTTATGCTGTGGCAGTCATCTACAAATTCATTGTCTTAAAAATAACAATTTTTTTTCCTTCCTTACATATCATGTGCAGGGCAATTGGCAGGAAGCAAAGGGATGGAGGTAAGTTGCTCCATGAATTCAGGCTGTAGGATCCACGATATTGGACACTTGACCATCTAGTGAAGTCACCACCTAAACACAAAGCTGAAAGTTTGTTCCTCAAAGGTAACAGCAGACATGGAACCAGTTCTTACCCACTGTGGCACATGCCAGTTTTCACAAGAGTCAGGTGATCATGCCTAACTTTCCAGGGCTTGAAATACACTACAGTACAGCCCCCAAACCACAGTACACATTAGATACTTTCTCTATAAAATCATTAAAGCAAGAGGAAACTCCCTGCAGAAAAGTCAGAATGGAATACTGATTAGAAATCCCATGTCTGATTTTACTGCCTTCTCTTTTATGGTCCTGAAAGGACCCTTTAGGAAAAAAAACCACATTTTGAGATTCAGAAGGGTGAATGATGGTTTCTCAGGAAGAGAAAGCAAATGTTAGGGGGTGTCTGAAACATCATGAAGACACAAGGGCAAGGCCATGATGCCATTAGAGATACATGAAAATTGCATAGTCCCAATCATAGCCTAGAACATGTGACTCGAGGAAAGATAGCTATTCTTGCAGTGGTCTAGAGAACTTGAGGGGATACCAGCAATAGACAAAGCAAGATGCTCAGAGCACTTGGGCTATATTCTACAGACCCTGTGTAATGCCACGTAGTCGTTTCCACCTTCTTTTCCAGTTTGGCAGGGTCTGACTTGACCAGCAGTTCCTGAATCACTTGGTGTTCTCCACTTGACTTCTGGGACTTGGTACCCGACACTCAGACACTCTTCTAATTTCTTTACCTGAGTGAGACTTCCTTGTTCTCACGCACTCAGCTGAGACACCACCTCTGCTGTGAGCCTCAGTGAGGTGTGTCTTCAGTGGACCTTGCTGAACACTGTGCTCATCAGTGGCTGCATTGTATGGTATCTGAGACATCGCTGCTAATATAGAGACCTGGATACTATCACTCATTCCTCAGCATCTCCAAGTGTTGGGGACCGCTGGGATTTTCAACAGACATCTACTGAATGGCTGGGTTGGAAGAAAGGCCTGGCATCTAGTTTCTCTAATGATGTGTATCACCTAGGAATATTTTCATATCAGAATTCACTGTTCCCATAGAAGCCAGCATAGCAGATGGAAACTGTCAGAACTGGTGACTCCTTGTTTGAGGTCTTTCTCTGGCCATTGGAGGCCATTTAGCCCAAGCAGAGGCCAGAGATGAAGAGCTAATATCCCAGGGACAGCACCAACCAATGACTGATGATGTTGCCCAGCTGGCTAGAGCAGCCCTGGGAGGCACTCCTCTGGTCTTTCAGAGATTCCCCGTGGCTCGTGCTTTCACTGCCCACACTGACATGTTTGATGGTGCATTTGCTGCTCCGATCTTCTTTGTTCCATCTCTCACTCCCTCACTGGTGTTTCCTGGTATCGATACATAAATTAACCATCATAGCCAGGCCATTGTTTTAGCGGAATCCAGCTTAAATTGGGTGCCTAAGTCTTTAGCTGTCTGATCTGTCTGTCTTAGGTTTTGTCAGGTGACATACCCTTGCATTCATTCCACAAGTGGACATGTAGTAAAAGACAGATGGCTCATGGGAGGGGAAGTCTGTATTCTAAGATCCTTGCAGATGGAAAGACAAAACAAAAACAAAAGAAAACAACAACAACAACACACACACAAAACAAACAAACAAACAAAACATTAGTTCTTTAGAAAATGTTGGTTGGAGAAAGCAAAGGGAACTTTTCTTCCATGACTTCTTTTTACTATCTCTCCAATTTGTTTGGTTTTGGCTTTTTGAGGCAGGACTGCGATATGTAACTCAGGCTGGCCTTAAATTTACAATTCTCTCTGCCTCTCTCCTGCTGCTGAATTCTGGAATGACAGTCATGCTCAGCTTGCCCTGGCTTCTTGATTCCAGCCTACAAGCAGGGGGTGGAGCCAAGGAGGAGCTCACTGAAGAGCTTCAAGTGCCCTCCCGCAAGGTACTTGAATGTCCTCGTCTTTAAAGTCAGGATAGCAATAGCATCTGGTTTTATGAAATTTGTTGTGACCATTAGTGAAAACAGAGACTGCCATCTCAACACATGCAACACCCTGCACTCAGAGAGCAGATCTCACACACCGTGCCTGTGATTCTTGGCTTCTTCCAATAAGCCAGCTGGGCACTGTGCCTTCATGACGTGCAGCAGAGCTGAGACACATGGCCACGAGGAGGAAGTTCTTTGGCCCTCCTCCTCAACATGAATTGCTTCGTATATGATAGTAGACGGTCTGGAGTCAGACAGAGCCAGCCAGGGACAAATCTCAGCTTAGCCTCAGTTTACTCATCTGCACAGCCCTCCCCACTAGGTTTCTGTGGTATGTGACAACACGGTGCATACTAAATGACCAGCAGAGAGTAAGAGTCCAGTAAGCACCCAGTGACATCCTTTCTGTCATCACTGTGCCTCTTACATGGCCTATGGCAGCAGCATGGCTTTCCGTTCTGCCATCCTCGGCTCCCGAGCCTGACCAGCAATGTCAGCTTCACTGCTTCCCCATGACTGCCAGTTTCAAAAGAGCTCTTCATTTTCAGAGGATACATTGATAAGCTGGTGAATTTGCATGCTGCCAAAAGCCCCCCGTGGCTCGTGTAAGTCCAGATTATTCTGTTTATTCCTTCAGTCACAGCTGTTGTTTATCCTACAGAGGCAGCTCGTTTATTATGTCGCAGACTACCCAGGCGCGGGCTCAGGGCAGTCTTGGTAAACTCTGTCTGCCAGACTCTGCCACCGCGTGACATGCTGACGGTGCCACCTGCAGCCCTGGTTACCAGGAAAGGGGGCTGAGACATTCCTGGGAGGGGGGTCCCTTCCTTTCATCTGCCAACAAGGAGGGGTGCTCCTCGTCTCCCTGTCAGTTTCCTGAATTGGTATCAACAGCTGCTTTCATCTTCATACAAGGCAAACATAGTCCTTTTCCTGTTTTATTATTAACACATTCTGGCATAATTGCTTGGGCTCTCAACTGTGACCTGTTAGACAGTCACTCAGCTGCAGAATCTTCCAGAGGAATACAGCACCATGGTTAAAGATAGCGATGTGCATTTGCCCCTAGCCATATCTATTTGTCTACAAAGCCCCAAAGTCAAATCTCTTGTTGAATTTGCTCAAACATCAATGGATAGTTGAATTTACATAGACTTAATGTCTTATAATCTTTCTGGTCTGGGGAATCTATATTCAGGATATATCTGCACATCAGCTCGGATAGATCCTGTTTAATGCTGAAAATAATTTTAATCTCTCTAAAGCCCAGCACTTCCACTCATTACTAAACCATAGCAGCCAAGACTTTTAAATATGTCACAGTAAACCCGCTGCTGCCAACTAGCAAATGCACAGTGCTAGGAGCTGGGCCACGTGCACGGGTCTGTTTTTGTTGTTGGTTTTTTGTTTGTTTTGTTTGGCTTTGGGGTTTTTGCTTTATTAATGCATATTTTTCTTTTGCAATTGACAGTTTTTTTGGCTACTAGTTATTCCCAAAGGCTTCACTCTACTTTCCAATGACACATACATATATGTTCATTGCTGAGGGTTGTCAGAAGGCTCGGGATAAGCGTTCACTCAATCATATCTATATGAATCTCTCTTGCGTGACACAACTGATACATGCAGTCAGTATTTGTTGAGTCCCAGGGATGTGTCAGGCACAGCAGTGAACAAAACCAATAAAGTCCATGCTGTCCTGAAGTGGGCATGGTATCTTTGAGGTAGACACACCATCAAACACAAATGTATCACCTGTCAGGAGGCAGTGACTTCTCAGAACGGAATACTGAAGAGCGTGGGACTAAGGTGACAAGATAGGTGTGAGGTGGTTGAGACATAAGGTGGTTGGGGAGAATGGAAGTGGGCCGAAAGCAAGCTGATCTCCAGTTTCCTCTGGCTGTTGTCACAACGCCCCTCAGCTTTGTGCTTCCTCTGACCATGTTAACTTGGACCATCCTGTGGCTGTTCCTTTTCAACGATGGAGTCTATTTCCTTCCTGCCTTAAGCGCAAGCTTGTTGTCAGTCACAGCAATGTCCAACCAAGCAGTTGTGAAAAGTAAAGGGCAACAGTTTGCACCCAGGCCTACGTTATTTTGCAGCTCCTGCTTGTCTTCCTCCTCTGAGAGTCCTGAGATGACCATGATGCAAAGAAAATCTAGTCTCTAGGAGGCCGAGTTACTTCCATGAGCACCCAGCACAGTGGTAGACCAGTTAGAGGAGTGTGGCCACAGGGATGTGCTAGGTGAGAAGGGTGGGAGAGCTGCTCTATGGAAGCACAGGATTGGTAAGTAGGCTTTTGGGACAATCTGTTATGTAGCAGAAGCTAGCTGCTTCCCTTGCTCCCTGCGCTTTATTTCCTGCATGACCAAATGTTGGGGTAATCTCTCTCAGCTCTATTCTCTGCTGCGGCTGGGTATCTTCACAGTACCGATGATGGCCCTACGGCATGCCTTGTCAATATAACTCTCTAGTTCATGTCAAATTCTGAGCCTGGCTGAATGCAGTATTTCAGGTACAGCACTGAAGAGAGATATGTTAATTAGGTTTAGTTAGTTTGCATCATGTTACACCCTATAGATACGATTTATATAATACATATGATATTGCTATTAATATTATTAATATAAAGTTATAAATGTTCAATTAATAATAATAATGCTTTCAGTTAAAAGTAATAAAAATTTAAAGTAATAATGGATTCTTTTTTAGTAACAAAAACCCATGGCAGCATGAGTGAGTAGCTGGGGTACATTCACCGCATCGGGAGACCTTTGGAGAATATATTATGTAATGTAATTAAATCCAACTCTCATATTCATACCCCAGAGAGAAGGTGCTAAGGCTTATGACATATCATTTCCCAGGAAATTCAGTTCAGTTTGTGATGACATCCACAAAGGTCCACAGAATTTTCGTAGAATATTTGCAGGAGCCCACATCGTGAAATGAAGCATACAAGTCTCTAGTAAAATTACTAGTCAACCTTAACCTATTCCAGTGCCTAGTGTCCTGATACCATCCATCCTTTGGGCAAACCTTTGTTGAGCATCATTATGGGTCAGATGCAGACTTTAGTACTAGAAATACAACCACGCACCACCCCTGGGTAATCACCATATAATGAGAGGGAGGGACATGTTAAGGGTCATCACAGAGTGTGGTGATTATTAGCAACAAATGCTGTGCAAACAACAGGATAGACGCCAGCCTTTGGGCAGAGCAGAAGAGGAGAGAGAGAAAGAGAGAGAGACACACACAGAGAGAGAGAGAGACAGAGAGAGAGAGAGAGAGACAGAGAGAGACAGAGAGACAGAGAGACAGAGAAAGAGAGAGAGAGGGAAGAGAGTAACATTCTGGAACTCACCAATATTTTGTATAGGTCATTCATAGTTAGACTAAAACAAAAAAAAAAACAAAACAAAACAAAAAAAACGAAAAACAAAGCAAAACAGTGCTGGGCACTCCCCTGTCTCTACTGAACTCATTTGACTTAGTCAGGGCATCAACATTAAACCAAATGGAAAACATGGTATTTGAAGGACACCAGACAAGGGACAAAATCAGAAACTATGAATAGCCACCTCATTCTTCTGTATGCTAATTACCTAGAAAACAAAGCTTTATTCTGAGCCCAAAAACCAAGATTGTTAAAATAAATATTCATCTGATTTTTCTGTCCAATTTGAATTTTTGTACAAAATACCTGAAGCTAGGAGACTTACACAGAAAAGAGGTTTATTTAACTCAGTTGGAGAACTCCAAGAGTGCTATTCCTGGTCATCTGGCAACCCTGTCAAAGCTCTAGGTACATGACCTCACAAATGGCATCGTGGGGATGGAGGCAGAAGGGGACAGGAGTGAGGGAGGGTGATAAGGAGCAGGAAGGAAGGATAGAAGATAAGAGGAAGAAGTGGGGAGGGAGGGAGGGAGAGAGATTGCAAGTCGGAAACCAGAGCAAGAGTCATTCAGAGGATGTGCCAAACCTATTTATAACAACGGGGCTCACGGTCCGTCCTGAGACCGGTACTCACCCTAGAAATGTCTGCTTCTTCCATGATGTACTTGACCGAGATTCCCAACAACATCCTGAAGAACAAGCCTTCAGCTCAGAGACTCTAGGGAGCAGAGAGTAACTGTACCTAACTCCAGCTGATGACGAGGAAGCAACATGAAGACCACTGTCCCTTCCTTCCTCCTCTCACCAGTTTCAGCACGCTGCCGGGGTTTGTCTTTGTTCCTTATCATTGTCAGATAGCTGTAGCTCCAGGCACCACAGCAACATTTCAAACAGGAAGTGGAGGACAGTATCCTCTTTATGAAGAAATCAAAAGCATCCTCAAATCCCAACAAAAGTCTGCCACCTCAAATTGTTCTGAGCATGACATGATCTTGACCTACTTGCAAAGAAGACAAGACACGCATTAAGCTTTTCTAGCCACAGAGCCAGGAAATAACCTATCTGAAGGATGGGTGCCGTTAAAACACTTTGCTGAACAAAAAAATTTTGAGCAGAATTTTTTGTAAGTGGTAGGGGGAGGGGTGGGAAGACTCCCTGGTTTTAGAGAGCAGGAAGTAACACAGACATGCTACATTGCATTATAACCTGGAGGACATTTAGTTAGGAATCTTGAAAGCAGAGAAGGGATGGATAAAATATTCTAATTAAACATCCAGAGTTGGACCTGATAAATGATAAGT
The DNA here is from genome assembly GCA_907169655.1 of Acomys percivali. Lineage (NCBI taxonomy): Eukaryota > Metazoa > Chordata > Mammalia > Rodentia > Muridae > Acomys > Acomys percivali. The sequence goes on along the minus strand of OU015757.1, from coordinate 4,815,216 downwards.
AGTGCAGGGCAGCAACAATGTGCTTTTCTGCAATGGCATCACAGTGGCCAAGCAGAGCGCTGGCAATAAAATAAGATCTTCTCCTGGTGAGTTCCTGCAACCCTAGACATAACAAAGGGGTCAAGAACTAATGCTGTCTCACTAGACAGCTGCCTGAAGCTAACAGGGGTGACTACTGGAAGAAAACAAATGCATAGCCACAGGCTTAGGGCCTGAGATGGTTCATCTCCATGGTCGTCTTAATCAATTCTATGGTCCCTTGGGAGGCAGACTCTGCACACACATGAGAATTCTCTTGATCAGACTAAATGAGGTGGAAAGCCCTGGCCACATTGAGCATAGGATTTGATACTCTTAGGCATGGAGAGATGGTTCAGCTATGAAGAGCTTTACTTCTCTTGCGGGGGACCCAATCTTGGTTCCTATCTCTCAGTCACATGGCTCGTAACTGCCTGGAACTCCAGCTCCGGAGATGCAAAGTCTCTGGCTTCTGTGGGAACCTTCACTGATGCGCACATACCCTCACAAACATACACACAGTTAAAGTATTAATTATAAATGCTAAGAAGACATCTGCTATGCTGTTTCTGAACTACTGATGAAGTGTGACCAGTTGCCTCAGTCTCCTGCTGTTGTGATGGGGTATTAAGTCTGAATTGTGAGCCAGAATGTATGCTTCTTTTCCAATTTGTCTTTGTTGGGCATTTTACCACAACAATAGAAGGGGAAGGCAGCATCACAACCCCAAATCAAGCTATTCTGGCAGAATTCTGTAAAGGCCCCTAAACCCACACTGTACGCAGTGCCTTAGTGGATGTTTTGATCTTAATGCTACAACCTAAAGAGTAAAAGCTCTGAAAGTCTGAAAGGGAGAATATTATGTATGAGGTTTAAGAGTAATTTTCATTCTACATAAAGTCCATGCCTGTCCTTGACATTACAATTAGAGTGATGTGCCTGTGAGCTGAAGCTGAGCTGCTGCTGAAGCTGCTGCTGCTTCGAACTTTAATGTGCGCAGCACAGAGCCAGCTACAGAGTAAGTTCTTGAATAATGCCTGCTGGGTAAAAAAAAAAATATGGATAAAACAACAGGAGCCATGATACCATTTACTGTTTTTTAGACTCTGTTTTACACCTTTGCAGGTAGAAAGTCATTTAAGCATCTGAAATAAGTTGTTTTTTCCATCTCTCTTGGGCACAAACCCAGAGTTACCATCTTGTGGGCACTGTCTTAAATTTCTGAGTATGTCTGTGCGGTGTTGGGGAACTCAAGAGTTTGTACATGTTAGATAATTGCTTTACCAGTGTGTTATATCCTCTGTGTGCCATATGCATATCTCTTTCAATCTCAGATCTTGAGAGATCACTACCCTGATGCCTGGCATTAGTGTTGGTATGCCATGTCTCAAACTCAAACCACAGTGAGAACCAACACATAAGCTTTTTGGAAGGCAGGTAAGTGATGGAACAGGCTCCTTCTAGATTGGCTAAATTGCTTTTGTCATCTGAAATCCAACAAGTCTTTGTATAGATTCCTGGCTCATCTGACTGCGAATGGTCCTATATGAGAGCATCTGCATGATCTATGGGAGCTAAGACACAGTCTCTGGGAGGATAGTCGATACTCAAGGTCACACATTAGAGACAACAGTTCTCCTGGTGCTGAGGTTTCTACTTGGCTCACACCATCTAGCTCTGGCTTTTATTTGATATTCTTCCTTTAGTTTCCTCAAAATGTAGAGATACCAAGATGAGGCTCTTTAGTTCTGAAGATGGAGGGCTATTGAACAAAGACGTGTTTCCAGTGGCCCAAGCTTGATTATTTTGGTTTTTCGAGACAAGGTCTCTCTGTGTGGCCTTGGCTGTTCTGAACTCACTTTGTAGACCAGGCTGGCCTCGAACTCACAGAGATCCACCTGCCTCTTCCTCCCGAGTGCTGGAATTAAAGGCATGTGCCACCATGCCCGGCCCCAGCTTGATTTCTAACAAATGTTCCAAGTAAGTTTGCACGTTGGAAAATATACTCCCCGATTCAAAGAGGGACAAGTGTAGTTCAGAACAGGGACAAGGTTGATGCAAATGAAAGCTGGTATCACAAAATCCAATGTTGTTTGGACCTGAGGAGAAAAGCCTTCTTTCTCACACTCCTGGTCCTCATCCTGGTGCTTCCTAGAGTACTGCACCTGAGCCGTGCTGTTGGTTTTGGGCTATGACTAATGAATGCACTTTTAAATAATCCTCTAATTATCCTGCAGCAGATGTGTCTTTATCACATCCTGCTTTCATTAGGAAAAGCATCAGATGTAAATAGTTTGTAGATGTCTTGTTATGGTTTCAATGAGAAGTGCTCCCTGCAGGTTTGTGTGTTTGAACACTTGGTCCCCTGCTGGTAGAACTGTTCTATGAGACTGTGGGACATTAAGGAGGTGGGCTGCTAGGAGATAGGCCTTCTGGGTGGCAGCCCAGTCCTGGTTCAGGACTCATGTTATTCCAAGACAACGAGTAACAAGCAGTCACTGCACATTCTGTCCCCAAGAAGCTACCTCTGGCTATGCCTTCCATAGAATGATAGACTGTGTCCTTACAAACCGTAAGCCAAAATAAAGCTTTCCTCCTTTAAGCTGCTTCATGTTAGGTATTTGGTGGCAGCAATGAGAAAAGTAACCAATATATGTCTCTATTATATACGCCCAGTAAATATTTTGTGAATCTTTGAATATACGAAAAGCTTCAAATGTGCAAGTGCCCTAGGCCTCCTGCAAACTGCTAAATCTCTAAGAATACAATACTTACTTTTCCCCTCTGGAGCATGTTTTGGACTTAAATGCCTTAGCTACTGACTCCCCATCTGCTCTTTTGTTTTGAGTCTTCTGTGGAACTCTCCCTGTGGCCCTCCGGGCTGGCCCCCTTTCTCCCTCCTCCTTCCTCTCCTCCCTTGGATCAGTCTATACCGGGCTGCTGCATGCAGCTCCCCTACACACCATGAAGAATCTTATGTGCAGGCTTTGTGGAGCACTGTGCAGAGTTGCCTATGGGGCTTCATGCATAATTAATGACAATTCAGCTACACATGTTTTCTATTAGCAAGTCAGACTCTTTTAGGACTTTTAAAACATACTTTGCAATTCACTAAAATTCTAGGAGGCATTCAAATAAGAAAAATCCATAAAAGCACAGAATGTCTGTGGTTTCTGGAAGGAGCTTTAATGAAGAAATTCTCCCCAGAGAGGTGGTAGCTGAGATGCTTTTCACTCAGCACCACAAGTTTCTCCAGATGAGTACAAGACTAAAGCGCAGGTCTCCTCAAAAACAATGTCAATGGAATAGATTTTTTTATAAAAAAAAAAAAAAAGGGTCCCAGGTTACCATAACAACCAAGGTTCCAACATCATGTTGACTAACTGCAAAGTGATATGATCAGGAAGACCAGAGCAGAGAACAAAAGTATCAGGTTGCTATAGAAACTGGATATAGAAAAAAATGGAGTTATTTCAATAGGAATGTTTTCTGTGAAAAAGTAAATGTAAGACATTCTTCCAAGGTAAATGTTCACCCTGGAATTTTATACATTTGCCAATAGCTATCACACCATTCTATTCATACATCAATGCTCCAAGATAGAAGCTATATCAGTTAGCTATTGCTGCATAACAAACATTCCGAAAACTTCTGGAGTTTAAACAATTGCCCTTTGCTTTACTCCTGGGTGTATCAGTTGACTGGGTTCAGGTTTTATTATCTGGGTTGTGTTCTTCTGGTTTGGGATTGACTTACTGAGACATCTGTAGTCAGCTAGCAGGTTTTCTAAGGGCTAGCAGTGGAGGACATCTTCAGATGAGATTATTAGCCTTTGGCTAGTGTGGACTTGGATTCCCAGCAGGCTCCCTTGGATTTACTTACTTTCAAGGAGAAGCATGGATCCAGAAGGTCAAATATGAGAAGCCTTCCCGGATCCTAGACTGAGAACTGAACCAGCTTAATTGTACCACATCCTGTTGGTGGGAGCATGGCATGGCTGAGCCCTGCTTTGGAAGACATCGAAATAGATGTCATTACTTCATGGCAGAGGATGCAATACTGAATTACAAAGAGTGGAGAGTTTGAAGTCATTTCTGTACATGATTTATCAAGATGCTAACTTTTACCTATAACATCCTCTTAATATCACACACAAAGTTGAATGTGCAAAATTCAAACGGATCCATCTAAGTATTAAAAGCCATTTGGTGTTGAGAGCAAAACAATATCCTGAAATGCCAAATTATAGCTCCTGCATTAGGTATGATTTTTAGTGGTACATATTTCAGGGTTTTGAATTTATTCTATAATTTTCTTTCCATTACCTCAAAAAATGAACAGTGTCAAGTAACCACTTGAACCCTGAAGGGCATAGATGATTGAGGTGATAGATGATTCTGCTTAAAATGTTGTTCATCAGCTGATGGAGGGAGGTTTAGTGAAGTGATTAAGGGCAGGGGCTTTCAAATCATGTGGCCAGAGTTCAGATCTCCTCTCAAGTTCTGGGTAGGTATGTGAATTACATAGAACCCTGACCTCTATCCCTAGAATGTAAAAATAGAAAGTAAAGGCAGAATGTCCATGTAATGATCTTAAGATCAAACCTAACTTATCAGTCCCATTGTTGTCAGGACCCACTATGCAACTGATGTTACAGTTAGTCTTTACAACTGTCAGCCTTTCAAATGAAGGCACTCCAGTGCAGTGAATATGGTGGTTCTTTCCCCCAGGAAGCTAAGATAATCTTTGAAGAAAAAAACAGAACTATGTCTGTTCCCAGCAAAGTACTTAATCAGTGTGAGATACATGATGGAGAAAATTAACCTTTGGCATACGTGACAGAGGCTAAGAGAAGGACAAATACTCACTGTGTAAATTCAGGCAGTATATCCTTTGGATTTGAGAACATGAAAATCACTCTGGATTCTCTTGGATAATGTTTTAAACAAGGAGAACTGACCCTGCGTGGTTACTGGCTGGCGACTCATGTTTTTATGGCATTTCCCCCCTCAGTCATAGAGGACAATCTCTTCTGCCCATTTTCCTGGAGATGCAACTGGGAACCAGTGAAGCAGCAGAAATGGACAGGGTCACACAACTCTGGCAGAGTGGCAGAATGAAGTTGCACCAAACATCTTTGACTACAAATGGAGGAGAGATGAAATGACTCTGCGGTGTTAGTGATCAGAATTGAGTGTTACATGGAAGGGACAGCTACTATGGCTGATTCTGCATTTCTCCACAGAAAGAGCTTAGCAACATGTTAGCCAGAAGTAGTTTGGGGGAAGGTAGAAGTAACATTCACAAAGGAAGCATGAAGAGTTTCTCCAGCTTGCATGCTTGTTTAAGGAGGCTTGGAACTGTCCTTAACAGGGATTACGAAAGGCAGGTCACTCTCCTTGCCCATCCCTGTGGCTTGTGACAAACAGCCTCATCCTTCTACATAGAACTCCATGTATTTTCACAGAACTCCCTACCTGGCCCACATGTCTCTACCTGTCCGCATCACTAGTCCATGGCACAGATGCTGATGCTAACACTTACTACATAAAATCTCCATAGGAATTCATACTACACATACACCTGATGTCTAAAAAACAACTGCCTCTAATGTCTTAGGATGCAAAGGGATGTTCTCCCTTTGGTCATAGACTTGAGAACAGGGCTTCTATCTAAGGGGAGTGAGCAATCACTGGAGTTTTCAGTGCTTATATAGGAAAGCCTTACTTGTGCTTCTGCAGGGGCATTCTGTTTTCTTGTAATTAGCATTTCCTATGTCAAAACCCTGAGTCCAGTGATGTTGAGTCGCCTTTTTCCATTATCAGAGGGACAAGTGCCTTGTGGGAGCCATCCGGTCTTCTTTCAGAGACCCTCAAAACATTTGTGTCATTTCATCTAAGGGGAGGACATTTGTTTTGTTAAGTATATGAACTGTAGACAATGGCGTATTTCCTTGTTTGGCTCTTTTCTCACAAAACTAAGGAGCTTACACAAGGTCCAAGGCACATGCTCTCTAATTTTCTTCTATCTGGATTACATCAAGATTGCAAGGAGAGGGAGTTACTTCCTATTTATTTTGGTCTCCTGTGACTATATTTGTGGAGGAATGCCTTGGGTGGATGTAACAACTATCAATAAAGCGCTGTTTAGCCAATCTACTGAATGGAAGAACAGGAAGTAGAAGGCAGGACTTCCTGGAGAGGGGGATGAGCCAAGAATTGAGAGTTGAGGGGAGAGAAGACAGCTGACAGTTGATGAGGAAGGAGGAAGAAGCGTCTGGGGATCAGATTGGCAAGTGCTTGGATATATGTATGTTATGAGGTTTAGAGTAGTTTATTTTAGTTTATGAGTAGATTAGAATCAGTTTAGCTTCTGCCTGGCATAAGTGCTTGCAGCTTTAAAGTACGTTTCAGTCTCTCTGTGCCAGTTATCAGCTTCCTAGGCCAAACCAATACAATTTATTGTAACATATATTTGTATTCAAAGATTCAAAAATCAAAGTTCTCAGTAAGAGGACATAATTCTGCCTCTCCCTTTCTGCATCTCTTGCCTTTTACATAGTCGGTCTGACTGTCTAACATACTTTTGCACAATTTTAATTAGGTCTCAAATTTTTGTTGCCAGCTGATATTTAGCCAGATGAATAAGAATGCATGCCTACACCACCCCTGCCCCTGGTCCTTCACTACTCTGATGACATCCTCCGCAAAGGGCTCCCTAGCTATCTGTGAGTCCTGTCTCCTCTTCTTTGGCTAGGTCACATCTCTCTTTAATATGGTTCTAGGAACACTGCTCTTTGCTCTCATCCTTGACTCTACCAGAATGCCTACAGCCCTCACCTGGCTCTTTAATTGAGGCACAGTGCTGACTTTGGGTCTTTGCTGATGTTTATCCCAACACCTAGTCTGCATTTGAAAATCGAGTGTAGATTAGAAGTCAAAATTCCCATTCTCTCTTCAAAGGATGACTTAGAAAGAACACTTAAGGCACCATTGGGAGATGAGCATTGGCTGGTTGCTTTAGAGGAGGTTTGGGCTACACTGCACACCATAATCCACAAAATTACATATGTGGACACTTCCCTACTCATGTGTCTACATTAGTCACTCACCTTCCTTTGAGTTCAGTAAGACACTTATGAATGAATTATACCATGCTTGGGCTCTACTTTAGTTTCTCTGCTGGTATAGAGGACACTACTTGGCTAATTGTCAACAGAGAAGTTCTGATTTACAGTGGTTTTGTTTCCCATGGTTTTGTGGAATTTGGAAGCTTCATCACTGACTTCTAAACAACCCACTCTATCCCCAGACCATTCGCCTGGGTTGTTCCTACAGAAGAGAAGTTATGACAGGCGACTCCCCAAACCATTTCCAACTCCAGCTAACATGGTTCCGAGAATACTCAACCTCTCCTGTTTCTATTTGTTTTATCTCAGGACAAGGCTGATCCTTATCTCATCTCACCTACAAATGGGTGGGGTAGGCCGCAAAGATCCTTATATCTAACACTACAAGAGGCAGACAGATTAAGCAGGGACTCTAGAAAAAATAAGGATAGCTACAGGAGGGGCTCATGATACGAATAGGAGTATCCCAATAGCACATGGTACATAGTATGAAAGATGATTTGAATGCCAAGGCAATTTGTTAACAATTGAATATGCTGGGGGTACCTATTTAAATCTTAGTACAACTATCCCATCTCCAAGTACAAATAAAATGGGTAGAATAAAGCAGCTCTTCATTGACTGATATCTACCAAGGAGCTATCAAACATATATGTAAATGAGAAGATACAGATGTTTAATATGAGTCAATCATTATGAAAAACACTACACAAAGGCTAATACCCATTTCAGAGATAAGAAAACGAAGATCCCTGAAAAAGTTGGCTCTGAAACATGCACTTCATGGTTAACTAATAGGAATGTGGTTTCCACTTTTTAGTCCATACATTATAGGTAGAACTCCATTATCAATCCCAGAAGACATAGCACATGTCCTAACCTCACCAAAATCTTCACGTTGCTCTGCTGAAAAGAATCTGTTACTGCCGATCATGTGATCTGAGGCACGGAGGGAGGTCTTCTTTATCCAATTAGACTAACATGTGAGAAAATCTGAGACCAAAGCTGTTGGCTGCCTTTAGCCTTCCTAAATCAGAACAGATCAGAGGATGGTGGTAACATCGAAATTTAAGTCCTGTGTTGAAATTAAAACTGAGAAACAGATCCTGATGACAATATTTGAGCCCCATAAGTCAAGTTACTTGAAGCTAGAATAACTTGTTCATTTAATATTCCTAAACCTACAAACTTTTACCCGAGTACACAAACTAAGTCAGGTTTTCTGTCATTTATAAGAGCAAGATGGTGGGTGGAGGTCAGAGAGAGCTAGCAGAAGAAGGATGTGGATGGAGGTGAGAGTCAGTCTATTTATTGACCTTAAGTTACTGTTAGGCAGTGTCACACCAGCAGCAAATGGGATCTGCTTTTATAGAAAGACCATGTGGTTTCAGTCATGCCCAGATAATTCATTAGTGCGCTTTGTGGCAGCATTCAGTCATCTGTGGAAATAATTTAATCATACTTGAAAGAAAGAAGGAAAATCTTTGACAAGTTTCCATTTCAAAAGCTGCTCAGAAACACTGCGTCTCCATGGGACTGTTGGCTGTGTGTGCATTTTTCCATGACCAGGGAATCTGCTTGGAAGCCAGAAACAGAGGAGGAATAAACAGGCTCTTCAGAGGGTGGGGACACATAATGAGCTGTGTTACTCAACGATCAGAGAGACAGCATTTGTCCTACTGAACATCTTCATAAAAGACAGAGAACTCACTGTAGAGTGGAAAGCCCAGAAGTACGAAAAGCAGAGAATTCCTCCAGTTAATGAGGAGGTAGAAAGCTGGGAGACTAGGAGTCCCCAGACAATTGGTAACTAATGACTGATCAGATAATTAACTAAAGCCACACTGATCAATTGCAAAGTGGAGTTTGAGGCTCCCCTGTTCTCTTGAGCAATTCAAGATCAAAGAGAACTGAAAAAATGTTGCTTTCTTCCTCAATAGGTATTTGATAGAAAATAGAATACATGCTCAGTCATTGTGAGTCCTGAGCAGGAGAGCTCCGTTGGGGTACAATCCCAACCTCTAGTACGGCTAAGTATCTACTGGGTTTTCAAATCATTCTACTTGTTTTCCAAGTCCTGAACTCAGTGGAATGCCATATTGTTTTGAGACCGACCACCAGGATTGAGCCAAGCTTGGACCTTAGACATTTCCAAACACTGATGAAGTGATTAGTCTGTTGTCCCCAAAGCCTGAAAGACACTGCACCTGACTCAGCTGGAATTGTTAAACTCTTCCATTTGCACTCCATTTCCCGATCCCCTGGCTGGGACATGCTTACATGACACTCTTTTCTTTCCTGTGCACTGTGAGGACAGCCTTATAGCACCCTGTAACTTCCAAGAAGTATCTGTCCTGGTTGTCCTGGGGTCATACCCTTCTTTCTTGATCCCTACTTATCCTAACTCAGAACCTTTGTGGGGATCCCTCAGCCATTGCCCTCAGAGTGACCCTAGCTAGAGGGTAGAACAGATAAACCAGGACCAATGCTAGGATTGGTTGGTAAGTGAGAACATGGAAAGGCAAGCCGAGAGCAGTGCAGATATACCAGTGATCTGGGTACTGTAAACCCTGAGTTATCAGAGAGCAGGGAGCAAACGGTGCATGGGTAAATCTATAAAGCTGGGGAGACGAGGTCTGGTACAGAGCTGACATGAACTCGACTCCACTGTGATGAGTAGGGTTTCTATTTCAACACCACTGGTACTCTTCTTAGGTTTCTAGCCCCAGACACCCCTAAAGTGCCAAAACACCTGGGTCTGAGTGACAAAGAATTAAAGACAAGGCGAGTGAATCATTTCCTATCCTCTGCCAATTTTTTCCAACACTGGTATCTAAAAACCCCTTTCCTATACACCCCAGTTCCTTGCTAAGCATGAAAGAAGCCTGGGTAGGGTGGTGCACACATGTTTAGTCACTCAGGTGCCAGGCAGGCAGATCTCTGTGAGTTGGAGGACAGCCCACTCAGTATAGTGAGTTCCAGGCTGGCCAGGGCTACATAGTAAGACACAATCTCAAAACATATGAAGTATGTTTTTCAAAAGGAGTGAGAGGAGATGGTTTGTGTAAAGAGATCAGCTTCTCTGGGTCTCTGAGCAAAGCAGATCTTACACTCTGTGGTGAGCGTTCAAAAAATGAAGGAAGGAGGAAGAATGGGAGGGATAAAAGAAGTGAGGATCTGGAAGACAAAGAGAACGTGAGGGAAATGAACAGTCTAAACAGCCAATGCTAGCCATCTTGCACTCCAGACCCTGCCATTTGGGCGAAGTCTCAGTTTGCCTCTACATCCTGCATCTGCCTTAGCATACATCTCAGTTGTCTGACTTTATCTTCTGCCTGGAGTTTGAGCCTCAACATTTCTTCTTTGATGATCCTGCTTGACTCAGACTCATACTCTGTCTTGACCTCCACTTTTTCAACTTCCGTAAGGAAGACACAACACACACAGCTTCTCAATGACCTAGGTATTCGGGGGCAGAATACCCTACTCCCATACAAAAATTGTAAACTGAGATAATGCATGGGGCCCAGTGAGAAAGGCTCCATGAACATCTTCTTCTTTGCATGACACTCAGAGCACTTAGGTCCAACAAGTACTTAACTACCATAACCTCATCTATTCCTCTTGCCTTTCTAGATAGACAGGCTGGCCTCAAACTCACAGCGAACCTCCTGCCTGTGCCTCCCAAGTGCTGGGATTAAAGGTGTGAGCCATCACGCCCAGCCCAGGGCACAGTTTCTCCATCTGTAGCAAGAAAAAATGAGTGGGGTGTTCTCTGAATTTGCTCCCAAACCCATCGTCCCAGACTTGCTTGCTTTTGTATTGATTGAAGCAGAGACAAAGACACCAGGGAGGTAGTGTCCAGTCTTCCTAGATGGACACACCTCTACTCTGGGGGAGGCGTGGAGAAAGCAGAAGAGTAGTGGTTCTCCACTGCTGCTGCAGGGCCCAGGCATGATAGACAGGAAAGCATCCCATAATTATGAAGCAGGAGAGAGTACCATCCATTAAGACCTTTTAGCCACCACCACCACATAGCTGCCCACCCCCTGCTGTGACTGAGAGCTGTGTCACCCCCCACTTTTCAGGGCCAAGGAGCTCTCACACACTGGCTTCTTTAGCTCACTCATGTCACTGCCCTGCCCCAAAGCCCACATTTAAGCTAACCCAAAAGCCTGCAGAAAGCAATACAATCTAAAAATATTACCATCACTTGGGTCCTGATTTCTTTTTCTCCGTTTGACAAATGGAAACTCCCCAGGGGTTGTTCTGAGCCAATGGCCAGATAACAGTGAAATCACAGGCCCTTGTACTGCCTCTTACTCAGCCCCTGTCCCCAACAGATGAGGAAATTGGACTCCAGAAAGGACTGGTGAGTCACTGAAAAATCACACATCCACAATTAAAGAGGGCAGAGGGCATCTATAATGAAGAGCTCATCATAATGGAGACACTTTCTTGAGAACAACCTGTGTCACCTCTCACTGGGTGGTTAAATTATGACAACTCCATCAGGGTCTGCTTAATGGCCCCTTCTTTCAGATGATGTCTTAAATGGTCATCATACTTTATCATCTCTTCTATTTTCTGGCTTTCTACATGGCTTCCCCTTCTAGAATTCCCAATAGCCCACCTTGGTGAGACAGAGGCTATACCTGGCCCTAGGTCTCTGCATTTCTCCTATTTACACAGACGGAAACAAATGCAGGTCCCTCAGCTTCTGAGAAACAAGATGAGTTATTTAAACTCTCTGAGCCTTAGTTTCCCCACCTGTCAATGGGCATCATACTGCTGACACAAGGTCACAGTGAGTATGACAATATATGTGACTCAACAGTACATGTCTGGTGATAATTACAAATATATTTTATAATACTAGTAATGATACTTATGTTGACCTTGTCCTCTCTGGTATGTCTGTGTAACAGAAAATGGTGAATATGTGTTTGTGATAGCTATTGTCAACAGCCAACTGAGATGTAGAAATATCTGGGAGATAGACCTCTGAGCATCAGGATGGGGGTTATCTTGATCAGGTAATTAAGATTCAAGGACATGCCCACTGTGGGCAGCACCATTCCCTGGGCTGGTACACAGATCTGTATAAACAGGAGAAAGTCAGCTGAGCACTGGCATTCACTGCCCTCTGCTTCTTCATTGTGGTTGGAATGTTACCAATGTTCTCAAGTCCCTGATGCTATGGCTTCTTGCCATGATGGACTGGAGGGTGTGAGTGAAAATAGACCCTCTTTCCCTTAAATTGCTTTTGTCAGAGTACAGAAAAAGTAGCTAAGACAGGGTTGCTCTGTCACAATAGAAGTCATGAAGAAGAACAACAAAAAATCCTAAGACAGTATAACACAGTAAAGCAGATTTGCCAGCTTAAATCTTCGTCAACATATGATAAAGAAAATATATTTCAAGGTATATAGTCACTTATAATTGGATACTAGCCCAACATGGATGTTCTCTGCCAGTCTTCACTGAGTGGGAGATTGGGACAGATGCTGGGACTTGCTACTGGAACTCCATGTGAGAGAGGTATGGGAGAATGGGGAGATAGAACTACTCAGAGAGCCCTGGAACCCTACAATAGACCATCAAGGCTGCCAGATCTGGACCTGGAGGGGGCCTGCACAAACTACTGTACCAACCAAGGATGCATGCAGTAAGCTAGATCCCCCATTCAGATCTAGCCAATGGACAGTGCATTCTCCACAGTTGTGTGTAGAGCAGGGACTAACTGTGATGAACTCTGGTGCCCCCTATTTGACCACTCCCCCTTGGTGGGGAGGCCTGGAGGCACTCAGAGGAAAGGGAAGAAGGCTATCTGGATGAGACCTGATAGGCTGTGATCATATGGTAGGGGAGGAGGTCCCCTTCTGTCACAGGCCTAGGGGAGGGAATAGGATGAATGAGGGAGGAAGAGGGAAACAGGAAGATACAAGTGAGGGCATAACAATCGGGATGTAATCTGAATAAATTATTTAAACTAAAAAAAATTTTAAAAGAAAATGTGTTTATGGACATAATGGAATTTTATTCAACTTTACAGAAGAATAAAATCATGTATTTTGCTAAAAAGCATATGAAACCAGAGATTATCATGTTAGGGGAAAAAAAGAGCCAAACTCCAAAGGAAAAATATAGTGTGCTTTACTATGTTTGCCTTAATATATAGAACTGAAGATTTTTAAAGGCTTCAAAATTAGAAGTAGGACTATACGGGCAGAGAATGGGGTCCAGCAGGAATGAGAAGGGGGAAAGAGAGGGTAGTAGGGTGTGGATGTGAACAAGTGCAGGACAAATGTCAGCATCTTCTAATGAAACCTATCACTTTACACTTTAAAGAAAGTTAAGAACCAAATAAAGAAAATAGTGAGTGATTACAAATATCTATGTCCTGGCTCTTTATGGGGAGAAGCACAATTGTGCCTTTCTTGTCTCCTTCGTAGGGGGATGAGGGGGGACATGCCTGGGAGCTGGGCGTGTTAGCCAGAGAATAAAGGGAAAGTTTGACAGCACTAATCATTTATTAGTGATGGGTCAGACACAGGGTTGGTGCTGGAGAAGAGACCCCCACCCCCTCACCTGCTTTACCCTCCCCAGACTCCCATGTTTGATGCTTCAGGGTGCCAGAGTTCCCCATGCTAGTATCTGGGGTCATCGCTTCCTGGGCACATGCTAGGAGCTAGGAAAGGTAGAGAAAATCTCACGTGTCACCTTCTTCCTATTTATAAGAGAGAAAGGAGAGGAAGGAAGGTTGCATTTCCCAGCCCCAGGTCCTGAACTTCAGGCTGCTATAGGAGGCCTCCCACAGCATGCTTCCTCTACTATGGCAAGAGGTCACTTCACAGCAGGGAGCCTCAATTCCTAGTCTGAATTAGTGACTAAGCAAAGGATAATGTGGAGGTGGCAGAGCTGACCCACACGGTTCCAGATCACAGAAATATAGGAGCCTGAGACCTAGGGCTTGAGCCAGGTGGGCTGTAGGGTGAGTACTTTACTTTTTCCAGCAAACATCACGGAATTCTAAAGCACCTGAGAACATGTGCTAGGTAAGAATATCAGGGTTGAAGAGGCGAGACAATGACTTTCAAGAGGCCAGGATTCTGCATTGCAGACCAGAAAGGGTCTACGGGGGGGGGGGGGGAGCCCTGAACAGAAGCAAAGAAGCACAGAGAACAGAGACCACAGACCTGTGTGCCACTCACACCCAGGACTCAGTGGGGACTGTGACAAAAGTACCTGCCTTGTCTGAGATGCTATGCAGACATGGGCTCTGCCTGAGTCACCACGAAGGAGACGGCTTCCCTCTGCCATGGCTGTTGACGTTTCAGAGTCACTGAGGAATCCAGCTTAGAAGAAAAAATACACCATCTCCCAAGTGTTAAATGTTGAAAAAAGAGAAAGGGAGAGAGAGGATGGAGGGAAGGAAAGAAGGAAGGAAGGATGGATGGGTGATGGAGTTAGCTAAAAAGAAACATGCAGCATTTGGGATAGGGAGTTGGGATAAGAAGTACCGACAGCCCCTCACCAACACACACAGTGCTACTCTCTTTTGGTCCATAAAGTTCCTCCTCTCCAGACCCACCTGCTCCCTGTTTCTGGTCTCATCCCGCAGCAGTTTTCAACCCTGCTGCTTCCTCCCCAGCGGCTCTCAGAGTGCGAGCTTCACACAGAGGTTCTTTGAGCTGACACACAGCTCAGATCATGTCTTGCTGCCGAGGCAGCTCTTCAAAGGCCCTCCACTTTAAAACCCACTGGCCTTTATCTACCCATCACCTCTGCCTGTCCCTGAGCTTATTTCACATGTTTACAAGTTGTTAGGACCTCTCTCTCTCTCTCTCTCTCTCTCTCTCTCTCTCTCTCTCTCTCTC
>OU015757.1:4766370-4800179 GCA_907169655.1 Acomys percivali | reverse complement strand
TGCAATATCTCATCTTGAGCTGCTGACCATGAGGGTTCTAGAACCCCCTAAAAAATACAAGCTATTACTATTGGTTTTGGTTACCCACCAGCACTTCATGGTAAGACCCTATTGATGAAGACAATACACACACTTTAGTCACCAGATATGAAGAAATCAAGTTGTCACTGAGAGGGAAAAGTCCTCTCTGCTGGCCCATTTTCACAGTAACAGAGGGTGAAATGCAGCATGGTGGGTAAGAAAAATCAACCACAGCCTTACCCAGCTGTGAGTGCTGCGATTTATAGTAACCGATAGCCTAGCAAGATATACCCATGGGTGTAATAGTGGTATGAAAGTTATGGAAATGACCGACCGATTTTTGATTGGATTTAAGGCCCTTTCTCCAGAAGGAAATGCATACCTGCTAGTGTGTGTGTCTTTCCAAGGCCCAAAGGCCCCGAGGTGAGCACCATTACAATTATTTTGCTAAATGGTCACAGTATTGAACTGTCCTCTAAATTTACATCTGTCCATAGATTAGTGTAGCTCTCAAGCTTAGTTAGAGGAGATTCTTTGTACAGTAGTCTGTAGTTAATATAGAAACATACAAACAGCTGGAGTAAAAGAAGTGTCTGCTGGGAATTTAGACATAAACATGATGTGTATGTCACACCTTCTTCCTGCAAGGTTCAGGGACCATAAAAGAAGAGAGGGCAGAAAGATTGTAGGAACAGAGGTCAGGGAGGACCGGGGAAAAATAGTGTCTTTTGAGTATAATACCACTGTACCCATGGACTTGCAGCAGTTGCGGTTGCCTGCTCAACATCAAACCAGTCCACACTGCAGCATGCATGGAAGAGGGACTCACAATCCTCAACTCCTAGCTGAGGAGCTATTGGTAGTTGATAGCTTCTGGGAGGAGGAAGGTTTTCTTTAAGAGTGTGGTCTCATGTTCCCTGAATGGGGAGACCTGGGGCCACTCAGAGGAAGGATAGCAGGCTACCAAGAAGAGACTTGATACCCTATGACCATATACAGGGGGAGGAAGTCCCCCTTAGTCACAGTCATAAGGGAAGGGAGTAAGGGGAAAATGGGAGGGAGGGAGGAATGGGAGGATACAAGGGAGGGGATAACCATTGAGATGTAATATGAGTAAATTAATAAAATAAAATAAAAAAAAAAGTGTGGTCTCTGGTAGGTCAACCATGTTTCAGTGGGTAGCCCCACCCTATGAGTGTATGGACATCACAAGCTGAACTCAGTGACTTATAAAATACAAAAAAAGAAATATTCAAATTGTGAAGTGGATGGAGGTAAAGAATGAAGCTGGGGAAAAGTTTGAGGTGAATATGATCAAAATACATTGTATGCATGTATAAAAACCTCAAAAATAATATAATAGTATATTTAAGAAAATGATAAAAAAAAACTCATTTGTTGAAAGCTAGGCAACACTATTTTCTAAGGCTCCTCTCCATTCTCTTCCGTAATAGGGAAAAGTAAAGAACTGCAAGACAGAGACAGGGGAGGGGGATGGCATATTTTGACCACCTAGCATATTCTCACCACAGAACTGAAATAAAAAAGCAACAGAGTCAATTTCCTGCCCTGATCATAGGAATAAGAGCTCCCACACAGGGAAAGAGTGGCCTAGTGGAAGGATTGAGTCCCATTTCCATGAAGTGACATCTAGAGCAACACGCCACACACTCTGGTTCTGTCTCCAGCCTTTCTCATGTTGCTCCCAAGACATGGAGTTGATCCCAAGCTGTGGTCAGCTAAAATGTGCCCACCCAAAGTTCCTACTTTAAAATCCTGGTTCCTTACCCACCCCAGTGTCTCAGAATGTGACTATATCTCTTAAAGAGGTAAGTTAGTTAACATGGTGTCATTGGACTGAATCCTAGAGCATTTGGTTTGCATCTTTACAAGATGTTAGAACACAGATGGATCCAGAAGGACGATGAGGTGACGGTCAAGAACAGGAATGCTTATTATCAAGGAGGTTGAAGTCAGGGGGAATCTATCCTGCTTGTATCTAGACCAAGAATGCTCAGTACCAAAATTGGGAGAAACTAAAAGTGTTTGTTGAGTTATCCACATTGTGGCTTAATGGGCATCATCAGGAAATTGCTATGTAGTGCTTTATAGACTTCCCACATGTCTACACCCTTCATGCTGCCCAGGTGATTCCCTCATGGGCAGTTGAGTCAGAAGCAAAGCCTTTCTTCAAGCACCTTCTCTCTGAGGCATGGTGCACCCATCCACATGAATGGACTCCTGCCAATAAACATAGTCTCTGTCCCTGCTGTTTGTCATTCACCACGAAGCCACCCTTTCAACCTTTTAGTTCTCTCCGTGTGTTTTTGGGATCAAGCCTGAATGAGTGTGCATTTTGCACTATTATGATACACTTGCAGAAAGTAAATTAATAAAGAAAAGAGGCTTACTCAGCTTACAGTTGTGGAGATTCAAGGGCAAGACGTCAGAAGGAGATATTCTCTCACAAGGTCTCATTGTTTTGTGATAAGAGCACAGGAAACAGGAAGCCAAAGAGGTTGGGACAATGACATCGAACTCATAGCAGAGTCCAATATGTGCTCATATTATAGCTCAGCAAAGGCATCATCAATAAGGCTAGATTTAGTACAATGATGTAAATTTAACCGAAGAGATGTCTGAGGCAGTGCACTGTGACTGAGAGCAGGAGGCTTAGGAGAGGAGATCCAAGCTTATATTCTGCTCTGTTTTCTATCTGTATGACCCAGAGTGACTTCCAAAGCCTTCTGAGATTCTGTCCTCTCACCTATAATGACAGCACCTTGCAAGACAGTCTTAATGATCAAAGTAAAGAATAGGGACTTTCTTGGAAAGAACACCACTTGGCAAAAACATGGGTTCTCTTGGCTCTGATGCTCCACTGAAGCCATGGCGCTGTACCAAGCCACTGGTACAGGAGGTAGAAAGGTTCCTCCGAGCATGTGAGAGTTCTGTGAGAAGTACCTATGGCCACTCATGTCCATTTCTCTACAAAGTGAGAAGCTTAATAGGTTTATTCTGACGTGTGTGTACAAACATAAACAGCACATTGTGCACAATAAGTTGACTCTGACATATATATGTATATATATATGTGTGTATGTGTGTGTGTGTGTGTGTACACATAAACAGCACATTGTGCACAATAAGTTGACTCTGATCTATACACACATGCACATTATGCTTAATAAATTAACTGACATATAGACACATACATAAAGAAATTTTATAAAAAGCACAGATTGGATCTCCTGGTGTCTTGAAAGCCTCATACAGTCTAAAATCGTCGAAGATACCAACAATACACATCAGTGGTGGGTCTCTGTGATATAAGACATGGTTGTAACACCTCCCAGAGATACCACAAGGGAAATTATGATGAGTCCACACAGCCTGACACAGATGAACAAGCTGGGGTGAGAATATACTTCTTATCTTCCTGTAAAGCTCAATCTTGAACAAAAAGAAACCCCTACAGCAACCCTGAAGCCTACATGGGGTGCACTATATGAAGGACTTTGTCCTATAGAAAGTTAATACAACTCTGAAGGCATGCTCCATGACCTAGCTTGAGTTCCGAAAACATAAACTTGTGAAATAAAAATTAAAGTTGAATTGATCAAATACATAACTAAGCTGAAAACAGAAAGGTTTGAAATAAGCATGATTATATAGTAAACCAAAATAAGATAATTTAATTGTGCATAAGGAGTGGTCAAAAGAAAGGTAAAATTCAATGCACAAAATATTATTGAGAGAAAATATTAAGGCAAACTCTGTAGTGATGGCTGTCCTAAGCAGATGCCAGAACACAGGCACAACCAACAAGACCTGTGGGAAATGGCCTATATGTGGTGAGACCATGCACAGGGCTCATACTCTGGTGCGAAGAGCGCTGAGGAGCGCCCTGTGCTTATTAATTCCCATCACCAGCTCAGGGTCCCCAAGGCTGGCAGCCAGTGAACATCACCAGGCCAGGGCCCCCAAGACCGGCAGCCAGTGAGGATGGAGGTTTGTTTTAGCTCATGCTTCCACAGCTTTCAGTCTGTTCTAGATGGCCGCACAGGGTCTGAATCTGTGGAGAAGGAGGCCATCAAGGCAGGGAGCCTCACGAAGCTGTGAGGCAGAGAGAGAGAGACAAAGGAACAAGGGGGTGTACCCTTAAGGCAACTTTCAGTGACAACTTTCTCCAACCAGGCCTTGGCTTGGTAAGGTTTCCTCCACCTCGGTACAGCAAGGTCACCCAGGCAGCAAGCCTTCCACAGGGCTTTGGGCATGTAAGATCTAAACCACAACACAGTTTACACACCTAGGCAGACAGTGTACACTGCGGAGCCTGGTTATTCTCCTTCTTCTCCTGTTCCATAAACTCTAGAGTTATGTTTAACTAAGTCAATTTCCCCAAAGCTTGCATCCCCCTTCCCTGGGGACAATGTTTATGATATGGTATTTGTTCTTCTGGACAAAAAGAAAACAAAGCAACAGCAAAGCAAAAACAAACAAAAAGCCAAAATGATAACACCAGTTTTCTGGTCAAACGAGTTTGGGCGAGATTGTTTTAATGTTTTAACTAAAGCAGAAGTGCTTCAGAACTTCTCTGCTAAGATGCACCTGCAGATTGAAGAAGCCATGTGCTGCATTTTCAAGAGGGAGTAGGTAGAGGGCAGTGTCTCCTGACACTTTCAGCACAGTGCTGACCCCACTTCTGTGAAGAGCAACTGACATCTCTCAGATGTGCCTGAGAAATGCCAAGGAAGGCTTAAGCAAATGCCAGCATGGTAATATGTCATACGTTCTAGGCATATCACTATCAGCCTTTTAGGCAGGTTCACAGACAAATTACACACTCATTTGGGCTCTCGGTGCATTTTGTAAAACTAAGCGTGAGCGGACCATCTCCAGCCTCATGGAAGTACATTGAGACTCACTGACTTGGTTGGCAACAAACCTGCCCTAGGCTTGTTAAGCACCTCAGTTTACCTTTCCTGCCACTCTTGTGGCAGTGTCCACAAGATAAGGAAAGCCATGAGTCCTGATTCCCTGAGGATGTAGTTTTCACTTTGAAAGGATGATTTGCCCCTGCTGTATTGTGACATCACATTTACCTGCGTCTTCCGCTAGTTACCAGAGTTAAGCATCATCCCAGTCTGTATTCCATAAGGTCTATCCCTGCCTCCTAGGCTAGACTCTCACAATGCTGCATTGCATGTGATTCCTAGATTAACGATTCCCAGTTGAGCATCCCCTTTTTGTTGTTGGCCCAAGTCTGTGACAGGCATCCTGTGTATAGTAATGGTCCATCTCCACCGTAGCCCCTCTATGGACTCTGGACCTTACCTCTCTCTGTCTCTCCCTCTCCCCACCTACAGAATGGTTGCTTGACTGCTCTTTGAAATGCCTTGATGTGAAGTAAAGTGTGACATGTACTTGTGGGTCCCCACAGGAAGCACAGCCCCATCATTCTAAGAAGGAAACAGCAGAGGCCCTGGAGCGGGACTGCCAGAGTTGGAATCTCAGCACCATCACCAGCTATAAGTATAGAACTGCACATTAAACCACCTTGTGCCTCAGTTTCCTAATCTACAAAGCAGGACTGTGTAGGACCCAAGGTGCAGTAGCAACACTACCTAGCAGGTTTTTACATTAGTCCAGACAGTCAGGAAGGGGCTGGGCTGGGGCTAGAATGGGAAGGATGAACACGAGAAGGCAGAACTTCCAAACTATTTAGGAGGTCAGATGGTGGGAGCCTGTGACCAATTAACTGTGGAGGTTACAAGAAGCAGAGAGGCAGGATGAAAGGAAAACAGTTAAAGTGCCGGGTTCAGAGGGACTGCCTGTGTGGCAGGGTCGGCGGCTTTCAAAGGACTTCTACTGTGAAGTAGGACAAGACACACGAGTGTGACGGGAATTATTACACACACGCAGGAAGTTGTCTAAGAAGAAGTTAATTTTAAACACACTGCCGGGTGGATGACTCACCTGCTGGGCAAGCAGGAGGACCTGGATTTGCCTTCTCAGGGGACATGTGTCCCAGTGCTCTGGTGGAGACAGGAGATTCCCTAGAGACTTGGCAGGCCAGCTTGCCTGGCGTAGACAACCAGGAATAAGAACACCAGTCTCAAATAAAATGAGAGGCAAGGACCAACACCTGGTTGTTCTCACCCACACATGTCCCATGTATGCACGTGCCCACATTTCTTCATAACTTTATCTATGTGGGCACATGCATGGACACGTGCACACTTGTGCACACACAGACACACACGCACAGGGAGTTTTTAAAGCAAAGTGTTCTACTGTGTTGAGTACATCCCTCTTCATTCTCACCACTGTGCTGAGGTTATAGCCCTCAATTTTAGCCCATGCTTAGCACCTGTGACCTCACGTACTATTATTTCCAAACCATACTGAAGTCAGTCTCAGGGAAGCCAAGCGACTTGCTTGAAATCACAAAGACTAGGGCAGGGACTTCAAATGTCTGAAAGAACTGTAGGAAGCAGAAGGGTGAGGAGCAGTATGAGAACTTGGCCCACAATAGCATCAGTCAAGCAGGTCTCACAGAGGCTCACAGAGACTGAAGCCTCAACCACGGAGCCTTCATGGGTTTGTGCTAGGTCCTAGGGGCTTGCAGAGACTGGAGCAGCTGGGTCTGAAGAGACTGCACTAAGCCCTCTGCAAGTGTTCCGACTGTTAGCTTAGTGCTTTTATTTGACTCCTAACAGTGGGAGTGGGTGTATCCCTGACTCTTTCATCTGCTATTGGGACTCTTCCTCCTATGGGTTTCCTAATTCATCCCTGATGTGAGGGTTTGTACCTAGTCTTACTGTACTTTTTATGCCTGTGCTGTGTTCACTTGATATCCCTGGGAGACTTGCTCTTTTCTGAAGGGAAACTGAGGAAGAATGGATCTGGGAGGAGGCTGGGGTGAGGAGAGGAAGTGGAGGGAGGAGAGACTGTGACTGTGATGTATTGTCTGAGAGAATAAAAAAAAAATCCCACCACTGTCTCCCAGGATACTACATCACCTCTCAAATGCACTCTTCCCATGAGGCACTCCTGATCTCATCCTCTCTGCAAACTGCCTGCAAATCAGAAGCAGTCCTAATTCTTCCACATCCGTTCTTCTTGAACACTGCTTCGGTGATGTAGCCCTAGCTAGTGTGGGATGCTTCAGCCAACCACACCGTTTCTCCCGGGAGCTCTGCAAATCAATGTGTTCACATTTTGTTTGCACAGAGTGGTTTCTGTGTCTAATTACAATGTTGGAAGTTCCTTCAGGCGCTGACAGATATGTATACAGATATTAGGAACATGCAGAACACCACTTTAACATAAAAGTGCTGTACTTTAAAAAAAACGAATGGCAACATTTTAACACTTGGGGATGACTTGCCTTGCTGATAGCTAAATGAAATTGGGAAGGGGCATTAGAGAGCGGTAAATAATGTTCAGTATTAATATAACAGGCTACCGGGGAAAGAGAGCATGGTGGGAAATGACACTGTTAAAACCCAGAAGGCTGAAGGTCCAAACCACTCTAAATATTGATTTGACTCAATTGTATGGTGTAGAATGTGCTTAGCACTACAGAGGATGCCCATTTCCCTAGGAAAATCATGACGGTAGATTATAAAAAGAAGGGGGAAAGGTCATATTGCTGACGTACACAAGACAAGGTTCACTTTCTTTTATCTTTGGGGAAATTATTTCCATTGCTCCCTCCCCACCCAGGAAAATAAAGAAATCTATAAATAATGGCTCTCCGGATGAAGCCTTCCCAGCTGGATAATGCTAAAACGCTTTTAGGATGGAGGCAGTAAGTAAATTCCACTGTTGAGATACATTTGGATGTGATCCTGAGGCAGGAGCCTGGTAATCGCCACGCCATCACAGTTGAAAGGACTGAGACTATTAGATGCAGACAACAGAGAAATAATGGATGTTAAAGAGGTCTAGACACTGCAGTGATTGCATTCACCTACCACAGAGCTTTCAACCTGGTGACAGAAGTGCAGAGGTCCCACTTTGTAGCTATTGAAGTACAACACACACACACACACACACACACACACACACACACACACACACACACTAGATAAATGGTTTTAGTATGTGGGTGGTTAAACAGTCTCTTTCCCATCAATGGTTTGAAACCTGTGGAGACTCTGGCCTTTTCCTAATTTCAAAGTTGAAAAGAAGTGGCCTCATTCACTGCATTGGGTTTGCTGTCCCTCAAAGGTTCCGGAACCATAAAAGGAGGATATTGGAACAGAAGGCAAGCCAGGACACACAACATGTCTTTCTGTGATCTTAGGGTTTTTCAGTAGGCGTCCTTTCTCTGTTACTAGCCAAGTCTTCCTTACTTGCCAAGAACACAATGCTTCTGTGCTGGAGTGATTCTCAAGTGTGGATCATGAAGTCCCCACCACCACAACCATCTGCTGAGAAATCTGACTTCCAGGGCCAGACCACTGCAGCTCCGTGGCTAGAGGTAAGGCAGGGCTCTTCAGCCACTGCACTTGAACAGCTACTTGATCAGAGACTAGGTCTTGACAGAGATAAGTTTTAAATGCACAGGCACTGAGGCAGGCTACCACTGTGTACCACGAGCTTGCCTTGAACTCACGGTTCTCCTGCCTCAGAACTCCCAAGTGCTGGGATTAGATACCTGCCTCAGCACCTGTCAGAAGCTGAAATACGTCACTGTAGGTTTTGGCTCAGGGTCAGCAAACCAAAGCCCATGGCTGAAATTCAGATGCCACTTGTTTCTGTAAATAGGTACTTACTGGATTATAACCACTGTCACGCCTTATGTTTATGTTTCTTTCAAAAGGCAGTCTGAGTAGTTGCCACAGAGACCACGCTTGAGTCTATTTCCTATTAGTGAGAACAGCAGACCCCACACTGAGGAAGGAGTATCCATAATTCTAGTCCAGGGTGAAAGACTTCCTCTGCTGATGGCCTTCTTGGCACCAGAGTCCCGAGATGGCTCTGGGCATCATGTGATCAGAGGTTAGAAGCAAGAGACCCTTCCACTGTCTCACCTTTAGAGACCACAGTAGACAAAATGTTAATGCCTTGAATTTTGAAAGGGACAAGCCAATCTCAACAAGAGAAGTTTGCACGGTCTGCAAAATCTAAAAGGTCACTACCTCACCTTTGATAGAAGAAGTGTGCTCACCTCTTATGGGCGGCAATGGTTTTCAACCCAGTCTTGGCATCCAGATCACCTAGGGGTTTTTCATTTGCTTTGTAAATGCTATTCCCACCCCCACCCCCACCTTGTTCCCAGAGAATCTCAGTCAGTTGGCCTGTGGGAGGGCTGGGACACAGGCATCTTTGGAAAGGCCAGCCCAGGTGACTGCAATGTGCATCCCAGATGTGCATCAGTGGTGTGAGGAGATAGCAATTGCCTACTACCAAGGTGAAAAGGCCATCTCCCCGCACCAAGCTTCATGGGAAACCCTTATCATTTATACAGCAGTTGCTTATCTGGATGACAGACAGATCAATACATAGCTGGTGGGGAGTATGAAGAACTGAAATGGTGCATACACTCTTCCCACAATAGGTCTTAGTATACAAAAAGCATTGACAACTGATGCAGGTACAATGGGCAGTGGCGTGCTTGGCTCCAGTGGCACAATTGAGCAGATACTCATTAGGCACCAGCTCTGGAAGGGGGCATGAGATAAATAAGACGTGATTACCCCCTCAAAGGGACTCACAGCCCAGGGGGACAAATAGCACATAAAAATATATTGACAGCAATAGGAGAGAAAAATGCTTCCCTAGAATAGGGTCAGGCAGGTTGAAGAGGAGGAAAATAAAACTCTGATAACCATACACAAGCTTGTTCGATGTCAGTAATAATCAGAGAATTAGAAAATAAAATTCCAGTGACACGTTTTCTCCCAGTAAGTAGGCAAACATTAAAACTGCTGAGAATAATCTGCCTCCATGGAAGTGCAATTTCACAGGCCTTTTAGAGGGTGAATTGTTACTCCAAAATCTATACGCTTTTCAAATACTCTGCATCTTGTTTAGGTACCCAGTCTATGGAGATGAAAAGAACACTCCAAGAGCAAGCAGTGTGGCATAGCTGCAGCACTGAAAAGCATCCAGATGCTCAGGACATGGTAGAGAGGGAAACTGAGTCACCCTGAAATTTAATGCAAATAAATGCTCACTGTTTTGTTGTTGTTGTTGTTTCATTTCGTTTTGTTTTGTTTTAAATGAGAACTCCATGCAGCTGTAAAATAAACAGTTCCCCATAGTATCTCACAAAGAAGCTAAAAACAATCTGGAAATACAACTACACGTATGTAATAAAGCACACATGGACACTCACAGCAAAGTTTAACATTTTTATTTCCCATGAGTGCATGTAAATTCCTTCTGGGGCAGGATTACCTTCTGAGAGAAGGATAAAGATATTTCACTTGTTTTATTTTAATATTAAAAGTATGAATGTACATATAGACTTCTTATGTACATTTAAAAAAAAGAAAAACATATCCAGGTCAAAATATAATATGGTGACCATCCTTACATAAGTGTCCAAAAATTGTAATGGCAGAAACAAAGAAAATACAGAATTCTCAAGTGGGGTGGAAGAAAAAAAGGGATGCCACAGAGCAAAGGAAGCTTTGAGCTAGACCTTGAAGGAGGAGCCACTGGAGGAGATGATCACGTCATCACACACAAGACAGTGACGTAAGCAGAGGCTCACAGGCATGCACTGAATGTATCCTTCAGTTTCCACAAACGTGTCTAGAGTGCCTACCCTGAACTGAGGACTGTTACCAACTTTTGCAGGTCAAAACACAAGTTCAGTGTAGGTTCACCATGTGCTGGAGCTATAGAGGCATGCACTGATGCTATAAACCAGTGTGATAGAGCTCCAAGGAGTACAACCCAACAAGGTCTCCTTGCCTTCACAGTGACTCTATCTCAGTTGGTTTGGGTGGACAATCTATGAATGAAGTGAAGTAGTCATTGGGATGATGAGGGTTCCTGGGGAGAACACTACAAGAAAAGGAAGCAGAGAGTCAAGGGAGATGGGTTGCTCCTTGTCATACTGGTGTCATCACGGCCACCTGAGAAGGCTTCACTGGTGGAAAGCCAAAGAAACTTTGAGAACTAACCACAGGGACCATCAGGGGAAGGATATCCCATGCATGCAACCTTGTATGAAGTACAAATGGAACTTCAAAAAAATATGGGAAAGCAAGGCAAGAAAGAAAGAAAGAAAGAAAGAAAGAAAGAAAGAAAGAAAGAAAGAAAGAAAGAAAGAAAGAAAGAAAACAAGGGCAAGTGGATGAAAGAGCGCCCAGGAGACCGGATACCGGCCAATGAGTTTATGTTCAAGGCTGAATCCTAGGTCAAATCCCATTTCACCTGAAGAAGGAATTATAGACCAGATGGTTCTTGAACAAGGAGAAGTCAATGGGGGTTTACAGAGGCAGAACCTTGCCAAAATCCTGTTAGACAAAGCCTTCTCCATACTTGGTTAACTTTACAAGCCAGGATATTATAGCAGCAGGGGATGTTTTGGAGATTTCTCTCTCCTGTTAGCATGAACATAATGGGATTCTAATAAACTTATTAAAATATTCTGGTTCCACTTAGTTGTAGCTTACCCCTAATACCTACCTGGCCTCCCAGGATCTTATAACACCCTGTCTATTTTTTGTGAAATTTTCCATATTCTCTCCCTCCCTCCCTTCTACTCCCCACCCTTCTCTCTCTGTTCATAGCAGCTCTGTGTTAGGTTTTCCTCCACTGCAGTCTACACCCTGTCTCTGGACAGACCCTGTTTCCAGATCCAAAGTTTTTCCTTTTTCAAAAAAGCAAAAATAGAGCAATGGTTAGTCTTAAAGATGTACTTATTAAGAGAGAATCAAAGCAGGATATCGTGTTCAGCTGCATACTGGGGAGGAGGTTCCTTTGGGAAGAGATGACATGCAAAGAGACCATCTGGGGACACTGGCAGGAGAAAAATAAGCAGGTAGATTCAAATGACATAAAACTCAAAATCACTTAGAGCTGGGCATGGTGGTGCATGCCTTTAACCCCAGCACTTGGGAAGCAGAGGAAGGTAGATCTCTGAGTTCGAGGTCAGCCTGGTCTATTGAGTGAGTATAGGACAGCCAAGGCTACACATGGAATCCCTGTCTTTAAAAACATCAAAATGATAACAAAGCTTGTGTTTGGGGCAACTGAGTAGATAATAATAATTTCACCAGTAGACACAACTCTAACAAACAACTAATTTACAGAGAGTGCTTTCAAAAACATAGCATCAGTCTGGAAGGAAGCATGAGGAGAGGGTTGTCTGCATAACTGTGCAACACCAGAATGTGTCTGGACTGGTGATGTGGACTGGCTAGCCTCCTTAGAGGTAGTGTGGAAAGCCAAAAAATGGACATAGGATCAGCAGGGTAAGAATAAAAAGCCAGATAAATAGTCAGTAATTGCCACCCATCTTCTTCTTTGACCACCATCTCTTTCTTACAGTTGTAGGATTGAGTTTCTTCCCTCTCAATATGCTCCCACTCATGTCCTATTCCTATTTAACCCCAAGTTCGCCACTGCTAGCTTTGAGGGAGTGGATCCTCAGTTTGTCAAATAGTTTTCATAGGAAAACTATATCAATGACTTGTACAGATAGTCAAAGAAATGTAAGTAATACTGTAATTAATTTCATCTGCTTTCTAATATCTTTCAATTTGGAAACAGAAGACATCTGGAATCTAAAACCTTATATTCTATGCTGGTCACACTCTTCATTTGCTACTGCCTCATGGATAGCACCCCTAAAGATGATTTCCCAGCAGACAGAAATGGATGGTCATGATTATTTTGTACATATGGGTACAGGACATAGAACAACCTGGAATCCATGTAGCATGAGGGACAAGGTGAGGTTAGTGCAGATGTTGGGCAAGAAGAAGAGAAAGCCAGAATATCTGTTGTGCAGTCAGTTATAAATAACATCTGTGATTTCTACTTTTCGTGTTCTCAGGCCAGCCATAGGGTGGGTCCACAGCTAAGGCAGGTAACTGTGCTGCCAGACTCTCTACGTGATGGTGAGTGTGTGGAACACAGGTCAGCTTCGCTTTGGAGATGTGGACGATGCCATTCAGGTACCTGTGTGCACATTTCCCTTAAATGCCATTTGTAACTGGACTAATGCATTTAGACTTAAGCTTGACACCATGATATGATATACATGGTCTGCCTCTAGCCCATCCTTCTCTAACTCTCCCCTTTACCCAGGAATGTACAGAACCCAGAGTCAAACAGTGGGGACTTGAGAAATATTTGCCACATTATTCTGGGGTACACAGTAGGAAGAGTCAAAGTCAGCGTGCAGCAAAGATAGTTGCACACCAATCTTTAGCAAAACTTACAACAGACTATTTATGGAACCAGCCTAGGTGCCTATTGTTAGAAGGAAGAATTAAGAAAATGTGCTATGTATACATAATGCAATACTTCACAACATACGTAAAAACAAAACTGTGAATAGAGCTGGAGATCATGTCAAGTGAAATAAGCCAGGCACAGAACAATATGTACTGCATGCTTTCCCTCATGTATCAGCTCTAGATATTTTCTAGAGATGAAAGAAGACAAATCAGCAGAGAGGGGAGATGAGAGAAAGCAGCAGTGAGAGAGAGGTGAGTACAACTGAAGCGTATAGTCTATGTCCATGTATGAAAATGCTATAATGTACTCCATTATTTTGTATAAATGATATATGCTACTTTAAAGCTTCATTTTATTTTTATTTGTGTGTGTATGTGTGTTTATGTCATATGTGTGCCAGTGCCCTCAGAGGCCCTAGACATGGAGTTTCAGGTGATTTTGAGCAACCCAGGATGGGTGATGGGAACCAAACTTGGTCCCTTGCCAGAATAACAAAAGCTCTTAACTTCGAGGCCATTTCTCCAACCCCAACATGTGCTCGTTTAAGGAGGTTACTGAAAGTGAGAAGGGAAGGCAGGGAAGGAAGCCAGCAGCACTAGACAGGAGAGCAAAAAGGAGAGCGAGGAAAAGGGGTGTCATTATCATTATACTGCTTCCTGTTGATTGGGGCGTTGACTTCCCTAAGGCCAGTTTGATCTAATTTCTACTTCTCG
Source organism: Acomys percivali (assembly GCA_907169655.1). Taxonomy (NCBI): domain Eukaryota; kingdom Metazoa; phylum Chordata; class Mammalia; order Rodentia; family Muridae; genus Acomys; species Acomys percivali. The sequence goes on along the minus strand of OU015757.1, from coordinate 4,786,011 downwards.
ATTCTTTGTACATGATTACTTGACAAACCACAACCAACAGCAACCAAAACCAGCCAACCGCAACCAATCACAACCAACAGCATCCAACCAACAACCAACAACCTGCTTATGGGGGCTCTAGCATTTATATGTCCTCTGAAAAGTTCCCAGAATTCCAAGTGTCACACACTCACAGAAACTATCTTCAGCTGGAAAAACCACACCCCTCATAGAGCGCAACACAAATCATAGTCACCTGCTATAAAGCAGGCCCATGTCCTCACACCTGGGATTAAAATGGAAACATATTCCCATAATATCTCTAAGTTTTTTGTTAAAGAAACCAAGATTACAAAATTCTCACTACAATGGGAAGTGAGTCTCTCATTTATTATTTCACTAGTTGATTTTCTTAGGATATCCTAAACCTGAAAGAGAACCCAGACCACTTAACTGCCTTTTGCTCTCACCAGCTCTTTGTTTCTTAAAAATTATTTATTTATTACTTGTGTATGTTTATACATATTTATGTATGTGTTTCCATGACTCAGGCCAGAGGCTCTCATTGATGCATCTTATGATTGATCATCCTTCTCTTTTTGTCTTTTAGTTTGGATCAGTTTGATTCTCTCTGCTTGATTAAGTCTAATGTTGCTTGATCAGAATAAATATTTGAGTGTATGTACAGGTGTGTAGATTCACATGCACATGAAATCCAGAAGGTGTCAGATGTCATCCTCTACAATCCTCTGCCTATTCTACTGTGGCAGGATCTCTTCCTGAACCCAGAGCACGTGGGTATCTGGCTGGAAGCCAACAAGCCCAGGATTTGTGAGCAACTGAGTTTGTTATATTGAAGTTGGGACCTGAAATCAGGTACTCATGGTTACATAGAAAGGACTGGGCCAAGCCATGTCTCCACTCCATTTCCCTGTCCCCTCCCCCTATAGTTTTTACTGCATACTGTCATCACTACATAGTAAGAATCTCTGCCTAGCGATAAGGGGTGGAAACTTAGAGTCTGGGATTTCCCAGGGCACAAACAGCTAAGCCCAAAATAATGCCCAGGTCTGTCCCCTTCCACCTGTGGGAACTTTCAAATTAAAAAGTCAATGTTGTAGCTTCTTTGTAAGGCCTTGATAAGTGGAGCCCTCCTCACCTAAACCCTTGTGTGGGCATAAAGAGAGTAGCAGGGCAAGACTCACTTTTCCTAATTCATGATGAGGACACTTGGAAGCAAAATCTAAACTGGACTCAGTGCCACATCCTTAGTTTTCTGCCTACTCAGTCTCGACGCTCCTATTGACATACTGACATGCTTTCTAAATGATCATTTTCCTTTTGGTTTTTGTTTGTTTTAGTGTATTCCCTTTTTTTTTTTTTTTTTTTTTTTTTTTAATTTGGGACCATTTTGCTCCTCTCTGCTTGATTAAGATCTAACATTTATCTTGTCAATTTAACTGCAGTGATAGTCGAGCCTGCCTTTGTGGCATGGAATGTGTTTTAGTATGCAATCCTCCGCCAGCCCCTCCTGCTGGTACAACTGTGCTCTGTGATCTACCATGATTCTAATCTCATTCTGATGGGAGCAGTGTTGTACGATTGTTCCCAGTGAGTGGGCATTTTTACCTTACTAGTCTTTTGCTTGTATATTATGGTTTCGACTTCTGTATTTAATGGGTTTTGTGTGTGTATGTCTCTTGTTTTCTTTTCTTTTTATTACACTGTCTTTTTCTTACCCATGCTTCTGCACATATTATCCTCTATGAAACTAGCTATTATACAACTTGTAGCTAGATTTGTACAGCCAGTGAGTTTTCTTTTTTCCTTTTTTCTAATTAATTAACTAATTATTAATTAATTTATTTTTGTTTTTCTTTTTATTTAATTAATTTTTTCAGATTACAACTCAATTGTTACCCTGTCACTTGTATCCTCCCATTCCTCCCTCCCTCCCACTTTCCCCCTACTCCCTTCCCCAAGGTCTAAGACAGAGGGGGACCTCCTCCTCAACTATATGGTCATAGGCTATCAAGTCTCATCTTGGTAGCCTGCTTATTCTTACTTTGAGTGCCACCAGGCCTCCCCCCCACCAAGAGGAGGTGGTCAAATATGGAGCACCAAAGTTCATGTCAGAGTCAATCCCTGCTCTCCACATAACTGTGGAGAATGTCCTGGCCATTGGCTAGATCAGAGTAGGGATTCGATGTTTACTTCTTGTATTGTCCTTGGTTAGTGCAATAGTTTAAGCCGACCCTCTCTGGGCCTGGGCCCCGATCCACCTGTCATGATGTTCTTCTTGTAGGTTTCTAGGACCCTCTGGATCCTTCTATTTCCCCATTTCCTATATTTCTCTTGCCTAGACTCCCTGTAGGATGTCCTCACATCTATTCCAATCTCCTAGTAAGTGAGGACTTTGGTGGGACATGCCTTTTGGGCTATTGCCCAATTATAAGTGAGTATATACCACGTGAGTCTTTCTGCTTCTCAGTTAACTCACTCAGTATGGTCATTTCTAAAGAGAGCGAGAAGTCATGGAGTTGGGTGGATAGGAGAGGAGAGGAGAGAGGGGGAAACTATGATCAGAATATATTGTATGAAAAAATGCATTCAATTAAAAGAAAGACTGTGCAGCAAGATCTGTTGAGTGATGTGTAGACTTCTCTTTCCTCTGGATCACATCCCTGGCCATCTTTGTTGCATGAGAGCCCTCTTCTTAACCCACTGCTATACCTGGGAATCCATCCTGGTTAAAGCAGAGCCCCCGGCTGGTTCCATGGCTCGCACTGTAATGTTCAGCCATCACCTGAAGCAGCATTTGCTATGTGGGTGCCTGTGTCCACACACCACATTGCTTGTTAGTGCTGAATGCTAAACCTGTCCTGCCCCTCACAAATGTCTTTGCATTCCCTATGAGCTAACATTCTGAGGAATGCAGAGACGAGACGAGCAAATGAGAAAACACCTCTGCTCTTAAAGAACTCGTGTTCTTCAGTAGAGGATGTGTCTCCTTAAATGGCTTCCATTGTCCCTGTTATTAAAAGGGACAATAAGGTTTAGAGAAGGCTCATAACTCAGGCTCTCACACAGCTCCGAGGTAGAAAATGTAAAATTCAAGCCCAGGGTTTAGGGCCAAAATCCAATTTCTACTGAATCTTAGTTCTCCCCAACGATAGCAGGTCTCCTTTCCAGAATTCTTAGGATTGAGGAAGTGAAACTGTAGCTGTTACACAACTGGTAGCTAGATTTGTACAGCCAGTGAGTTCCAAAGGGTAGAACACTAGCTCTAAGCAGCTCTAAATAAAGAACTTCCACTCAATCCACTTAAGTGAGTTAAAGAGAGCAAAAAGAAGAACATGATTCTAGTTTACACATTAGAGTACCTACTATGTGCTAGGCGTGGCTTCAGTTGCCTTATTTGTATTTACTTGTCTCTTTTCATTGATCTGAGAATACAAGGCACTGTTTAGGATTGTTTCATTTTTTACAGTTGAAGACCCAGGAATTACCAAACTTTCTCAAAGTGTCAGGGCTCAGAAAGACACAGTTAGGATGTGTTTGGTTGATGCTCCACCCTTAGAGCCACTAATTGCATAAGGATGAGGCAAAACCCACCTCACATTCTGGTGTCACTAGGGCTATGCTTCCCTGCCACCTGTTCAGACATCTGAATGCAAAAAGATGCAGATGTCATAGAATTTAGTTTGCATGAATGGATAGTGAACAGGTATTCTTGACAAAGAGGACAATGTGTGCAGGAGCATGGGTAAGAAAACAGAAACACACCTTGGCAATAGGGTTTCTATTGCTCCAATAGAGCACTATGAACAAAAAGCATGTTGGGTGGAAAGGGTTTAATCAGCTTACTCTTCCACATTGCTACTCTTCACTAAAGGAAGTCAAGACAGGAACTCAAACAAGGCAGGAACCAGAAGGTAAGAACTGAGGCAGAGACTGTAAAGGGGTGCTGCTTACTGGCTTACTACACATGACTTGCTCACCCTGCTTTCTTATAGAAGCCAGGACCACCACCACAATGGGCTGGGCCCTCCCCCCATCAATCACTAACTAAGGAACTGCCTTACACCTAGATCTTATGGAGACAGTTTCTCATTGAAGGTTCCTCCTTCCTTTCAGAAAACTCTTAGCTTCTGTGTCAAGTTGACATAAGATAACTGCAAATATCGGCTTCCCATGAAACAAACTCTTAGTTAGTTTGACACTAGATATGGAAAGGGTATTCTTCTGACCAGGAAACAGCCTCTCCTTTCTGATCAATTCCTTCCAGCAGCTCCCTACTCTTCCTCCAGGGCCAATTAGGCAACTCTGCCATAGTGCATTTCCATATTCTATAGAATGCAGTGCAAAATGAAAATGCTGGGATTCTGCTTAAATCATGAAGAGAGACTTGGAGCACTGCTCAATCAGTAAAGTGTCTGCTGGGACAGTTTGAAGCCTTATAGTTTGGTCCCCAGAACACACATAAAAGCCAGGTGCAGATACCCTTGCAATTCCAGTGCTGTATGGGGAGAGGCAGGAGGATCTCTGAGGCTCACAGGTTCAGTGAGAGACCCTGTCTTGAAGAATAAGGAGAAAGCCACCCACATTGACCTCTGGCTGCCACACATCCACAGAGGTGCACTTGAACACATATGTGTTCAATATGTTTATATGTGAACTTATATAAACACATACATAAAAATGTGAAGGATTCCAATGGCTTATCAGATACAGATCATCAGCCCAGGGCAGGGAGGGAAGTCTTCAGAACTTGGAGTCTTGGACAACTGTACATATTACGTATCCTTGAGATGAGTGCCACCACCCTGCACTGTGATGATGTCACATCCCTGAGTTTATTTCCTCTTCATGACAATTCTTGGAAATGAATAATCATGACCAATTTCAAGTTGCAAAAAGCCTTAGCGATAAGGTAAAGGATCCCTCACTCTGTTTCTCAGAATTAGTGAGTAACTATCAGGATGAGAATAATCATAAAATTACCATTAGCAGTTAAGTGGAGTAACTGAACTCAAAGCTACCTACTCGGAGGCGAAAACCCCAGGTTCTAGCAATGCTGCCTCCTGCCTCCTGCCTCCTGCCTCCTGCCTCCTGCCTCCTGCCTCCTGCCTCCTGCCTCCTGCCTCCTGCCTCCTGCCTCCTGCCTCCTGCCTCCTGCCTCCTGCCTCCTGCTCAGTGCTCCACTGTACACTCAGATCTTGGAGAGGATTGTGCATGGATTATCAAATGTGGCTCAGATCAGTTAGACGTCTTCCCAGAGATGGAACCAAAATGTGGTGCCTATCTCCTACAGCCTAAAGAAGATGTCAAAAGGACAGTGTGCCTCTCAGACTAACCAACTCAGCCAGTCCCAGATTGAGGCAGATGCCAGGGGTCCTGCTGCACTCAAGAACAGATTGAGAAATCTGTGGCATTGGGGACAGACTCATCCACCCAAGGGAAGGGGGGCATTTTATGTGATTACCATGGTTTTCTTTAATACAACCCCTACCTCAGGCTGACTCTTCACTGTTTAGTCTACAAAAAAAAAAAAGAAGGCCCTCCATTAGCAAGGGTGTTTCTCTCTGGGGTGACTGAAGACAGTACAACCACAGCCTTAGTTTTGAGAAGTACTTAAGTGTATTCACCATTCCTGAGGTTAGACTTACTGCCAAGTGTGTCGACTTCAGCAAGGATTAAAGTACTTGGAGGGGGCGGGGCTCAATTTCTTCTTCACTAAAATCAGGACAAATTGTAGAATAGATCTTTGAATCCGTTTTTACTTCTGGCCAAAGAGAGTCACAGGGATTTTCAAAAATGTATTTATATCCTGGTCATAGCCCTATCCCACCTCATCTACCAGTCCCACCCTTCCTTCCTCTCCCTTATCCCCCTCCCCTATTCCTCAGAAAGGGGTATCTCCCTTCCCATCCACCCCAACTCATCAAGTCACATCAGAACTGAGTATGTCTTCTTCCCTTGTGGCTTGGCAAGGCAGTCCCACCAGAGGGAAGTAATTGAAAAGCTGGCAATAGAGTTCATGTCAGAGACAGACCCTGATCCCTTTACTAAAGGGCCCACAAGAAACCTGAGCTGCTCATCTGCTACATCTGTGTAGGGGACCTAGGTCCAGTCCATGCAAGGTCCTTGGTTGGTGCTAAAGTCTCAGGAGGCCCCACTGGGCCCTGGGCCCTGGCTAGTTGGCTCTATTGGTCTTCTTGTAAAGCTCCTGCCGCCTCCAGGTCCTTTTCTCCCACTCCCCTTAGTTTTTCACAAGAATCGGTACACATCACCCAGTTTTTGGCTGTGAGTCTCAGCATCTGTTTCTAAGTGTTGCTGGGTGGAATCTATCAGAGGATAGGCTCCTGTCTGCAAGCATAGCAGAGTATCACTAATAATTTGGTGGGTTGGTTCCCTTCCATGGGGTGGGTCTTGGGTTGTGCCAGACATTGACGGCCATTCCCTCAATCTCTGCTCTGTCTTCTCTATCTTTATCCCTGCACATCTTGTAGGCAGGGTGAATGTTGGGTCAACGATTTTGTGGGTGGGTTGGTGTTCTCCTCCTTCTACTGGGGGACTTGTATAGTTAGAGGGTGTCTTCTTCAGTCTCTACCGTCCCTGCTACTACGAGTCTCTGCTAGAGTCCCACTCATATCCTTCCAGGAGCCTACCCTGACTTAGATCTCCAGCTTGAATGAGACTTTCTTATGATTTCTGCCAGCATGGGAAAATCCATAGTAATGCCTAGATATAATTTTTTTTTGTAAAGAATGAAATGCATTGTATTTCTAAGTTTTAGTACCAAGTGCCTTATATTGTGACTGTGCTGGCTAGTTGTTTTTGTTTACTTGTTTCTTTCTTATCAATCTGACATAAGCCAGGGTCATCTGAAAAAAGGGAACTTCAACTCAGAAAATGCTTCCCTCAGGCTCTCTTGTGTGTAGGACTCTAGAGCATGTTCTTGATTAATGATTGCTGTAGGAGGGCCCAACTCACTGTGGTGGTTCTGGCATGCATAAGAAAGCAGGCCAAGTGAACTACAGACAGGGTGCCAATAAGCAACACTCTTCATGGCCTCTGATTCAGCTCCTGCCTTGAGTTTCTGCCATAACTTCACACACTGATGGACCTTAAAGTATAAGATGAAGTAAACTCTTTCTTCCTCAAGTTACTTTTTGCTATGGCCTTTATCACATCAGTAGAAAATAAATGAAGACAGGGACTGAGGAATGCGCATGCGCGCACACACACACACACACACACACACACACACACACACACACACACACACGGATATCTAAGGGAAGAGAGAGAGCACCAACTCATGACCAAAAATCAGACTCTCAGGTCCTCTACATGTCACATGGTATTATTCATATGTTTAAACCATAGATGCAGGCACATGGAAAATGCTCCATATTTATTATATACATGTCTCTTAGTGTCCTAGTTCGCATCAACTGCCAATTTGACACAGTCCAGCCATCTGAGAGAAAAGCCAATTAGGAAGCAATTAAAATGGACCATTTCCCCTGCCACAGATTTTCAAAGGGAAGGATACAGAACTCAGTTCCGGAGAACAGAGAGGGGCAGAGACTGGCATAGTGGCTCCTGAGAATGACTCCTGGCTTTGCTGACCGAACATGATATCATGGTTTCCTTCATGAATTTTTATGTCACTGATTGAACAGAGTTGTGTCTGGATGAGTCTGGCTAATATCAAGGCATCTACTTCATGCTCATCAGGTAAAAGGAGCCTGGGTGGAAAACTGACATATCAACATAGCAAAAGGGAGAGGCAGGCACAAACTGGAGACCTCGCAGCCTGTTAAAGTGCCACAATTGAATCTCCCCAACCTTCTAAACATTTGTTTGGAGTGCAGTTACAGAATGCCCTCAAGCTGCAAGCTAATGGAATTAATGCTTTCTTTAATTCATGGTCACTAACATGGTATGATTAAGCCCTAATGCATTAGCTTTTTGAATCAAAGAACTGGTCCAACTCATCAATGTAGGCAGAAACCAAGGGTGTTCCTAAGTCTTCCTTGGGAGACAAAACTCCAGGTGAGTACCCAAACTGGGACAATAAAGGCTTTAATGGAACAGCCATTCCAAGCTATAACTCCTCACCAAATAGTTGAAATTATCACCCCTCCTGCCCCACTGCTAGCTAGTTAGTGACTCTGGCACAACACACGTCAATTGAAAGGTTTCTTCAGCTGAAGCCTTCCAGCTAAGTTGGGAATATAGCTCATATTCAAGTAATGTGAATAGAATTTAGGGCAGTTTACTGAGATTATGGCTTACAGTAAACACGAATAATGCTATAAAGTGTCTTTTCAGAGGCAAGCATCATGTTCTAAAAAGCATTTTTGATATCCAGCATGGGATACTGTATGAGGATGAAGTGATATGAACATTAGGTTGGAGAAACCTGGCATTCAATTTAGTTTACCAGCAAGATGGACTATACCATTACATGGCATGGTGGTTAGTTAGAAAAAGCCCCTGTAGACTCATGTGTGTGAATGCTTGGCCCATAGGAGTGGCACTATTAGGAAGTGTGGGCTTGTTGGAGTAGGTGTGGCCTTGTTGAAGGAAGTGTGTCACTGTGGAGGTGGGCTTACTGTCAGATATGCTCAAGGACACCTAGTGTGGTGCACAGTCTCTTTCTGTTGCTTGCAAATCAAGATGTAGAGCTCTCAGGGCCATCTCCAGCACCATGTCTGCCTGCACTCAACCATCTCCCACCGTGATAATGATGATAATGGACTAAATATCTGGAACTATAACCTAGCCCCAAGGAAACATTTTCTTTTATAAGAGTTGCCATGGCCATGGTATCTCCTCGTAGCAGTAGAGCCCTAACTAAGACACATGGGGTCAGAGAACTTCCTGTTGGAAAAACTTGACCTTTTGCTTTAAAAGTAGCACAATTTCTCTTGCATGGAAGGGATCTTAGAAACAATTATTCTTCTCTGTCTGTTAAATAGTAGCCTGTGCCTGCATAACCATCAGGAGATAGAAGGGACTGAGGTAAAAAGGAAATGTGAAAGCTTGTCGTGACTGTCTTCAGTGTTGATAGGGTAGATGCAGAGGATCACAGGATAAAGATAGGGCACGCTTCCAGCTGCCTTTGCAACTCTTTGCAGGCCACTTTGATCGAGTGCCCTTTGATTCTTTTACCAGCTATAGCTTCCAGCTACTGCTCCAGTGCCTTGTGTGATGCCATGCTCCCACCATAATAATGGACGAAATGTCTAAAACTGACTCCAAGATGGCGGCGCAGAGCTGCACTGTGCCTGAGTGATTCATTCACAAAATGTGGAGCCTCTGCACCTAATTCCCAGCTTACTGTAGATTGTACTTTGCCAGCTTGGATGAAGATAAGACTGTGAAGAACTCTAGTAATCAGTTCAAAGTGTTTTGTCTGGCACAAAATGTATGTGATTCAAGCCTTGTTTTAAAAATAGAAACAACACTAAAATAAAACCATTCTAAGTTACCCTTCCTCCCTGGGACTCTTACTTCATATTCCTAAAAGGAAGATACATTATACAACTAGGACATGATATGACATCAACTAATGGCTGGTTATAACACTAAAGACTCACAGAGACCCTATTGCATGTCCTGGAGCTGCAGGTGTTTTAAACATCACCCATGGTACAAAGGACCTACAGGAAAAAACACCTTTTCATATGAGACTAGGAAGACTCAGTGTCTTAAGGTCACACAAACTTCTAAGGTGCAAGGCAGAACGCAAAGGTATCAGAGGCTGGCTGTAAACTTCAAGTTCATGTCATTCTATGACGCCACAGCTACCAGAACATCAGTTATTAGGTGGCATGGTTCCTTTATACACATTGGGTTTGCAAGGCAGTTAATAAAATTTCATTTGTCTTTCCATCCACTTAAACATCATTCCCCTTATCAGATACTATATCCCTTGCTTGAGTGCATGTGTGTGTAAGCATGTGCATTTATATGTGAGTATATGTGTGAATGTATGTCTGTGTATGAAGTAGAGTCAGTGTATGTCTGGCCTATGTATATAATTAAGTTTTATGAAGAAATGACAAATACTATATCAATATGACATAATTTGTATCATCGATTTATGAGAAAAGGTGTAGTGTATCAATGTATGCTTCTGTATGTATATCTCTGTACCACAACCATGCCTGTGCCCACGGAGATCAAAAGAGGGTGTCGTATACCCAGGAACCCAGGATATACAGGTGGATGTGAACTGCCATGTGGGTGCTGGGAATAGAACCCTGATCATATGGAAGAGCAGCCTGAACCACTAAGTCATCTTTCCTCTCCAGGAAATCCATATTTAAATACACAAAGAAATCCACGAGAAGGCCATAAAGTAAAAAAAAAAAAGAAGAAGAAGATTGAAAACATCAAATGGACTGACTGCACATCGACTTGGTTGATTACTTTAAAAGTTTTTCTTAGAGTAGAAAGTAGTAATCAAAAATGGGCCTTCGTAGTGACTTGAAGCCCATTAACAAAGTCATGTCATGGAACAGACCTGAGTTACCACCTGTCTCTATACAACCTGGACAACATCCACCCTTTTCTATTCCCATGGGCAGACACTATCTTCACGCCACTACAGCAGGAAGGTGAGTGTCTCTTGTGTCACACATCCTATATCCTTTACTACCCAACCTTCATAGTTTGCTGGCTCTTGACGTAGGTGAGTAAGATTATGAGGATGCCCATTGATTTTTTTAATGCAGTCCCTCTAGTCACATGATAAACAGTAAGCCAGCATAAATGAACAAGTCAGATACACACGTCTTGATTCACCCATTAGATTATCTACACAACGTTCTAGTAAGAAGACATGGGACAGAAGCATACTGAAGTCCTTTTCATAGGGAAGGTGCCCCATGTCTGATGTGTGAATTTCTGAGCATCCTCAAAACTCCATGGCTCTATTCCCGCAAATATCTACTTTTTAGAATTTCTGGTGCATTTGGCACCATTATGGTAGAGGGCTCAAGCATGTAACTGTCTTGTAATGGTTAGACAAGGAAAGCATGTCAGTGAAGCAGGCTGTGTGTAGAATGACAAGGGATGTGTTATTTTGAGAAGTCTCGCTAAATTTCCCAGGCAGGCCCTGAATGTATGATCCTCCTACCTCACCCCGAGGAGCAGCTACGGTTACAGGACAACGGCATGCCTGTAACCCCATGCCCAGCAGAGACCCATTTCTAGCAGTTCACAGCTGTCGCTGTCACTGATGTGACCTCTGAGCCATAGTTTGAGCGGCAATACTTTTAAATGTTGCATCTGGGGTTTCCAAGTATGACTGCCCAGAGAAGCAGAGCCAGCATCCAGCACCTTGAACTTTATAGAAATGCAATGTCGATAACCATGCTCTAAGCCCTCTCTAGGATTCTCTCAAGTTCCTAGCTCCAGAAAGACACTATGGCTCTCACTGTACATCCTTCTTGAGCATCAAAATGTTGGCTCAGTAGAGTCAGAATGAGGTGCTCTTAGCATATCCACTGGGCAAAGGGGACACATTAAGACACACCAGCTGCCCTTAGTGTATCCACTATTCTCAGTATCCCAGAGAAAGCAGAACTTTAAAAAAAAATAGACAGAGGGGATTTTCCTTTGTGCCTCATGGTTTTTAAAACGTAAGCTACTCAGGGCATGATCAAATAAAAATAACATTACCTTGATTTAGCTCAAGCAGTCTCATTGATTCTTCTGGCAACCATGATTCAGGGTGACAGCCAAGCTGATGTCTGCCTTGGACCCTCCTTCCCAGGAGCTCGCCAGCTCTGGGCTGTAGACATTCACGGCCTCAGAGAGGCAAGATCATGGATTTAGGGGTGCTTAGGGGCAGCCCAGAAATTCCTCAGCTGTTATCTGGAGCATCAGAAACATTCTGACAGTTTCAAAATTGACATTAAATCACTCGTGGGAAGAATGTAAGGTAGGCGTCATCAGTGGGGAAGTGGGTAGTCAGCTGGCAAGGAGCAATGGCAGTGACCGTGGGACGGGAGTCAGAATGAGAGTCATAAATCTTGATTATTCTCCATCGCAGATGATTTGGACCAAATGCCTTGGACAGGGATAGAGTTTGTATTTTACTGAAAATTGAAAAAAAAACTTGATTAAATGTATAAACTGATATAAATAACCCTCGATCTGTGTTAATGTCCAAATGGTTACCATGGAGGGACAAAGGCTACATTCGATAGATCTGTAATTTTTAAAAAAATAAAAAGTGGCATCCTGGATCTCCAGAAAGCAGAGAGACCCACTTCATCTCCATGCTTTTATTCCACTAAATGTCGATCATTCTGTTGCCAGAATGCTAGCTGCTCTTATAATGAAGGCAATTAGAACAGCCAGCCCTCCTGACTCTGATTGCCCTCCTGTTAAAATTAGGCACCCTATAGAAAAATGGAAATGCAGAGTCGTTACCATAAAGCAATAATAAAGTAAACCATTCAATTACAAATGAAAAAAAGAGTGCTTGGATTAATAAGAATATTGTATGCTTAAGAGCATTAAAATACAAGCATATTACCATTTTGCATACATAATGAATGAACTTAGAGGCCAGAGTGATTGGGACATAAAAATACTAAATGGTGGTACCATTTCTCATAAGCTAATGCTGTTGTGCTTGGGGCCTGAGGAGGGAGAGATGCCTGCACACCATAGATTCCGGGATATCCATGTCACTGTAGATGGAGAGATTGAGTGACAAGTGAGAAAGATGAGTTGCTGACAAGAATCTGCTTGCTGAATGGGAATATGATGACCCTGACCCTTCTTTGGGAGGCTTGAAGAATCATGAGCATGGAAGGAGTGAAGGAAAGCAATGGGGTAGAATGGAATGAAGATTGCGACATGACGTAATGACAGGAGCCAGGCAAGCAACACATACCAACTGAAACTGGATAGGAGACAGGTGGCCAAGGGCATAGTGACTGCTCTAAAACAACTGCTGGATACACAGCTCTAGACAGATGGGTTACATGTCTTTTGGATTCTGTTTTGTCTGTTAGACAAGTTGTGTTTGTCTGTGTACAGTCACCCAATTTCTGAAGCCCAATGAAACTACAATGGGAGGATCTGGTATGCCTTCCAGCCTTTATTGTAATTCTTTGTGTTGACTTAAGTACTCCAAATAGACTCAGGCCACCACCGTCTTTCTTTGAATTAATCATAATCTGACTGTACTGCACTAGAAACATTCTAGTCTCACAATATCAACAGAAGTCTTCTGGGCTGTGAGTACTTGAGGGCAGTTGTGATGTCCTGGACTCCAAAGCCTATCCTAGAGCACAACAACATGGAAGAGGTTGAGAAAAATGTGCAGGGAGTGGGTTTAGACCCAAGTGGATGTGTATGGCCCTGTGCGGTAGTTTGAGTGAGAATGGCCCCCCATAGGCTCATATATTTTAATGTTTGGTTCCCAGTTGGTGACTGTGTAGGGAGGATTAGGAGGTGTGGCCTTGTTTGAAGAGGTATGTTACTAGGGATGAGCCTTGAAGTTTCAAGAGCCAAAGCCAGGCCACTTGGGCCACGTCTCTCCATCTCTCTCTCTCTCTCTCTCTCTCTCTCTCTCTCTCTCTCTCTCTCTCTCTCTCTCTCTCTCTTTCTCTCTCTCTCATCTATCTATCTATCTATCTATCTATCTATCTATCTATCTATCTATCTATCTATCTATCTATCTCCCTCTCTTTCTCTCTGCTTCCAGGATTAGGGTACCAGCACTATGTGTATCTGCTTGCTGCCATGCTTCCTACCATGGTCATAGACTAACTCTCTGGAACTGTCAGTTTCCAATTAATGCTTTATTTTATAAGTAGCCTTGGTCGTGGTGTCTTCTCATAGCAAAAGAACGGCAAATAAGACAGGGTGTCAAGAATGCAAATGCTGGAGTGGCAAAAACTTCCATTTGTGATGCTCAGAGGGATGGTAAATTTGGGTCAGAGTGGAAATGTTGACAGTGTGAGCATAAAATGTCTGTCACAGGTCCCCGCATCCTCACACTGGAGTGTTCCCTTGTAGAGACTGTTCCTGCTGGGATTAACTAAAGCTGCCTCTTTGTCCCACTGTATATAATAACCCCAATTCCTTGTTTGTGTGTATGTAAGATCCCCACTGCCATGTTTAACTATAGGAACCAAAAACACTGAGCTTTTGGAGTGCTGCAGATTCTCCATCCAAGAGCCAGACCACCCTGTCCCAGCTAGTTTTGTGCATGTGTCTTCATGTCTGTCCTCTCTTCATGACCTCTCTGCCTCAGAGAGCTCAATCACTGCATCTGTGTGAGAGCACAGCAGAAGTTCTTGTTGAAGACGGGATGGACGGAACAGTGAGTGGGAGTGCTCTGTGTTCTCACAAACAATCTCTGCTTTTCTCACCGTTCTGATCTCCCCCTCTCCCTTTCAGTCTTCTTCCTTTTGGCCAAGATGTAAACACAGGTCCCCAGTCCTTGCTAATTTATCCTGTTTCCATGAATTTCCACTCAATCATTCTTTTATGTAGCCTCACCATCCAGGGTTAAATCCAGGTCTGACTGGTAACTGAAGCTAGAAAGGCATGGCCACTCTCTCAAGTCGCATCCATACTAGGAAGATGGAGTATCTGTGAGTGTAATAGTGCAATGTGTCACATAGCAGTTTCCTTCATATTGAAACGATCCATCTCCAGAGAGGCTATTAAGACTCAGAGAATTGCAGGCAGTGGTGGCATTGTACCTTTAATCCTACCACTTAGGGGGCAGAGGCAGGCGAATCTCTAAGTTCGAGGCCAGCCTAGTCTACAAAGTGAGTTCCAGTACAGCCAGGGCAACACAGAGAAAGCATGTCTCAAAAACTCAAAACAAAGACTCAGAAAATAAACAAGCCAAAAGTTTTAAGAAGTCCTTGAAACAGGCAAGATCCCTCCCTGAGGTTATACAACAAGTAACAACTGCTAGAGAGAGGAGACTCTCTTACCTGTGCCTGCAAGTCATGCACTGAGTACCACAGGTGTGGCTTTTATGAGCGGCCACACATGGTGGAGTGGACTTTTTAGTGATGTGGCTACCTACGTTTGAGCCAGCTATGTTCCTATCTCCTTACTTCTCCATACTCCTGTATGTCACTCTAAAAATCTCAGTGTAGTGTGAAATCATGTCATGGGTGCTGTATCTATGTTAAATAGGTATTTGTTCACATGTCTCCAGAAAAAGTTACAGAGCAGAGTGTAACATAATAATGCTTCTAATGGAGACATGTTCAAGTGAGGTGGCTCTGCCTAGGCCCTTTGGAGCCCAGAACATAGGTAAATCCCAGATGTCCTACAGGGAGCGTTTTATACTGCTGGGCTTTGGTTTTATTTTGATCTTATTTTAACTGTGCTCTGGCTTTTCCTTTTTGACATATGAAGTATGTAAATTATTTTTTTAATTTCATACAGGAGATCACAGTTAAGAGACTTTGGGACTTTAGAGACATTTTGGAATGATAAAGGAATTTGGAGTATCTTGGAAAGGCTTTGGAAATTTTAGAGTGGCTTTGAACTTTGAATAAGACCTTGGATGTTTTAAAGAGATTGTACTTTTAAAGTATCTGAATTTTTTTAAGACTGTGGGACTTTTAAAAACTGAGCTGTGTTTTATATTGGGATATTGATATTAATATAAGACCTTGGAGGTAAACAAGAAAGGAAATGTTACAGTTTAATAGCAATGTATTGGCGTGTCAAGTTGACAAATGGTAAATTGTCACAGTAAATTTTTTTTTTGTCAACTTGACAAGCTAAACTCATTTGCGAAGAGGGACTCTTTTGAGAAACTGTTTCCATAAGATTGGTCTCTGAGCAAGTCTATCAGACATTTTCTTCATTAGTGATTTACTTGTTTATGTGGTGGTCAGTCATGTTCATTATGGTGATCTACTGTCACAACATGTGAAATAGTGATTATAGAACATGCATTCACTCTTCATTCATTCATTCATTCATTCACTCACTCACCTATTCATTATTCACATTGTGAGTACATGAGCTCAGTGAAGCAGCATAAAAGACAAGGCTTCTCATGGAATTCACATTCTCCTGGGAGATAGTCCTATCATTTTAGGAGAATGAGTGCCACACACGAAAATAATGCAGCACAAGGGGAGAGAAGCTAGCAGTGGAGGTGGTTACTTACTCACAGTGGTGCTAAGAACATCTCTTAGAAAGGCTCCTGAGGTGCACACAAGCTTGAAACACAGCCATAAAGAATCAAATTAAAAACAAACAAACAAACAAACTGGTGACCCTAGTATTTACCATTTAAATGAAATTTAAATATCTGTCATGTGAATCGTTGTAGAGCATATGGAGTGTTACTGGAAAAGCATTCCTGGAGCAATAATGGTGGAATTCTATGTGTTTTGCTACGTGTTTTGCAATAACTATTCTATTTGATCCTCACAACAACCTTTTGAGGTAGATAACGTCCTCGCCACATTTACAGATGAAAATTAAGGCAAGCAGCTCATGTAAATTGCCACAGTTCAAACTGCTTTTAAGTAGCAACACCAAAAAGAGTAACTGGGGCACTCGTCTCCCAAGAACCTTGTCCTTAACTCCCAAGTTACACTAAACATCTGAAGAGCAATGCCTTCTACTCATTGACAGAGTCTATTTCTCACCACTACAACCAACCAACTGCCTGAAATAAATAACTTACAGGGGAAAGGTTCTTTTTTTTTTTTTTTTTTTTGAGGATCTTTATAAATGAACTTTTAAAAACTTATTTATTCACTTTACATCCTGGATGTAATTCCTCCCTCCTCTCCCCCCATTCCCCCTCCCTCCCTCCTCCCCTATACCTGGGAAAAGAGGAGCCATCCCACTCACCCTCCCCAGCTTCTCAAGTTGCATTAGGACCCTGTTCATCCTCTTCCCTGGTGGCCTGGCAAGGCAGTCCCACCAGGGGGAAGTACTAGAAAGGCAGGCAACAGAGTCCACATCAGAGACAGCCCCCATTCCCCTTGCTAGTGGACCCACATGAAGCCTGAGCTGCCCACAGGAAAGGTTCGTTTTGACTCATGGTTTCAGACATTTCAGCATGTGGCTGCTGCCTCTGCTTTAGGCCCATTGTCAGGTAGACACATCATGACAACAGAGGACTTTGATGGAAGAAAAGGGTTAATTTATAGTAAATGGGGAGCATGGGAACAGGACTTGGGACCAGAGATACCCTTCAAAAATACACTGTAATGATTAGCTTCCTCCAACAGGACCCCACCTCCTAACAGCCCACTCACCTACGAACTCATTAGTGGCATGAGCCACTGGTGACATTAGAACCCTTAATTGCATCACTTCTTAATAGTATCATTAAGTGGAGATCAAGTTGTTAACACACTGGGCTTTCTGAGGGTCACTTCGTATCCAACATGTAACAATCACGATCTAGTTTTCTTTCTCTGGATTTTTAAAACATACTTTAACTAACTTGTACTGTGAGTTTCTGGTTTAATAAATTCATTTATTCCACGAGCATTTATCAAGCACCTGTCATGCTCCTGGCCCTTGGGCAGGCATGGAGAATATAAAGAATGTAGGACGGCATCT
The DNA here is from genome assembly GCA_907169655.1 of Acomys percivali. Lineage (NCBI taxonomy): Eukaryota > Metazoa > Chordata > Mammalia > Rodentia > Muridae > Acomys > Acomys percivali. The sequence continues at coordinate 4,768,428 of OU015757.1, read as the reverse complement.
GTGCACATACTGAAATACAGAGGTAACGACAGGAGCGAAATTATAATGCACTGCATCAAGCCTTGGAATCCCACTGAACTGTCTCGTGTGTCTTCAGCTTGTCTCCCCAACAGGAATATGTCAGCAGAGTTGTGGTGTATAAAAATTATTGCTAGTGTACCTAGACATTTTCATAAACAATGGAAGAAATATTAGTGGCTTATGTGAAACAAAACCCATGGCAGCAGAATTATAAATTTCAATAAGTCTTCAATCATAGGCAGAAAGGAGTCCACTAACTGGCTCCTCTCATCTTCTGAAGCATGATTTGTGTCCCCCAAGATCTGTCCTCTCAATCAGACTATCTGGCTGATTGGATAAGGAGTGCACTTCTCCTTTCTAGTGTTGGAACAAACGATTTCCTTCTCCACTGGTCTAAGAGCTCATGCGCACCAGCAGAAACCTGCTGGCTCCTTTTTTTTCCCACCTGCCGCTGAGAGGAGGTAAAACACCATCTCTGCCTTCTTGATCTGAGGCAAAAATAGGATTATCTGCCAACCACACCCTGCTGCTTCTCCACCGAGACACTGAGCTCTGTTGCCCTCGCTGATTAATTCTTGAGATTGAGATTTGGTATTTGTACGCATTGCCTTCACAATCATTAAAGAGGCATTAATTGATTATTCAGGTGTAGAATCCATTCTGTTCCCCAATTTTATAGCCCTCTCAATCTTTTCTACAAACTGCTAGGGCTGTTTGGCCTTGGCCTGGCTTTCATTAATCTCACCGTGAGAAACACAGAGGGAGGGAAACCTAGAATCTGTATGTCTAATAGCTTTGCCTCTGGGTCACAGACGTCAACCTTGTACGGCCCGTATGCTGTTCCTTATAGATTAAAGACAGATTTCTCTTCTTTATCTCTCTGCCCTCATCAAGTGTCTCCATTCCAGCTTCATTTTCTCCATGTGCACATACACAGGCACAGTCTCAACAGTCTGATATAACCGTGCGTACACACCTGTTGTAACATTGTCACCGGAAAGTTCACCAACCAAACCCAAGTCCATAGCCACGTTTGATTGTACCAGCACATGTATTAAAAACAGCTAATATCAAGTGATCTTACATAACCAGTAGCCTCTGCAATTGGTCAAATTCTCCTCCAGTCTCTATTGTCTGTTTTTATTGGTCTGTTTGTCCTGTGCCTGGCACCCGGAAGAATTTGTGTCTGCCACCCCTATCTCTGCTCACTACTTCCAACTTCCTGAGGATGCCTGAGCTCCAGCTTTACTCAGTACACAGGGTCCTATACCTGACTTGCTTTCCTTTTCAGCTGAGCTATCATGGCTGAGAACATCCCTCGGCTTAGGGCACTGTGCGAAACTCTTAGATCTTCAAAGATGCTCACAGGAATGGGCTCTTGCTGAGGACATGACTCAGTGGCAGAGCACTTGCCTAATGTGTTCTCAGTTGGATCCGCAGCCATGCCCAAAGAGAAAGGGTCTACTGTCATCTGCATTTTACACACAAAGAAACTGATGCTTAGATTGTTGCAATGCTTAATACCAGAGGACTTGGACCACTGGCCCCAAAATGTCCCTTCTTCTCCAACACACTCACTCATCCATATTTCTTTATTCCCTCTTGACATGCCTTTCTATGGGACATTTTCTTTGTGATCCAGCAGGCAGAATCATTCTTTAACCACTATGCATTTCTGTGGAAGCAGACGACTGTGTGCATGTTTGCATGTAAATGTGTCAGAAGATAAGCATTTCTGTGACTGGGAAGTTACAAAAAAACCAAGGACATATGCACAGATTCCAAGGTTTCCTTGACCCTATACTTAAAAGTCACACCTTTGCTGATAAGTTACATTTTACAGATTATATTTTCTCACTGCAATGCCGATCGGCAGAAGCTGAAAATGCCTCTTGCCCTCATCTGTAGACAGGGAAGAAGCAATGCTTCATTTGTCTTCGGAACCATGGTCCCCAACCCCAGACCTATCCCAGATTATTCCAGAATGAACCAGGCCTACTCCAGAATGCACCTGCTGAGAATGTTAGTTGAAATTAT
>OU015757.1:4723494-4766360 GCA_907169655.1 Acomys percivali | reverse complement strand
CTGGAAAGACGGCTCGCCACTAAAGGCTAGGCTCATAACCAAAAATAAATTTATAATGATGACAAAGAGATTAAGGTGTTTGGGGTCTGGGGCATGATACAATAAATGACCTAATGGAATTAATGGAATAAAGTGATCACACGTCTGAATAAAATTATCTGAGGAATTTATAGCTAAATGGAGAGCTGGAAGAAGAGAAAGATTAGACAGCAGGCTAGGGTTTGGGGGAAGAACATGTCAGACATAGGGGAGAGTATGTGAAAAGTCTTAATGACAAGACCCGTGTGTTCTGGCAACGGGGTGAAGGTCTGTGCAACACCAGCAAGACTTGCAGCAACCTTTCCACTCCATTTTCAGCAGGATGGAAGCAGGCACATCCTGCAGCTGGGCATCTTTAGGAGGGATGGTCCGTATGGACTATATAGGATTCTGAAGGTGAGTAGACTTAACAAACAGGAGTTCAGCCTGAGACTATAACTGCTTAGACTAAATTCCCACTGTACTTCTTTTCTCAACAGTGACATGCATTGAGTTGCTGTGTTTCGGAAGTTGTTGTCCTTGTGAGGGGGAGAGAGAAAATCAACATGGGGAAGCAAACAGTTTGCTTTGATGTTACCTCATAAGCTCCAATTTCTACTTATCACTCATAAATGGAGGGGGACTGGAGAGATGTCTCAGAGGTTAAGTGCACTGAATGCTCTTCCAGAGGTCCGGAGTTTAATTTCCAGTAACTACATGGTGGCTCACAACCATCTATAATTTGATCCAATGCTCTCTTCTGGCGGGCCGGCACACATGCAGACATAACATTGTATACATAATATAAATAAATAAATAAATAGTCACCAACATGGCCTAGGAGATGGCCTAGTCTTGTGAGTCTGTATACCATGGGAGCAGGTACAAGGCAGAAGCTTGGGATGAAGGTGGATTTCAAATTAAAGGCAGGGATGTGATGCTCATCAAGTTACAAGGGATCCCCAGGCATCAATCTTTTTGATCCTATGATTTCTGTGACATATGATTAGTAACATTCTATTTTGAACTGTTTGCTGAGGCTAGCCTATATATTGAGCAAAGACACAGAGACACAATAAGCTACAGAGATGATAGGTAGAGCTAAGATCTGAATTTAGCCCCATAAGATTCTGAATAATTTTCTGCCTTCCTGGTGCTGAGGGGTAAATTGTCTGTTGGTCAAAATCTAGTATTGGGTTTACAGAATCCAATCCTTCAGGAGCCCTGTCAGGGTATATGTGGGAGACAGACTTGAAGAAGCACAGTAGAGACTGGGAATCTGTGCCTTTTGTCTCCTGTTTGTAAATGATATATGTCAGCAGGACTCAATTCACCACGTCTCCCAGCTACTTCAAGATAATTCCTCAACCCAACAATCATATGAAATCTCCAAGTTGTTAAAAAGCTACCATCTGAAAAAACAGCAAGCCAACCAAAGACTTTCACACACAACACACAGCAAAGTATTTAAACCTTGTCAACGCGCAGTGAGTCTCATTCTCTTGTGATGCCTCCCATCAGGAGACCTTTGTTGATATCAGGAAAGAAGCTGCTGCTAAATTCCAGACCTCTTGCAAAGCACAGACCAGTCCACACTATAACAGTGTCAATCCAGGGGCATTTCCTTCTAAGGCATCATCCCTAAGCTCTTTATCCCTGGCTTAAAGGGGTCTTCGCCCAGCTAAGTTCTTACCAGGGCTTTTTCTGCCTCCAAGCTTCCCACACAATGATGGCATGATACTTATTTCCTTCCATTTAGTTTGGCTTGCTCCCAACCTGAGATAATTCTTCCTAACCCTGAAGATCTTGAGTTACACTTGCAAATCCAGCTTAATGTTCAAGAGTATGAGGAACAGGAGCAATTCACCTTCAGTCAATAATGCAAACAGAGCTGGGTCTAGATAAACCCCATTACCAAGCCTGAAGTGGCCCAGGGCACCTCTGCTGCTGCTGATTAGCCTAAATGCTAAACACAAACCAATTAACACACTCTAAGGCTGCTTATCTCCTGTCACTTACTGTGGAAATAAAGCCCAATGCTAAATACACATATTGATTTAGCCATTAAGTCCAGCATCACTCAAAATAAAACTCGTTATATTATTGAGTAAAAACAAAGTCACCTAAGTTTTCAGGATGGTCTGTACTGTTAAGAAATTTTACTTTTATGTTCTTCTATTAAGTTCCCCAGCAGGACATAGGATCTGCCCCTACTGTGGGCATGGACCAGCTCAGGGATGGAATAAAAGAATGGATGTTTGCCTTCATCTCAACATCAGCTCTCTCTGCCACGGAACAGACACACTGGATGGGGAACACTCCCTTTCAAAACTCTACTTCAGCATAGAGGAGGAAACTATGTGCTTGGAAGAAAGGTTATTAAACTGGAAGGTGAATTGAGATATTAAAAAATAAAACAACCACATACAAAACCCACAGGCAATGTAATAAAAAGGGGTTAACTGAACATTGGCCACAGACACTCACCCATGGTTCTGGAGGCAGGACACAGTAATTCTGTTTTCATTCCAGTAAATACAAGTAACCAAGAAGTCAAAAAAAAAAAATCAAACCAAGGAGTTACTTTAAATGAATGTCTTCATTTAATCAGTATTAAGGTTCTACATACCACAATGCTCACAGTGTTTTCTACCAACATGACAGCCACTGTGTTTTTCCAAAATGGTTTAGGTTTCCTTAGCTAGAAAGCCAACCTGCAAGGACTTTATCTCATAGGTCTTCACATGCCCAGGAGTTAGCTGAGTGTGCTGCCATTTTTACTGCTTGTTATTGCACAGGTGCCACCAAGAGTCTGGGGCTGTGAGACGTGGCACCAAATGGGACTTCTAGAATACTTTTGTAGTTCCTGCTCATGTGTTGCTTTTTCTTTAGACTTTTTGGGAAGGCTTTTATTAAAGCCCCTATTTCCGATTGATAGAATTATACTATGATGGACACATGATCTGAGCACTTGTAAATCTCTCTATCTCATGCTGTCCCTACCACAGTGTCTCTACAGGCTACACAATAACCAATTTATTTATCAGCTGGTCTTAAATCCTGGTTCTGCTGTGTCACAGATCAACAGTAGAGCAAAAAGTATGCTTACTGCTAAGAGAAGTGTACAGACCACACTGCACTGCCTAGTTTCCAGACACAGTTATTGATAGATATCTGTTAGGTACATGAGTGGTTTGTCGGAGGAGCAAGAACTACAGATGAGGCTGAAAGGAAAACTTCTGCAGGACCCAGGATTATAAGGTAGAGTAAAAGTATACACAAAAAGCAACTACAGGACCCAGGTTCACAAAGTGGAGTGAGAGTGTGCAAGGAAATCTTCTGCAGGGTCCAGGATTATAAGGTAGAGTATAAACACTTGCATCTAGCTCCTCTCCTATGAAAACACGAAAACAAGTTCTTGTTAATTGCATAGGTGCATGCAGTGCAGTACCAAACAGTGGATAAATGAGCTGCCTTGGTAAAGCAGCAAATGCCAGGACTCAGCACCTACAAAGCAGGATGCAACATGAAACATGTGGCCTTGTTGAGAAGACGTGAAGGCAGCAGAACACACCCAAAGTGGGTAACAGTGAGGCCACATGCGTGAGGTTAACTTCCAAGACAGAGACTGACTGCCTTTCTTACAATGCATTGCCAGCAAACTCCTCTCTCTCCCCATAACCCACTCCTCTAGAGTATCCCCCACGAAAGACATGCTTTGAGACAGGGCCACTTATGGAGCCTGGAGCTTACTGGGTGGCTGGACTGGCTGAGCAGTGCTCCGACCACCTGTCTCAGCCCTGCCAGAGCTGGAGTCACAGAGATGTGCTCCTTCCCCCAGTTTTTCTGTGGGTGCCGGGAATCTGATCCCAGGGGCCTCGAGCTTGTATGGCAAGCACTTTTAACAAATGAGCCATCTACTCAGCCCTTAACCATTAAGATGGGCAGCTCTTGGCTAGTGGTCCTGCGAGCCAGCATCACTTCCCATCTAACTGAGCTGAACTCCGGTTGGTCGCTATCCCTCCTGTGCTATGGCGAGTCAGCAATCTCCTGTCTTGCATACCCAGCAGTCTTTACGGGGAGCACTCGCTCCCAGTACATACTCATGATCTGTGTAAAAGGAAGAACCTATCCATAGGTCACTTCCAGGGAAGGAATTTTAAGTACACACCCAGAAAGCTGAAGTCCTTTCTCGGTCACCTCCAGGAGAGAATGAAATGACACTGGGTGACCCAAAGTGTCTGTGTCTCACTTCTAGACCACCCCGAACTTTTAGCTAGGCACACCCTCCTGCCTTTCATCTGGTTTGTCACTGAAGTCAAACTTCTTATTAGGGATCAGGGAATTTGCATGCTGTCCTCTTCCAGTGTCTCAGGCTTAGTTCCTCCACATTAAAGAACTGCCTAGCTGATTGCCACCAGGTTACTTCGTGGCACATGCTTCAACTGTGCTGGCAATTTACTGTCACAGGTACTATGGAATTATCTATGAGGTGTTTGCGGGATTCTAAGATAGTCTCTTTCTCTTTGTGTCTGTGTTTGTCTCTCTCTCTCATCTCTCTGTCTCTGCCTCTGTGCTTGTCTTTCTGCATGTGTCTGTCTCTGTGTGTGTGTCTCTGTTTCTGTCTGTCTTTGTCTGTCTGTCTCTCTGTCTCTCTCCCCCCCTGCACCCCATGCCTTCACTCCCCTTTCCTTTTGTCCTCCCTGTCCCCCAGTACCTACAACAGAGCCAGAGCCTTGCATATACAAGGCAGGGACTCCAACACTGAGCTACATCACCAGCACCATATTTTATTCTGTGACACAGTCCTGCTAAGTTTCACCGGCTGTCCCTGAACCTGTTTTGTGGCCCACGCCAAGCTGGAACTCAGAATCTTCCTGCCTCAACACCAGGGTGGCTGGGACTACAGTTGAGCACACCACATCTGTTTCCTTTCTTTTCATAATCCCACACTCCCTTGCTTCTGTACAAAGGAAACCTAAATGTTCTGAGAACACTGGCTCTTCCTAGGCAGATACCTATAGCCTTGATTTCCTTGAAAACATTTCTTGTTAGAAACTACATAGAAGCAGCACTACCTTGCTGCACACACACCGCCGCCGCCCCCACCGCCCCGCCCCCTGCACTACAAAACTCATCTCTACCCATAGCACTATCTCTTACTCAGGACACTGAAGCAGCCAGCTCTGCTCCTTCCCTCATTAGTGCCAAGCCCTGTGCTCAATTATTAACCAAGTCCTGACAATGGTCCTTTAAAATCTCTCTCAAACACACACTTGCTACTCTTCTCCTTGTTATTTCTTGGGTGAGCTGTGACAACAGGCCCTTGAAGAACTTTCCCACCTCCAAGTCATTTCCCTCTCAATCTGCCTTCCCCATGGCAACCAGAACCAGCAGGCTCTTCTGTCACAAGACATGGAAACTTCTCAACACTGGAGAAAATGTACAGTTGTTGTAAGCACTAAAGAAACTCCCAAATTCCCTTTAAAATGCCCCAAGCAGCCAATAAGAGAATCACGTGACGCTTTTTTTTACAGTATAAAATTGATTCCACTTAGAATCAGGGTGTGTTTACGTTAATTGCAGTGCTGTTTGAAAGAGACCTAAAATATATCACATATAGGCGTGTGGGAAACCTCAATTACAATGTTATTGCCAAAAGTGGGGAGAAATCAAAATACTTTTTTAACTCTTTGTTTGGATATACTTTTAAACTGACAAAAATGTTGCAAGAATAAAAATACTGAAAATATATTCATTTTATGCATCTATTAATATCATTTTATTAAACCAAAATGCTTCATTTACTCCTACTTATATACACGAACATGCAGACATATGCACACATGCATACACAAATGTGCTGATACACACACACAAATATGCAGGCAAGCACACGTAGACATACACATACATGAATATTTCAGAACCATTTCCATTGATGGAAAAAAGCGTAGAACACCCTCCCTCCCTTTTAGAATATCATTCCTATAAAGGCCAGATCTGTTACCCCTAAAACACACGCATGCGTGTTTCTAAGAATAATTGATTTTAATGCAAGCACACTGCACTTACTCTCTTTGCTAAATTTAACACTGATCCAATACTTTTGTCTAATCTACCATCTGAATTCCAATATTGTCAATTGACCTAGTAATGTCTTTTATTGCTTATATTTTCCCTCTTGTGCAAGGTGCAATTGAGCATCTATGATGACATTTACTCACTCTGCCTAAGTTTCCTGTATCTGGAACATTTCCAGAGTGTTCCTATAACCTGTTTTTATCTTTTATGGCATTGACATTAAAAAAAAAATCAGTACAATTTTTTTAAATGAAGATAGACCTTTTTCTAGTGGTTTGTCTGATGTTTCCCTAGGATTAGATTCATGTTAACATCCTCACTCCCACCCCATGGATCAATAGCAGGTTCATAGGGATCGCCTGCCATGGATTAACAGCAGGTACACAGGGGTCACCTGCCTTTTCAGGGCATCCTGTTCATGAAGCCCGTTTCCAGCAAGCCACCTGAAGCATCTACATTTTGGCTCTTGCTACACTCATCCCTTTGAAACATGCCTGCTTCTGTTCCTTTGGGCTAATATCATTCCCTCTATTTCTTGCCAGTGATTCATAATCACAAGACTTTTGGGGTGCAGACTCTACATCTTGTTCCAGGCATACCATTCCAGACTAAGGATGATTAATTCATTGATTAATTTGCTTAGCTCTAGGCATGAAAGCAGGTAGAGACACGTATCCTGAAATGCTACCCTGCACTTTCCTCTTGGCTCTGTGATTTGCACCCCTGAGAGAACCATACCTTTCTTCCGTGCTGAGGCAACCTTCATGAGGATGTGGAAAGTAATAGCTACAACGTAAGCTATTCATAGGAGGAAGAGACAGGTGCTTTGATAAATCTGGCAAATCCTGGAGGGCTTCAAGTAAAAAGGGGTGTGTGCATCTTGCTGCAGAGTCAACGGTCACTGTTTATACACTGTACTGTGTGGCTAAAATCCCAGCATGCAATGCCTGCCAATAATCCAGATCTGTGCATGTGTGCACGCCATGTGAGCACGCCTTAGATTTCCTCTTCATGCGCTGGGACGTAGTGTGTCAAGACTTGTTCTGAATGCTCTAGCAGGCAACTTGAAATTAAATTTTAAACAGAATCTGTAACATGAATTTTTGAAAATCTATGAGATATATTTAATGTAGTTTCTTATGGGAAAATTTGAAGTTTCTCATTTTATAGATTTTATTTATTCTTTTTTTCATGTAGTAATTCATGGTTATATTGGTTTTTCATTTTATTTTGCCCTTTTATTAAACACATGTTCTTTTCTCATACAGTATAATTTGAATACAATTTCCCCTCCCTCTACTTCTCCCAGTTCCTCCCACTTCTCCTATCTGGAATCACTCCCTTTCTATCTTTCATTAGGAAAAAAAAACAGTGTTCTAGACAATAACAACAAAGTATAACAAAATAAAATATAATAAGATAAAGCAAAAACCATCATATAGAAGTTAGACAAGACAATAGGAAAAAAACCCCAAGAGCAGGCAGAAGAATCAGGGGCCTATTCTCTCACACACTCAGGGTTCCCATAAACATATTAAACTGTAAGTTATGTATATATACAGGGGGCCTGGTGCAGACCCGTGTGGGCCCTGCGCACGCTGCTTCAGACTCTGTGTTCATATGAGCTCGGCACAGTTGTTTGAGAGAGCCTTGTTCTCCCTCCCTTCTCCCCCCGTCCCCCCCCCCCCGCTGTCATTCTGCCTCCTCTCCTGTGGGGTTCCCTGAGCTCTGAGGGCAGGGATTTGATGGAGACATCTCCTTTACAGTCTCTGGCACAGAAAGGGCACTCTGCAGGCTGCCAAAAGAAAAAAGTCCAACCTTGGAACCATTGATCTAGAATCTGTTCTGCCGGAAAAACATGCTGAAGCCATGGTGGCACAAACACTGCAGGGGGAGTAACCAGTCAACGCGTAGGACCAATACTTGACACTGCTTTGGTGACTAAGAATCAGAGTCTTGATAGCCCCAAAACTGAGGGTAAAACCAAATACTACTGGCTTAAAAAAAAGTAACAATAAGATGACTCCTAATGATATTCTGCTATGCTCATAGCTCAGCTCCTGATTCAACCATCACCAGAGAGGTTTCCTCCTGCAGCAGATGGGAACAAATAGAGACTCACAGCAAAACAGTAGGGAGATAGATAGATAGATAGATAGATAGATAGATAGATAGATAGATAGATAGGGACCTTAGAACACACAGCCCCAAATGTTATGGACTTTAAATGAAGCAAGTACAATAGATAGATCAATTCAACTAGAAGATCCATTAAAAAGCACAAGGTATGCGTAGCTTACAATGCTAAGCAAGGACTTACTAGATTGCAGCATAGGAAAGCAAAGTTGAAACAATCAATACAATCTCAAATAAAGAGTATTATTTATCTCCCACTCAAGATATGTTTTCACACAACCAAGAGAAGAACAGTATTTAATCCCTACTATTACAATAAGAATGTGAATGTGAGAGAGAGGTTGTAGAAAGTAGTGGGGTGCACAGGACTAGAAGGAAGATGGGGGATGAGAGTGGTCAGTATGTATTTATTGGGTGCACACGTGCAAAACTGTGTAAAAACAAATTTAGTTAAGAAAGAACAAAAAAGAATGAAAAGGCACTCTCCAGTGTCAGAGTACTTCACTTCTGTGCAGTCACGCAATGCCGTCTCTAAAATGTTGATTTGATTGTTAACCCTTAAGTGCTTTGTTCTCAGATGCTGTCTGACTTCTTCAGTCTGGACCCACACAAGAGGAACCCATGCAGAAGGTTACTCTCAAGTACATTGCTCACTTTTATATAAAGGATTGAAAATGTGGGTGAAATGATCATTCAGAAGAAATATACGTGAAACCAACAACACAGTCTTAAAGTCTAAACAGATTATTTATTATAGAAAATAGGAAAATTTCAAAACCTTGTAAATAAAATATATTCCCAAGTGAGTTTCAGAAGTCAACTCTATAAAACCAATACAGGAATACACCTGCTTATAAAACATACTCACAATGCACACACTGTAATACACTCATAATGCACATGCCCTTGTTACATTACCTACTACAGAAAGTTTTGGGTTTGTTTGTTTGTTTGTTTGTTTGTTTGTTTAGACAGGGTCTCTGTATGTAGCCCTGCCTGTCCTGGAACTCTCTATATGCTCCAGGCTGCCTTCCAACCCACAAAGCCTCTGCCTCTCAAGTGCTGGGATCAAAGCTGCCTGGCACTATGGAGCATTTAAAAAGTGTCATGTAGTTCTCATAGGTAAATGAGTAAGACTTGTCAGGACACTTCATGGAGGGAATTCTTTATTTTTTCTCAAAATTCTGAAGGTGGATTCAGCAGATAGACAGAAAAACAATGTCCTGTTCATGGAATTTCTGTGAGTTTACTGAGAAAAAATACTCACTGAATGGCCTAAAACCCGGAATGGTTAAAGATGGAAAGACTCACATTTTGGAGACTGACTGACTCTAATATATGCTGATATGACACCACCTCTGTAGCTAGGAAGGGGCTCAAAACTCCCTTAACAGTTATTCATCAATGCAGGATTACTGAGAAATTTAGTAATATTGTAAAGCCAGCCTTGGTAATATTAGCAGATATGTTTATAATGATGAACAAAAACAAAACAAAACAAAAAAACCCAACCAACCAGCCAAACAAAAAACCCTCTACAGTGCTGTGGCTTAATAGAAATATTCAGTTTCAAAAGGAGAGAAACACATCCAGAGAAGGCGTGGTTAGTGAGCCACTAAAGGCGGCTGATGTCTTGTCTGTTCTCATTCTTTGGGGAGCAACAATTCATTTCAGGGAGCACCTGACCCCTCTTAGCCCTGTGACTCAGAATCAGTCAGAGAAGTAGGCAGTGGCCAAGACCCAGGAAGTCAGTGATGGTCCTTTGTCCTCCTGAGACCAGCGTAAGTTGGAGGTTGAGATGCAGCGACTTAGGAAAGCACTCACTTTTCCCTCTAGTTGCCAAGGTGTGAGGCACAAAGTCAAGCTGTCAGAGAACACCATAAGCACAAGGCCAGTGTGAAAAAAAAGCATAGGGATGAAGACAGACAGGTCCCTCGTGTTTACAAATGATTAACTCAGTCTAAAGCACTGGTTTTAGCATTCCTAATGGTGTGGCCCTTTGGTACAATTCCTCATGTTGTGGTGACTCTCCACCTCAACCATAAAATTGCTTTTGTTGCTACTGAGTAACTATAATTTTGCTACTGTTATGAATGGTAAGGTAAATAAATGAACTTGATAGCGGATATGTGACCCTTGTGAAAAGGTTGTTTGACTCCCAAAAGGGTGTTGACCCACAGGTTGAGAAACTCTACTCTAGAGGCTCCTGAATTCAGGTTGAGCTTTTCTACTATGGAAATTTGCAACACATTCATTTGGGCTCCATTTCTATGATTTGCCAACTAGCAATTTCTAGCTAATCCAGCCTTGAAAACATGTTATGTGAGAAGTTATTTTTAAGGAGATATTAATTTTGAAACTAAAATGACACACAGATATAATGATTATTCCCTTTAGATTCATAACATCATGTTATTGAAAGCAAAGGGAAAAGCAAGGTGGCCTGTGTCTCTACTGTCACTGCATTTTTCTAGAAGCTTTGAATTATAGGGCATGGGCTTGGGAGATAGCTCATTGGCTAAAGAGCTTGCTGTGCATGTATGGGGACCAGAGTTAAGACTCCCAGTTCTTATGTAAAAATGTTAGGGTGGTAGCATGGGGCCATACTTTCAGCAAGGGGAAGAGACAGAATGAAGGCTCCTGGGGGATTCCTGGCCACCCAGTCTAACCAAGCAGCAAATCCCAGGCTCAGTGAGGGATCTTGTCTCAAAAAATAAGGTGGAGAGCAATTGCAACAACTGAGGAAGGCATCCAAATCAACTTCAGGCCTCCATATACACGCCTCTACTGGCGTGCACACAAGTGTACACACGTGAATGCAAACATAGGAAGACACATACCCAAAATAATGAATAAAATGCTATGGATTTTCTTTTTAAAATTGTTTGTTCTTTATTTCTACTTTATGTGTATAGATGTTGTGCCTACATGTATGTCTGTGCACTATGTGTATGCACAGCCTTCTGGGGCCAGAAGAGGGCATCAGATCCCCTGCCACTAGTGTTAAAGATGATTGTGAGCTGCTGTGTGGGTGCTGGGAATCAAATCAGAGCTCTCTAGAAGAGCAGCTAGTGATTTTAGCTAAATGTTCAGGCCTGAAAACACATAGACATGAAACATTATACAGACTGAAGAACTACATTTAGGAAAATATATATATATATATATTCCTAATATATATGTATACACCTATACATGTACATATATGTATGTAACAATAATTAATTTTTAAAAAGAGGCCATGAATTTGAAGCAGAGAAAGGAAGTGTATATGGGAGGGTTTGGAGGGAGTAAAGGGGAGAGTAAAATGAGGTAATTATATTATCTTAAAAAAAGATAAAGGAAAATATTGAAAAAATTTAAATGAATAAAAAAGGAAAATAAACCCTTCGGTGGCACAACTGAAAACTAGAAAACTGAAGACGCTCCCATCACAAACCATTGTATTTTTTGAATGTCTGGATGTAAGACAAACAAAACTCGAGTTCCTAACTTAAGCAGTGTACAAGGCAGATTTGAAAAGGAACTAGTATGTTCATAAACATGGAAAAGCTAAAAGTATTTAGAAATACATTATAACCCAATGTGGGCCTATAGAAAAAGGAAACTTTGTGAATCTCAACTATGCATAAGTGGGAAGGTCTCTGTGTGTAAGAACAAGAGAACAGTTATATATTAAAATTTGATTATTTCAAAGCTATAAAAACTCAGGGACATTTCAATTTACAATGCCAACTGTTCATTAATTCCATTAGATTTTAACTCAATGTGGATAAATTTCCCCTCCCTCAAATGACCAAAAATGTGAGTAATAGAGAAAATAAGGCATGCTTTTCCTTGTAGTTATTAAAACATACTCTGAGTTTTCCATAAGCAAAACAGTATGGCGTTGGCAGTAATACATAACAAGATCTAGGCAGACCTCAAAGTAAATTAAAAATTAACACAAGAACTGAATTACTCATATAGCTGGATGTGGAAGGAAAAGAACAGTGACTAAAGAAGAGACATCAATGGTGAGCACACTGCTGCCTTCTGCTACAAAGACGGAAATGGAATCCTTCATCTCATCCTACACATCAATGTTTAACTTGATTTTCAAGACTAAACATTGGTTTGGACAGATGGCTTAAATGGTTAAGAGCACTTGCTGCTCTTGCAGAGAACCTGGGTTTGATTCCCAGCAATCACATAAAATAAATAACACATTTTTAAAAATTAAAGCCCAAAGGTAAAAGAAAATAAACACAGGCAAATCATGCAAACACATAAAATAAATAATGAGTCTGAAAGTGTTTATAATCCTAAATGCAAAAGAACATCAGATAGTTAAACATAAAAGCTACAATTTTAAATGATATGCATTCTATCATTCCTTAGCTACTCAGAGAGCACAAAATACACAAATCATACAGAACTCTCCCTGAGCACTCCCTGTGTCATCCTGCCTCAAGCACTATGAAAGAGAGATGCAGAACAGTCACACTATAAAAGAACCGTCCTGGACTCTAGAGCGATGCTGGGTCAGTGTTGTCACCTCCAACTCCTACAGAAATCAGAACAGCCAGCGTAAGCAGTTGGCTTGATCCTACCTGTTCTCACATCTCTTTGTTATTTCTCTGCCTCAGCAAAGTGACAGAGAGTCACCATTCCCATATCCAGTTCTGGGAAAGCCTGAGGAAAGTGGAGGATAAGCATCAGAGAATGCCAATTGACAACTCACAATTATGCACTTACTGGGTGCAAGGTACGCAGAGACATGCACCTTGCATGGAGACGCCTTGGTGGGAAAGGCACTCCACAAACACAAGGACTAGAATTCCAATCCCTGGATGCCAGGTGGGCAGGCTGGCCCACTTGTAATCCCAGTACTTAGGAAACTGCGGCAGGAGATCATTGGAGCCAGTTCTAGTTTTAAGTGAGAAATCCTGCCTCCATTATAAGGTAGTGAGTGATCAAGGAAGATGTTGCATTCGCTTCTGGGCTCTGCGTGCATTTCCATGTGTTTACACACACACCCAGTGGAGTGAGTGTCTGCCTTGTGTGTGTGTGCGCGCGCGCGCGCACGCGTGCGCGCGTGTGTTTATTTTTTAATATATTTTATGAATTTATTCATATTACATCTCAATTGGTATCCCATCCCTTGTATCCTCCCATTCCTCCCTCCCTCCCATTTTCCCTTTACTCCCCTCCCCTATGACTGTGACTGAGGGGGACCTCTTCCCCCTGTATATGCTCATAGGGTATCAAGTCTCTTCTTGGTAGCCTGCTATCCTTCCTTTGAGTGACACCAGGCCTCCCCATCCAGGGGATGTGGTCAAATATGGGGCACCAGAGTTCATGTGAAAGTCAGACCCCACTCTCCACTCAACTGTGAAGAGTGTCTTGTCCATTGGCTAGATCTGCATTGGGTTCGAAGTTTACTGCATGCTTTTATTCCTCTCCCAGAAGTGAAAGACTGAGGCTTACCAGGGTTAAACAGCTTACTCAAGGTCTGTGGTAGCAGCATCCCAGCAAAGGTTCCTCACACTCTCTCCTTTGATGGTTCTAAGTCATCTTGGGAAAGGACTCCACCCATGTTCAGTCCGTGTGCATCCGGCTGCACTTTGACAAGTTACACCAGTGTCATGATGACTGGTGCAGAGTCAGGATTGTTACAGACAACTTCACACTTTTGTTAGGACTTGGGGGATGGGGAGGAATATTTCATTTAAAGAGGTGAATAGTCAACTCTAACCTGAGCAGCTCCAGAGATCATTCTACAGGAAGAGCCAGCTTTTGAAAGGTGCTCAGTAGATGAAAAATAATTAAGACCTGGGGCAAAAGACAGCCATGATTGTGTGCATCCAGTCCCTGGACTCAGCCATATTAGCCTTTGGACATTAGAAGTAGACAGACTAAAAATTCCCATACGCATTTAAATCACTTTACTCTGGCTTCTATCCCCTGCACAGACGTATCCTGATTGACTAAAACACAGAGCAAAGTGGACGAACTTTTGTTAAAGTCTTACTGACTCCTTTGCTCATGATCTTCTCATGATGCCAAAAAGCATGGCTTTATTTACCAGTTTAAAAAGCTGTATCATGATTCCTGGCATTTTCAGTATGGTGTGAACTATACACTGCCTCTGATGAAAAAGCTGGAATAAATATTCTAGGAAAATTGATGGAAATGCGACTCTGTTCGTATGTATGCATTAGAAGAAATGGCATGAGGTTCCTAAGTACTTGGCTTTCTTTCCTTACACATGGTACTCCATGAGAAGGCGATACTGAAGAGAAGACAACCATGGGCTGTGAGCCAAAGGGCAGAAGGCAAACTTAGTTCCTTCATTCAGCTGTGTGACATCAGGATAGAATATACAGTTCCTTGAACCTTAATTTCTGCTCCCTCCCCTCAGTTCATGCCTGTGGGTGTATATAGAGAGCTTGTCAGTGTGGCTAGGCTAGCCAGTCAGCCTGATCCAGGGATGCCTTGTGCTGACTTCCACCACACATTTACCTGTGAGCATTTACGCATTTACGTGGGTATGGGACCACATCCAGCCGACGTTTACGTGGGTGCAGGACCACACCCAGCTAGCTGAAGTTTGCTAATATCACATGTCCCCAGGGTGCTTTGGTACAAGTTAGGTACCCGTTGTTGTTACTAGCAACTTATAACAAAGAGTCCTTTGAGTAGCATTGGAAACAAATAACATACTTAAAGAAATATGTGTTAAAAAGAAATAAATAAGATCAACTGCACTTACCAACAGCAGAAATTAGTTAAGAGGCAATGCTAACATGATAAAAAATGTCAAGTCACAAATAAAAATTATGTTACCTACTCTTCATAGTAATGTATGAAATGACATGAGAGGAATAAAATGATGGTAAGAGGGGGAATAAAAAGAATCCATTATAACAAGATTGAAATAAAAACAAATCTGAATGAGTAAAAGTACAAAAGAAGACTATATGAAATAAAAAAAGAAATGACATTGTAATACTAGGGAGGGGGCTCTATTGGAAGAACATGTCCTAAGAGGAATGCAGGTAGTGTAGACTGAATATTTGTGTACACTTACCAAAGGCCCCAAACTATGAGTAACACCGAACCCTGAATGTGTTACATTTTCCCTACACATACACACCTTTGATAAAGTTTAATAAAGATGGCACAAAACAGCACTAATGGAAATAACTAATAACAAAATGAAACAATTATGAAATCATACCACCTAAAATGGCCACTCTTGTGCTTTGGGACATTGCTAAAATAAGTGTTAACTGAACATAGTCACAATGCTGGAAGCTCTGCACCAGCTGATGTGAGAGGAAGGACATTGGATCTAGTATAGATAAGCTGAGGAGGGTGATGGACAGACATTCGGGGCAGGGCATGGTGAGACTCAGCAGGAAAGATCAGCACAGAGGAGATTCCATCCAGCTAGTCAGGAGGACATGGAACTTAAAGCTCCTTGAAATACTTTTGGCTCAGTGCTTTGGAATCCTGCCAACCATGGGTAAAAGAAGGCAGGAATCAGAACCAGGGATGAGAAGAGATGACTGGATAGAAACCCCTATGGGCCACTGCGATAGTATCTGAGGACATTGGGAAGCCACTAGGTTCAGCAGAGGCTTGAAAGTTGACCACTTCTGAGGGAATTAGTGATGCTCAAAAAGAAATGGAAGCTAAACCCGTGCCTTTCCTTTTCCCCACAGAGAAGTTATGTCATCACAAATCAAGATGAAGATGGTCTACATGCCAGTGACGTCACTACCCACAACAAGCGCATCTGCCAGCACCTTCATCGTAAACACTCAAGCCTCTGTCCGCAAGAAATAAAAGTTACTTAAAGCATGCAATTGACAGCTATTTCTTGAGCTAAGTAGGATGAGGAGAATTCAAGTGTCCAGTCCACAAGCTGTACCTGGCACTGATGGGGAGCTTAGCCGTGAAAGTTGCTGGGTGTTTTATAGTCAGTATCTCATTAGAACTGAGCAATAACACTGCAAGCTCGACAGGAGCATTTCCATTTTGCAAACGCAAGGAGGTCAGTGATGAAACCCAGACTAAAAGCCAACATGAACTTCCTTCCCCGCTGCTGTCTATGGCTGCCTATTCCAACCTTCACCTCTAATGGCTGGCCACTGCTCTGACTGGCATCAAGCTTCACATAGTAGAGTGGCTAGTGCCTTTTGTGAGAGGCCAGGGAGGAGGCCAGGACATGTGTTAGTTCAAGTGTAGCCCCATTTCTCACTGGGAGTTCACCACTACAATGCTCCAGCCTCCAAACTGCCGGAATGCAAGTGGAGCACAGAACAGAGAACTCAGGCAGTCACTTCATCACATTCTCTTGGTGGCAGTGGTTGATTCCAGCATGGGGATCACAGTTGGTTTTTATGTCAAACTTGCTACAAATTAGAATCACCAGAGTAGGAAGGCTCACCTAAAGGTGTTCTGATTGTCTAGACTGATGTGGGGGGACCCACCCCACTGTGAGCTGCAGTGCCCAGTAGCAGCCCAGATAAAAGGGTGTTGTCCAGGGAAGAGCATCACACCGTTTGTCCCATTGGCCTACCCTTGTGCCATGCTGAAGACTCCTGTCCTGAGAGCAGAAGGAGTGGCCATTGTGGAATCGGGACTAGGCTCTCCAGGAACCTGAAGGTGCTCCAAGCCTTGTGGCCTGAGTAGCTGACACTTGTTACTGGTATTGTGGGACTCTGTTGAGGCATGTTGTCTTAAGAACCAAGAAACTACTGGGTTCTCATCTTCTCAGGTGTGATTTAGCTGTTGTTACTACTGTAAAGCTCACTTACACAAACACACACACACACACACACACACACACACACACACACACACACACACTGGCT
Organism: Acomys percivali; assembly: GCA_907169655.1. Classification (NCBI taxonomy): domain Eukaryota; kingdom Metazoa; phylum Chordata; class Mammalia; order Rodentia; family Muridae; genus Acomys; species Acomys percivali. The sequence goes on along the minus strand of OU015757.1, from coordinate 4,749,258 downwards.
CTATTCCCCTCGAGAACCAACTAATACCATAGGTCAAACCACAGAGTCAGAGACAAGTGCAGCATGCTGATTTGTAAGTTGATCCTCAGGGCTCATCCTGCCCCATTCTATCCTATCTTACATTCCTCCCACTGTAGCTGAGCTGGAAATAGATAGTTCCTCAGTGCTGGCATTCCTCTTCACACTATAGAAAGGAAGTGTGTCTGATAATGGGCCATGTGAATTGCAAGGCAGAGCTCCTTAACGGGCAGTAAACCACACACCCAGATGACATCCCTTTGCCCTCTGTAAAGGTAAACATGAACTAAAGTTGTTTGGGTGCCTGCAAGTGCCCAGCCTAGTGTGGCTGCAATGCTCACTCCTTACAACTTCACGTTCACAAGCTGTTTCCTACTTGAAACTTCCCATGATTGAGGAAGTCAAGTTTGAGCCTTACCATTGGCCCAGAAGCATTCTATTTCTCCTTGTGTATTACATGTCCCACAGGTTCATGTGTTTGAAGACTTGGTCTCCAGCAGGTGATGCTGTTTTGGGGGTGCCATGGGCCTGGTTGGAAGAAACAGGTCAATGGGCAAATGGCCAGATTCTACTGAGCTCTCTAGGCTTCCTGTCTGCTCGGATGTCACAAGCCATTCTGCATGCTTCCTTCCCCCCAAATGTCATGTGCTCCCTGCTACAACAATTATAAACTCTAAGGCAGTGGTTCTCAATCTTCCTAATGCTGCAACCCTTCAGTACAGTTCTTCATGTTGTAGTGACCCCAATCATACAATTTTGTTGCTATTTCATAAATAGGATTTTGCTACTGTTATGAGTCATAATGTAAATATCTGGTTGCAGTATACTGATAATGCAACTCCTATGAAAAGGTCATTTTACACCAAAGGGGTAGTGACCATAGGTTGAGAACCATTGCTCTAAGGTTAATATCAGAGAATAAATATCTCTTCTACCCCAAGTTGTTTCTGTATTGTGTCACTAGAACACCCACCAAGAGCTGATTTATATGCAGGAACCACCTGCATTGCTGCTATATATATGCATTGCATAGCTATATGATAATCCTATGTGAGACCTCCTAATCTCACACCCTGGACATTTCCTTTGAAGATTGGATACTTCCTTGTTAAAGACCACAGATTCCTTTTGAGTTGATTTCCAATAGAAAGCCAAATAGAGCTGGATCCAGATATTAATTACATCAGCACCATATCATACTGTGAGCGCCATCCCTGGGAGTCCAGAGGCTCTCTAACCCTGCATGTCTATGACTTCCTCTGCCTTGAGCACTCTGACACCTCCTTGTTGTGCTAAGTCATCATTGCCAGCCATGATGACCTCAGATTAGGCATAGCTGCCTGCAGGCCGAGAGCTGATCTTCCCTTCTAAGATCCCAACTGAGTTTACCACTTGCAGATGAACAAAGCACTTGCATCTCACTGTTGTTCCAACATTTATGATTATAGTAAGCACAATCAAAAGAGAACCATAAATGCCTAGTTCTTCCAACAGAATAGGACACACACACACACACACACACACACACACACACACACACACAATGTTAACTTACTGCCATGTGTGAGGTGCTAAAACCTGGGATATGCTGATGAACTCCATGACACAGCACTGGCCTATGGAGGCCAGGCATCAATGTTGAGTGTCTTTCTTTGGTGTATGACACCACAATCAGCATTTATATGGGTGCTGGGAATCACACTTAGGCTTTTATGTTTGCAGAGCAAATCACCTTGAGCGTCTTTGCATTTTCTATATGACAGACAACATTGTGGGCAACCTTGTGGTATTGCCTGGGGATTAGTCTAGTGTGGACAGAGGCCAGCACATGGCTGGCACCCAGTGGGTGCTTCACCCATGTAAACTATCTTCTGTTTCATTCCTTCTTTCTAAGAAGAATGTTGTTTATAGAGCTGTTCTTTGCTAGTCACTAGCCTGATCTCTCTCGTTGCCATTAATAAAGCTAGCAACACCTTCATTCTTTTCTTGGGAGAACATGACAGCTCAAGGGTTAAGGATAACCTAGCTTGGTTTGACAGTAATTCCTAAGTCATGGTCACTACAGGAAGATACTTTTTTCTTAGTATCTGTCAACATGAAAATAAAATGATTAAAAGTGTTAAATATCATATATAATAAATGGTACCAATATAAAACTTAATGCCCATAATATTTCCTTTGAGTTGCTACCTTTTGCATTAATTGAAGCAAGAAATGTCCCACTTAGTTAAAATATCTACTTAGTATCCTGCTCATAAACACATCTGCAGCCAGAGCTTGCTGGTTCAGTGGGCTTAAATTAGTTGGTATCAATGTTATTGATGATAAGAGGACTGCGGTTGCATACTGAGTCAGTAATGAGGCAGGCAAGGTCTAGGAGTTCATATTATCTAGTAAGCAGGTGTCGGGGCTCGGCTGAGCATGGGGGGCAAATGATTGTGGGTATTTACAACAAAAACTACAGGGACATGGCAAGCCTGCTACTGTTTGAATATGGTCTGTCCCCATCAAATCTCTTGATGACACTTAATTCCATGATGTGCAGGTTGGAGTCTGTGGGAGGTATCTGGATGACAGGATCCAGGCCAACATACAAGCATTGATGTCTTCCTCACTTGAATCTAACTAGGGAAGAATGGGTGATCATGAAGTATGTCTGCCCCTCACATCTCTCTGTTCTGCTCACGTCTGAGCTGATGGAGCATGTGTCTACAGAAGATGCAGCTACTTGACTGTGGATTTCCTGTCTTTTAAAACAACAAGCCTAAATAAACTTCTTATAAATTACCCATCCTTGGGTGTTGTCTCTGCTACAGTTTGGATGTTGATGGTTCCACTGCCACCTGTGTGTTGTGTGTTAAGGGCTCAGTCTCTGGGATGGTAGCCTCTGGGAGGTGAGCTGATTGGGGCTGGGGTGGTGTCATCAAGCAGATGGCAGAATGTCTTGGGCCCCTGACTCACAATGGGTCACACTCTTGCTATGAAGTAGTATCTTGCCAACAGGCCTAAAGCAAAAGCCACTCAATTGAAGACGGGCCTATTCAAATCTTGGTTCATTACAAGTTAATTGTCTCAGGTGTTTTGTTGTAATATTAGAAAGTTGTCTTACTCTTTATTGTATTCAAGAAATAGAAGAGAAAATAAAGGAACTAAGACAAAACTAATATCCTAGGGGATGCCATCATGAAAGTGATTGAGAACAGGTCTTCCTGTGTGTCTGGCACAGTGGTCACCAGCCATAAGGAGGAGAAAAATACATGGATTATGCCTTGTCTTTAAGGAAGACCACTTTCCCTGCCCCCTTGTTGCCTTTCTCTCCCTCCCTCTCTCTCTCTCTCTCTCTCTCTCTCTCTCTCTCTCTCTCTCTCTCTCTCTCTTTCTCTCTCTCTCTCTCTTTCTTTCTTTCTTTCTTTCTTTTTCATGACTTTCACTATTTTATCCAGGTCAGTATTGAAGTCCTGGGCTTAAGCAATCTTCCTACCTCAACTACCCAAGTACCTGGAACCACATCTATGTGCTACTGTAGGACATCTGTAAAATAATAAAATGGCAGCTTCATGCCATTACTCATGCATCAAAACCCCACAGACTGAAGCCTTACTGTGTAACTGTGTAACTGAAGTAAACTGTGGCTTCCCATGATGAAAACACAGAAGGCCAATGAGAGAGCAGGCCTGGAGAAGACACTGCTAGGCAGACACCATATGCTGTCTTAACTTTGTTTGACTTGAGAAACTTAGTCAAGTTCTTGTAAAAGCTTATATTGGAAAGAGAAAAAAAAGGAAACTTCAGGCTAACCATTCAGCAGCTACTCATGTACTTATACTTATGGTAGGAACTCATAGCCAAATGGACCCAATCAGGCAGTTACGTCACTGTAACAGCTCAGGCATCCCCTTTGCCTTGCTTGAATGGTTGTCATGGTCACCACTTCCTACGTCAGTGAAGCTCGACCTTTGTCAGATACATTTCAAGAACTGCTGTTAACAGAAACGAATTATTTTTAAAGTGATATGTGTGTATTTATCTGTCTAGGCCATACAAAAGATATTTTGCCTCAGTTTACATTTGACTCACATAAGCAAACAAAATGCTCTTCTGGAAATTTATTAATATTGTCACCTAAGGTCATGTAGTCACAACCCTCAAAGATCTGCATCATTATCCATAGACTAGCTATAACCAACTTGTGAAAACATAACCAACTCTAGAAAACATCAGATGCAGGTTAGTGGAGCAACAATAGGCCCAAACCAGGAAGGTCCTCTTAGCTGCCTCTGGCTGCAGGTGGAAGAACACAGTATCTCTTTCAGGAGGCTTGGCAGGGGGTGGGGGAACTGCAGGTAGGCACAGTGCCAGCTGAGATAGGCAGAAGCTGGAGTTGTTTACATTCCTAATTACAGGATCCTGGGCTTCAGCACAGCCAGGTGTCATTCCAACAGACAAGGTTAATAGGATGTGAGTGGGCCCAGCTGCCACCACTCTGCTCACAGAAAACAGGCATGCAGGGGAAGGCAGATGAATCAGCCAGAAGCCCAGCCATGCTGGTCAACTTCAGCTGCGTGGAGACACAGGTTAGAATTCAATCTTGCAGAGTCTGGGTCTCCTTCTATAGTCCCCAATATCTCTAACAACAGGACTCATCTGCACAGAGATGATGATGATGATAATGATGATGATGTGTGTGTCTGTGTGTGTGTGTGTGTGTGTGTCTGTGTCTGTGTGTCTGTGTGTGTGTCTGTGTGTGTGTGTGTTGGGGGGGGACTAAGGACGGGGACACTGGCACAGGCACTTGACTGATGGCTCCAACGTTGCCTCTCACCCTGATGGTGAATATCAGGACAGAGGACTGCGTGGGACCTTGTGGGGGTGGGGCTGGAGGCCCACTCTGGGCACATGTCAGTTCTGTGAACTTTAGCCATCTGCTAAGATCTTTTGAAATTCAATTTCTTCATCAGTAATATGGGACTAGTCTTTTTAAGGGTTGCTGTGAGGATAAGGTACTTACGGACCAAGAGAAAACCAACTCAATAAATATTAGTGGAAATTATTAGCGGTAATGCTTTAATGAGTTACCTGGGTAAGGTTTGCACCCAGGCATCCATCAATTTACAGTCCCTGCCCTGCCAGCCGGCAGACGCTTTAAACAGACCCATTAACAGCCTGTTTCTGATCAATGATTTATGGCTTATGCTTCCCTGTTAATGAAATGTAATTGCTAAGCCTAAGAGCCAGAGCCGTGGCAAAACAAACTCCATCTGAAAATCACATCCTGGATCAGGAAGGACCGATGCGGAACCACCTGAAATGTCTGGTGATCAGACCGAGTGTGGCCAGACCTGGCTTCAAGGTGCCTGTGAAGTTGGAGGGTAGAATAGGTGTTCCGGTTGGCATATTCTGCTCCATAAAAATTAACACCATTGCAGGATGCCAAGTGGTCTCAGCTTAATGTGCTTCTGAATGAGGACTAAATTTTATCCAAAGCATCAATGTCCAGACTGAAATAACAAATGTATGGTTCCTGCAGGGTAGAAACAATGAAGCCCAGTCCACCAGGGGACGGGGTCTTCGGCCAAGTTGGCCTGAAGTCCCTTGATGGACATGCAGCTTAGACAGCAAGGACTGCAGATGAGAGTGTGGGCACTTGTCCTGCCTCTGAAATCTGCAGTTTTTGACATTAGACCCTTAGAGAAATATGAACTGAAAACTACTCCTCAACCAAATTTCAGGCTTAAGTTAGGATAACAATAAACCACCTTTACACAGGTGTTGTGAGTTCTGAGCTCATCCGTGCATATATCCATAATGCCAGCTCTCCTCCACATTCTGGAAATAAAGCAGTAATTAAAATAACAACAAGCTATTTAGGAAAGTTCCATTATAGCAGGAGAGACAGGCAATTGGAAATGGAAAGTATACCATGGGAAAGTTAGGTAAAGATCATTGTAATTAAGAAAATATACCCAGACAAGAGGCAGGCTGGAGAATAGAGGAGGTAGGTGCCTTGCAATGAGGTGGCCTGGGAAGGTCACACTGAGCAGGTGATGGGGACTCAAGCATACAGAAACATCCAACAAATGATCATGACGTTGTCATCAGTGTCAGTGTCACTGTCACTCAGAGAAAGATTTGCACTGTCACCATTGCTTAGTTCGTGAATGTGCAGAAATATCTAACTGAGCACTCTTCACTGGGTCCTGCAATGCAGGGGGAGACTGAGATGGGTAGAGTGACAGGAAAAGCAGCATTTGGACTCAGGAGGCCTGTGTTTAATTAGGGACCCTCTGTCCCTGAGAGTCAGGTACAGGATGAGACTTTGATGTGTGCCCAATAATTTAAAGGGGACAAGAAAAGTACAGGGTCAGGAAGACCTGAGGGTATTTGAAGCAAGGAGAATATCTACTGCCTAGCATCTTTGTACAGTGAGGCTCTAGAGCTCCCTCAAGAATTAATGCTGCCACATTGTGATTTTCCTGTTCTGGAGTCAGAAGGCCAAAGTTCACATCTGAGAAATGTCACTCACCTTAAAATGTGGGTGATAAAAAGTAGTTTACAAGACAGGATCAGAACTGAGATTCTCTGACTCAAAATCCCACGCTGGTCTGGATTTGAAATCTTAAAAATTCAGCTCTACCAGGAGCCAGCCCATGACTGAGAAGATAGGCACATCTACCCATTGGACCCTGCGTTAGCTCTCTGATTACATATCCCTTAACAGAAAACTTTCTGATAACAGGAATGCTGTTGAGTCTGGACTCCAAGAGAACAATATCGCGGATTGCCTAGGTCTCTGAATAGCAAGCCTTCAAACTGGCCTCCTGCCACACAGGTGAATAAGCATCATGCCTAAGCCTTGTTCAGCGTTAGTGTGCCCAGGACACAGGACTGAGTGTCCAGGCGTTAGTGGCTTCAGTTCTTTCAGCAAGTCCTTATTGTCTTCTTCTTCCAGAACAGGAGACTGAATGAATAGCAGAAAGTCAAGGTCTTTTTAGCTCAGTGTCACAGAGCTGACTGAATGAAAATAGTCTGACCCCAGAGCCTCGACTATAAATCTCTGATCAATTCATGGCACACAGTAGGTGCTTAATGAGGAGATACTATCCACATCCTCCTGTGAGGCCAGATATTGTTCCTCTTCCCTTCCTGGTCTTCACTGTACGCTTGCTTGCTCTAGCACACTTTCCCTATATGAGACTATTTCTGCAAGCAAACACCACTTTTCATTTACAACCAGACACTAGTCCCTGTGGCTTTTCTGAACTGGAATGCCAGTCGGCTTACTGAATGGGATATCACCTACGATGCCTAGTAGTACAGGATAGTTGCTACCAATTATTTGGGGGAAGCAGATGCTTCCAAGCTGATAAAGGAAGGCCTCTCGATGACTCAGCCCATCTTTTCTCTTTATGGAGATCCGGATAAAAGTCAAGAGCAAAACAGGGGTAGATGCCCAGTGGCACTGTTTGAACACTGATCTAGCCCAGCCACTGAATTATTGGCTACTGCTAGTTTCTGGGAGGGCAAATCATTAGTACAGCCACTCACAAGGCTCCAAAACCATCATCACTCTGGTGAGCTTGGTTAAACTCACTGGACGACAAAACAATCAAGTAGCTATGAACATGGGAGAGAGGGTCATAGGAAGAAGGATGGATGTGATGCTGGTGAGATGGGAGAGGATGGGGTTGAACTTTGTACATGTGCATGAAGTTATCAAATAACAAGTGTCATGAATAAAATTGTGTTTTTAATGACCTATTTGATCTGGTTTTCCCAGAAGCCATGACAGGTTCCCATCATTTGCAGAGAGGCTTTTAGGGTGTACCTATGCTTCCCACTTTGGTGATACAGATTGTTATCTTAGTCACTTTCCACTGTGAACAACACAGCCTACTATCCCAGAGATCTTATACAAGCCATAAGAACAGCATCAGATTAAGTTTCTAAACTACTCAAAGCCCATTACAGTGTCAAAGACATTTGGTGCCAGATCAAGTTAGGTAGACTAAACTACTGGGTAGCTTGGATATTGAAGTTCAAAGCATCTTTGTATAAAGTTGACATGTAGGTTCTAAAATCAGCCCTACAGTTACAAACCAGTTTCCTTACAAAAACATTTTCACTAATAGTCTCATATTCCCCAGATAAAGTAGCAAAAATATCAAATCTATGATTTAGAATGGGGGATAAGGCTCTTTTCTAGAAAATGCCAAACTCTCTTCCTTTGACCTTGCTGCCAAGCTCTGTCTGTGTTCACACAGACAAGTGGACACACATCTCTAAGTAAGAGAATGAAGAGAAATGAATTTGCCCAGACTGACATGTCAGCTGTCCTTGGGAGCATGTGTGGCTTGATGCCTGTTGGCACCACACTCAAGAGGCAGCAATTTCACCACACCCAACCTCAAGTGTTCTTGTGAGTAAGCATAGATATGATGCCCTAGGGAAAATCATATGCAGACTGCAAATCGCTATATCGGTTCTTCAGAGAACCATCTGGTAAATAAAGGGTATAAACCAGTGGCTCTCAATCTGCGGGATCCAGTCCCTTAGGGGTTGGATCAACTTTCACGGAGGTCACATATTAGCTATCCTGCATATCAGATATTTACATTATGGCTCATAAAAGCAGCAAAATTATAGTTAGGAAGTAGTAACAAAAATAATTTTATGGTTGGGTTTCACCACAACATGGGGAACTGTAGTAAAGGGCCATAGCACTAGGAAGGTTGAGGACCACTTATACTATAAGGATTCTGAAAGCCAGACACCCTTCTGTTCGGAATTCTTCTCAAAGTTAAACCTTTGAATGTGTGTTTCTTTCACTGGCCCCATACAGTGTGATAATTTCATTTTTAAGTCATCAAGTACCTTCTAAGTGTTGGACATTGCACTGAAAATTTAATGCTTCTCTCTGATCACCATAAGTCATTCAAAGGACACATGCTAAGGGCTGGCCATGTGATTCCTACTGTGAAGATGAGATTAAAGAGATCGCCCCTAGAAAGCTCAGACTAATGAGGAAGAAAAGGAAGATGTGTAAACAGAGGCTTTTCTGAGGAACTAAGAAAGGCCTTGCATCATAGATCTCATCAGCATCTCACCACATCTCTGGGACACACCAGGAAGAGCTGGTATTGGTATATCCACACCGCAGCCTCTCATCCTTAGTGGGGGGGAGGTATGCCTTAGATTCTACATTGGCCATCAGGGTTTCAAAGTTAATAAATTAACATCACACAGTGAAAATTCACCCAGGATTGGGAACTTTCCTCTTTCCCACTCCTTCCTTTCCTTTGTCAGTGTTAACTGGAATCACCTCCAAGATATAGTAAACTAAGCCTATACAGTACAAACCACTCCACCCACTGTATAGATGAAGGAACTGAAGTTCAAGGCCATGTAGAACCTTCATTTGTGCTCTTGATGATGGATTCTGGGGTTAGCTACCAGTTTTTGTAATCTCATGCACACATGCTCAGAAAGCCCTAAGGGATTTTTCTAGATAGTGGCATCTTTCTTAGGATTCCCACCATTGATCTCACATTGGTTAATATTTCTCAGTTCTCTCTCACAGATGATATACTCTGTAGCACTGAGATGTGGATAATTCACTTCACTCCTTCCCATCAATATGTTCTGAATTTCCATTGTATGCCAAGTGCAGCACCTTGCCATAAGTACTAATGCTACACAAAGGCAGGGTTCCTCACACCCTATATGAGCTTATGGGAATGGTGGGGTCTTAGGGTCTTATCAACAGACACCCAGCTCAGGGGAAGCAACTCAAAACATTGCACTGGGCTCAAGAAGAAAAGCAAAGATTGATAGAGGATACTGCCCCAAGTCACTACACTCCTAACCTCTCTTTTCTGTGACATTCCAAACAGTGGGTACTAAAAACAGGGTCTTGGGAGATATAGGGTCTATAGGAAATGAAAGTTGTAGTGGAAGTTTTGGTGTCTTTTAAAAACTCAGTTATGTTATTATAAATATGTTTTTGTTTTAATCCCAGCCATGGGATATGGGGCTGATTCAGATTGTCCACAGAAGCAAACTATTTGCCTCATGCGTGCTCTGGAGAGAGGATCTTTACCAGCTGAAGATAGTTTAATTCTGAGTACTCTGGAAAGGGACTAAGTGCTAGAGCCCAGAGAGAGGAGGATCTCTGAGAAAGAAGAAGGCTGTTGCTCCCCCCTGCTGCTCCTGGTTCCTGTTGATGCAGTTTGACTTTGACAAGAAGTTGTAGATATTATGAAATAAAAACTAGATTTCCTCCCCCCCCCACAGGGAACCCAGTGACCCTAGCCAGGAGGACTTAGCAAAAGAGAACTAACTATGCCCCTTCTCCCCACTAACTTTCTTTCTCTCCTACTCACCTGGTGTTGGGGGTTGCAAGGTATTAGGAAGAATTGTGGGTAGAGAAAAAAGAAAGAGCCATTAAGATAACCCAAATAAAATAGATGATAAAAAATAAAACAAGTACACCTACAGAAAGTTTATCTGAGAAGTGGACTCCGTGATGATGCAACTTCCACCAGGTCAGTCTTCATCCACCATGAAGGCACATCACAGAGATGCAGGTGGTGGTGTGGAGTCACCCTCTCTAAGTGTCCCCTTGCAAATGCTCTATAAATGAGCTCAATAAAATCACTGATTCTGCTTGGGTGGAATCCTTACTTTAGTCTGATACTGGTCTGGCATAAGCAGATGTTAGTTCACACCTCCCCAAGAATAAGTAATGTGATATCCTCAATGCCCTTTCTCTAGAAGGCAAAATACCTGTAACAGAAGCAGGAAGTAGGAAGCCGGGCTTCTGGAGTTTCTCTCCTTCTACAGTAAAAATAAAGCCTAATTTTTACCTCATTTTCCCCTTTTTATGCACTGTTATCTTGGTAGGAAGCATCAAAGTAAGTTTGGTACAATGGTGAAGCAAGACTGTAGAGTAAATAGAGTCTACCACATTTTTTATGTAGTTCAAAATAAGCAGAAGAATCCAATACATAGAATGGATACCTATATAGGGAGATGGAAATTTGAAACACCTTATTGATAATTATATATTGTGATATGTATTTAATTATTATACTATAAACTCAAAATAAGTACAGATGATGTGTATTCAGGTTTTAAATACATAGAATATGATACTGTATTAGAAAACATCTGTCTTACATAAGAAAACATCTTGTAAGTAGAAACTCTCTTGTTATACCCAACCAATGATGGCAGAAAATATGCAGGAAGGCCCAGCAAGTCCTGCAGGTGCTCCCAGGGCTTGCTGATGTGTGACCACCACTCATGACATAGTTCACAACTGATGGCTCAACAACACATCTTCCCACCTTCCCATAAAAATAGCTCTCCACAGAAGGAGTATCTAACTAGAGATTCCAGAAAGAGGTTAAAATTGGTAGTTGGTTTCCTAGCTTATTTCCAAGCAGAGATTACAAGCACGATGATGTGTGAAATTGATGTAAAAAAAAAAAAGTGGGCAGGGGAGGAGGGGGAATGAAAGCAAAGAAATGGCCTTGGCAAATGTTGACTTTAAGGAAACATGTGAACACAAAATAGCCAGACAACATGATGGGATACTAGCAAGAATTGCTTTGTACTAAGGCAGCTTAGGAGGGAAAATAACTTCAGAGAGAACCTGGTTCCAAGCCACACTCCAGCCTCCGCTGTTACCCAGTTGGACATCCGAGGCACACTCCAGAACATGTTCCAGAATGGTTCTGCAAAAAAAGAACTATAAGTGACCGTGGAGGTTCCCAGGCCAGTGTGTTGGTACAGTTCCTATTCTGTACATCTTCCAGGATCATTGCACCCCCAAGCGTCTTTGAAACTCTTCTTTCATAGTGTCTCAAGTCAACCAGATGGAGCCAGTCTTAATTCCACACTATGATATTTTTATATGTTTGGTGACATGTAGTTTCCAAAGAAACCCACTAAAATAAGCATAAGATTTTGTAAACAAGGAAACGGATGCAGGAAACATTCAAGTAACTTGGCCAGTTTTGTAGGAGTGGGGATTGGTAGATGGAGAACATAAACACGGTAGCTTCACTTCAGATCTGATATTCAGCGATCACAGTCCATCACTATACTGTGATGGTTTCCTGTAGCTCTTTTATTGACCTTGGGATTCATAAATTCCCTGTCAATTGACCCAGAGAGAGTCAGGGGTTAGTAGAGTTCACTTGTTCCAGCTTGCTACCTTGTGATGATGCTGAGCTGTTGTTACTGCTGTCTGTGAAACATGCCATGTGTTCCTCCTGGGATCCAGAGTTTCGAGAATACTAAAGTTCAAAGAAGTCATCCATCCCCTTCAGCCCCATGTCATCCTTTAATAAACCTCCAGACCTCATCTTTGTGAGTCTGCTCCTCTGGGTTTTCCAAAACTGACTCAGGCAGTTGAATCATATGTGTTTCACAGCATGTAGCTTGCACTTTCATTCATTCATCCTGTAGATTTGACAGACACACAAGTGCGTGGGTACTAGGCTCTGTTGGGAAATCACAGCTGAGTAAAATAGAACTTCTCACTTCCAAGGACCCAGGCAGCTATCAGGAAAAACTCATAGAGGTGGAGAGGGCAAGAAATATAGTAAAAGGTTGTTTAGAAGGCTCTTACAAGAAAGAGGGCATGATAACCTGAAGGGGATGGGGATACTGTTGATAGAAGCATAAAAACATAACATAACATAACATAACATAACATAACATAACATAACATAACATAGCATAACATAACATAGAACAGGATTTTAGGCACTATATGTAATATGAAGACATGCATAGTAAATGCAAGCTCCCATGGGGCAAGCCTGTCCTGAGAGTTATGCATAGTCCATCCATTTGCCAGTCATAGAGGTCTTAGGATACAGGCATTTAGTGTCATCACTGTGTGGCTGAGGTTAAGCCTCAGTTTAGGCAGAACAAGAAGAATGGTGTTGTCTCACTCTGAAACTGGATGTACTTAATGCAGGGTAAAAGACTGGGTACAAATAAAATACAAGGGGTCAGAGAGAAGGGCAGGAAGGGCTTGAAGGAGAAGGTTTGGCTCAGACTATGGAAGACTTGAGCAGCTGCCTCATCCTTGACCTATTATTCAACATTCTTTGAACTCATGTCTCTTGGAATTCTGTATTTCCTTCTTCCCATGACATTATGCTCTCCCCCACTGAATGGAAGCTTGAATGAAGGGATTGGGTCTATTTTTCTTCACTCTTGAATTCCCAAGAGCCATGCTACGCATCCTGAGTGTAGATCACAAATATTTGTTGAATAATTAAAGTTCTGTTTTACACCAGAAAACTGACAAGTTTAAAACAGCCTAGAAGGTCTCGAGTAGTAAAGCACCAGTCAGGTTTATCTTAGTAAGGGAGTATGGCTGGGGAGGCTTCTGTCTCCAGAAACAAAGTATGACACTTGCTTAGAACACAGGAAAGACTGAGGCAGAAGAAGAGTCAAGATGAACCGACACGGCTTGTCAGATGGTGTTTCAACTCAAGGCCTTTGAATAAACAGTCTGGCTTCCTTCCAGGGGCTTTTGGGAGGCACAAAGATATTTTTCAGAGTGAATATTTGCATATCAAAAAGGAGACACAAGCTAAATGAGTGAACAGCGAGAAAGATGAAGCCATCAATTTATCTCTAGCTACCTTAGGTACATCCTAGAAAACCCCAGAATCCTCAAGTATATCCCATCATCTCTAACAGCCTTAGGTGTATCCCATAACTTCCAGCATGTCATTTGTATCCCAGCATCCCCAGACCTGCCATTAGCCCCAAGTGTGTCCTAGAGTCCCCCAAAGCCCCAGCTGTATCCAGATAACCTTAGTTGGATCCCAGTATCTCCAGCCGCCTACAGTACACCCATAGCAAGCTGGATGTTCTTCTTTCTACTTGAACGTTTCCAAAGGTGGACATGCAGGTGCATGGGGAACATGCATCATGGGGAACATGAACAGAATCTGAAACATGTGTGCATATTTACACCATCAAACTGGTACACAAGCTTAAGTCCCTCATGGAACACACTGCAGCTGCTACCAAGGTGTCGTGATATCAGAGACTACTGCTGGGCACTAACAAGGAGCTATAGCCATGCTGAACATGTTATATATATTCTTTGTGTGTAAAACTATTACTTTTTTAACCCCACTTTGGCAATAAGGGATTGAGTCTCCCAAATGTGTTTGTTTATTTGACGTCTTCATTAAGTATCTATCATGCACTAGGCTGGACAGACTATGGGAAAAAATGCACCTCATGCCTTTGTCTAGTAGACTTACAGTCTAATGTGGGACTAATGATACATCTACCTTGATAACTCCATAGTTACCTATATAACGAAAAGGTGTAGCATAATACATGTAATAGAAATCAAGTCTGAGTCAGAGGTTGAGCCCAGATGTTTGATTAAGGGTAGGCTAATGAAGTCTACCTTTGGTTTTGATGCTTTGACACCCTGTGGCCTTGTTGGAACTGAAAGAGACTTTGACTCCTAGACATAACAAACATCTTTCTATGGAATATGGCTCTCATATGCAAGCCAAATTGTCCTTCAGCTGTCAATGTGACACCATTCAGAGTCATCTGAGGGAACCTCAACTGAAGAACTGCCTCAAAAGGATTGGCCTTGGTTATGTCTGTGAAAGAACTGTTTGATTGGAGATTGATGTGGGAAGTCACACTCGACTGTGGATGGTGCCTTCCATGGGTAGATAGTTCTGGGCTGTGTGAGAGAGAGCTAGAAGAGAGTGCCTGGGAACAAACCAGTAAGCAGCTTTCCTTGATGGTTCCTGTATAAGCTCAGCCTGATTTACTGGATGATGGTCTATCACTTGGAAGTATCAGCTGAAACAAATTCTTTGTGTCCCTAACCTGCTATTGGTCTAATTGTTTTATGACAGCAGTAGAAATGAAACTAGAGCAGAAACTGGTATCAAGAGTGGGGTGTAGCTAATATGGACGTTTGCACGTTGCTTTGGGGGAGGATTATGCAAATGTTTGGAACATTGAGCTGCCAATGTTTCTGAGCACAGAGAGGATAACAGGCTATTTTGTGAGAATGTGAAAGGCAAGGATGCTGTGAGCAGGTAATAGAAGCCTGATGTGTGATGCTACAAAGGGAACCGATGGCTACTGCGGCCATTCATGTCATATATTTGAATTAAGATCCTGTGGTTTCTAGTTAGCAGGTGCTGCAGAATCAGCTGTGATGAGGAAACCAATACAAGTGAAAAGATACCCTCTGTGCTCTACAGGGACAAAGGGTGCTGGTTAGTGGAGGCTGGAAAATCAGCTGTGATTAATAAGAGCACAGCATCACAGAGGTGAAATCTTCTAAGGAATATTTCCTCAGAGTCAGAACACAGAAACTGTGGCCTAAGGAGTTATTTTAGCTGAACAAAATGTCAGCTAAAATAAACTCTCTCCTTCCCCGAGTTGCTTTTGGTTAGGGTGTTTTATCACAGCAACAGAATGGAACTAGGACACAGCTCATACCAAGCCCTTGCTCTGCTAAAGCTTCTGTGATGGAGCTCCTGGGTGCTGTGTCACCTTGCTACCATTTCCTCCTCCCAGTCATCTCAGAGCAGTGCCAGACATCTCTCAGTGATGTTTCTACTCAACACTTCTGACCAACACGTTTAGCCCACCTTGCCTAGCCCTGAATGTCTCTTGTGTTTTTTATTATTTTTTACTCTGAAGCCTCCTAAACAAATGTGTTTCCCTGTGTGGTTGTACATAGCATTGGACATGTCTCCTGCTTATGTGAAGGCAAAATGTTCTTCCTATATGACGTGCATGTTCATGCCACACATGATTCAAACTAACTTTGCATGCTTGTAAAACAGTAAGACTGTGTGGGGTGGATATTCACAAATACAGGAAGATGCAATAAGGTGATAGCAAAGAGCAAGATTTCCTGAAGCCTATGACTCACTCTCCCCATATGACTGATCTTCTGGTTCCAGGAACCTCCAGAGATGAACCATGGAGGACAGTGGAGAAGACAGCAGAAATAGAGATATTTCTAAGAGGAAATGACATTCACTGTGAGTTGGGAAGGTAAGAAGACATTTTCATAAGAAATTGAGAAGGTAGGAAATATGTGTGTCCCAGTGTAAAGGCTAATCTTGTTTGTCAACTTTACCACACATGGAATCAACTAAGAGCATAAACCTCTTGTGGGGAATTTTTTTTCATCATATTATTTGAAGCAGAAAAACCCACCCTAAATCTGGATGGCACCTTCTAGTGGCAACCTAGATAAAAGGACATATGTGAAATAATCTTTTTTTGCCTGCCTGCCTGCCTTCACTCTTGCTGGCAAGTTCATCTATTCTTTTTTTTTTTTTTAACTTTTTTAAAATTAATTTATTCTTGTTACATCTCAATGATTATCCCATCCCTTGTATCCTCCCATTCTTCCCTCCCTCCCATTTTCCCCTTATTCCCCTCCCCTACGACTGTTCCTGAGGGGGATTGCCTCCCCCTGTATATGCTCATAGGGTATAAAGTCTCTTTTCGGTAACCTGCTGTTCTTGTATCAAAGTATTCCTTTGGTGATATTAGGTGGACAGCTTTGGGATTTTTATGTAGACTGAAGACCTGCAGCTCTTTAGGAATCTGCCAGGCTCTGGCTGCCAGATTGGGACTACTGAGACATCCAGTCCCATGGACTGAGCAATTGTTGAATTACTGGCCTTTTCAGTCAGGTACTCATAGTTGGAGTGATAGCAGGAGCACATGCAAATCACCTTATGGTGTTTGTTTGTTTGTTTGTTTGTTTGAGGTGAGGTCTCTCTGTAGCTCTCCATCACCCTGGCTTTCATAGAACTTGCTATGTAGACCAGGCAGGCCTCAAAATTGTAGATATTCTCCTGTCTCTGCCTCTAGAGTGCTGGGATTAAAGGCATGTGCCACCATGTCCAGCTCAAATCTTCTTTGCACACACACACAGACCCACACACACACACACACACACACAGAGAGAGAGAGAGAGAGACAGAGACAGAGACAGAGACAGAGACAGGCAGAGAGACAGAGACAGAGAGACAAAGACAGAGAGAGACAGAGAGACAGAGAGACTGTTCCTTGAGGAACCCTGATTAATACACCCAGAAAGAGGGATGAACACACATGTTTGAGGAATTATTGGTCAAAGCCATGGGTAGAACAACATAGATGAATCTGAAGAGAACACAGGACTTTAAAATGCCTCCCAAGCTATATGAAGAACAGAGATCTTGGCTGCAACCAAAGAGCATAAGTCTTAGGTTCTTCATGTGCATAACTTGATAGCACTGCCTTTTGCTGTGGAGAACAGATGCTGTGATAATCGAATGTGTATTACTGACATGAGCACAGCCATGTCAAGGACCTGGATGCTTCAGATGCATGGGAATAGGGAACTCTTTCCCAGGTTTGGAGGAATGGCAAAGCCTTCTTCTGATACACACAATTGCACAGATGATACACAAATTGACCTTTAGCTAAAACCAGTATATTCAGAAACTATCAACCACAGACTCCCAGACCTGGATAACTACAACCTGAGACTTCTCCCCTACAGACACTTCCTACCAAAATTAGCTAGCCTGCTCCCTGAGTCAGCTGTATACAGTAACCCTGTCCCCTTACTTTTCAGGCTGCTGGTGAGTCTCCACTGGAGCACAAAGCCCAGCCTATCCAGCTTCTATGTCCCTGTGTCAATGTGTCTACACTCTCTTCCTTCCCTTGTCACCCCAGACAGGTTTCTAGAAAGGAGCCTATCATCCAGGCAAGGAACTATCACAGCCAGTTGTAGGGAGGGATGGGAGAAAGTGCTAATGTCACTTTGCATCTTACAGAATGTCCAAGAATATACATCCCAGAGAAAGCTACTAAGAGGGCCCAGGGGACCTCACATGGGCAGCAGGACAAACATCCACCACTGTCCCATGGCTATACACATCTCCAGGCCCCGCTCACCCCCGCTGAGACTTTCTCCACTTCTTGCCTGAGCCCGTCTGCAGGATCTCTACTTTTCTTCTGCATTTTCTGTCTCTGATACTAACAAGACAGGGAAAAAATGCTGATGCTGACTGGCTTTTCCAATATGATATAAATCTTGTCATGACACTTATAAAGGGAAAAAAGCAGGTCCATTTTCACGTGTTGGGCTGTGATCGGGGTTCCTCAAAGCAACCCCTTTGACTGGTAAAAGATGTGGGATCTGAACATGGTCCTAAGGACACTGTTTTCTGAAATTCCATCACTATGTCATGCTCTGTACAGTCTAGATCAGAGGTTGTGAGTTATAGTACCAGGCCAAGTCTACTTGCCATCTGATTCTTTTCATAGTTTTACTGCCACACAACCTTGTACACTTGGTATGACTGAGCTTTTTTCCACTACACAACAGTACCAAATAGTTACAACAGGACTGTACGGCCTGGCATTGTGAAAATGTTTTCTTTTGAGTGTTTTACAGGAAAAAGCAAAAGGTCACTGGCTTTTGCTTTAGAAAATGCCTCTGTTCTTTCTTCTAATAATTGGGATCTCTGAGATTGGTAGAACCACATGTCACTAGCCTCTGTTATTGAATGGCATGTGGCAACCTGCTGCCCTGTCAGGAATTCAAAGCAAGCCTTGTCTGAACTATTACTGTGTTAATACCTACAAGGCTTGAGACACTACTATGTTGGAGACACACTCGTTTTTATACACCATCTTTACAAAGCCGGCACAATAAGCATTTGATTCACCATTTTGCAAATGTAATAGAGGCCCAAAAATTTAGCCAATATATGTAAAGCTGAGTCAGCCTCTCTCCAAAACTGTTCTGTCCTATGACAACTTACAGACCTCTAACAAAAAAACTCTGCCAAGGAGGCACCAGCCTGGGAATAGCCGGCTGTCTTTGACACCACTGGTCACAGCAGGACACCCACACAGAGGCCCTGGGAGCTCCACTTCTCTTCCACAGAAGAGCTTAAATCAGGTTGTCAACAGCTGTCGTTGCTATGGCTTTAATTAAAGAATAAACAATGTTCTTCCACTTTCCTTTTATAGAGCAACTGTCATGGGACTGGGAATTTGAATTCCAAAGAAGAAGCAGCTTTCTGTGGTGCTGATAGCATCCTGCTTTTGGGGGTGGGGGTGGGGGATTTGAAGACCACTCAAGGGCAGTCTCAGAACACTTAGATGTCATACTATGGGAGAAACCACTTAAAAAGAATAAAACTTTGGGTTCTATAACCTAGTGATGGCCATGTAAGGTCCTACATGTAGGTCCTACAGCCCAGTGAGTAGTATTTATTATTTAGATGCCGATTCAGGCTGCAATGAGAATTTTAAAAGGTCATGGTGGATGCTGAAACTTTAAATGGTTTCAGTGCATAGGATGCATGTGGGAAGCAGGAGAGAATGGCAAATGAAACATCACATCCAAGCCTGTACTGAGGAAGAGAACACAAAGTAAAACCCAGCAACACACAAGTGTATCAATAGTGGCCTCACAGATTGTCTGACTTGAGTTATGCTTCACAGAGTATCTAAGGTGAGAATCACTGCTTATTTTAATAGTTACAACTGTGGTAACAGTACATTATGTGAGTACAACAACAATGTTGCTATGTGCTAGGCAGTTCGTTTGCTATGGATGAATATGGTTGCCCTTCCACATATCTGTGGGGATCCATTGCTAGACTTCCCATCTCCATCTGTGCATTCCCTTATGTTAGCAATATAGCATCTACATATAACATTCACGTACATTAAATCATGTATAGATTACACATTAATTTTTTTTATGTTTTACAAATAATATTTGCACATTGTCTTGGGGATAATGGAAAGTTTTAATAGTCTACACATGCAAGGTTAGAAATGTAGGAATTTGGTTGAACCCAGGGGTGTAGAACTCAGAGATACAGAGAACCAACTGTAAGTTTGCATCCAACATGCCCAAGACCCAGGAAAAGTTCTGTAAATGTGCCAGTCAGGCTGGTGACTTCAAGATGGCTTTACATTAGTCAAAGTAGAAGGGGAAATAAAAAAGAAACGCAGTTTGTTACGTGTAGAAACTATATGAAGTTCCCATTTAAACAGAAGGTATGGAGAACAAAGTGTACTTACTCATAGGTCACCTATGGCTGCTTTGACATGGCTAAGGCAAAAGAGAACACTCTGACCCTGGGAGCCAAACCTGTTCTGGTCCCACCATGTGGGATGTAGAAAGCATCAAGAATCTCTTCCTGGCTCAGCTATGATGGCAGGGAAAGAGTTAACTGCTACTCGTGGACGGTATATGGAGGGCACACTACCAACAGCAGACAGGAAACCAAGGCTTTGACCATTAGGCAAGTGTGCCATCTAATAAAACCAATGCCATCTTAAAAGTAGATATACAGTTTTTAATCTGATTAATACAAGACATGTTTATAAAATTCACCAGTGATGCAAGTTTAGTTTTATACACTAACTTAGACATATTTTACAGAGCTAAGAAGTGAATTAAGCTATAACTGGAAACATTAGTCAATTTCTTTTCTTCCTGGTCATGTTATTGCTTCATCTGAAATTCCACCTGTGGTAAACCATCTGAGAAGTGAGAAATGGCCAGCCTTTAGGTACATGTGACAAAAATAAACAAAGGGGAGGGACAGGAGGAGAAGCCTAGCCATTGCTAAAAAGTAAAATAGATGGTGGTGTATCACACAACCTAGACTGTAACCTCTTGCCGAATTGGTGTCTTTGAAGAACATTTAATGTGTCTATTTTATTCTCTGTAAGACAAGAAGCCTCTAGGAGGTTTGACAAAAGGGACAAGTTCAGACTTGACATTTCCAAAGAGTCTGTCTTTCAGAAAGTGAAGAAAAAATTGCAAAGAGGGCCAGATTATCAAAGAGGGGTCTCCAGAATGTTCTAGACAAGATGAAACACTGATGGCTGGCATATGGTGGAAAGAATAGGCTATGTGAATGTTTTTCAAAAGTAAAAATGACAAGATTTGGTGAGTGAAGAGTCAAGGACAAATCTAAGGGGTTGGACAGGGAAACTGTGACAACAGAGAAGCTGATTACTGAATGGGGAAATGAGCATTGGTGAGAATTTGGGAAGAAACAAAGCAAGACTCCAGCTTGGACACACCAAACAAACACCTGACACATTCATGTGATTGTGCAAATGGAAGATGTCACAAACTTCCTATGTGAGCTATTAAGGGACAGAAGTTTAACACATCTTAAGACAACATATTTTCCAGTTTAGATTCCTTGAAAATTACAAAATATCACATCCATAAAAACTATGCGGAATTAATATTCATTATAAAATATGCCACTTGTCACATATAACTGCTGTAATCTGGACCTTTGGATGCCACAAGCTCTCTGCATGGAATGTGAGGGTTGACAACATTCAAGTGTTCCCAAAGTGCATACCTCCTTCATCAGTGTGAACTATCAGGATTTTGCATCTTCCATTGCTGGATTTTTAACTGAAACACATTTTCCAAGATCAAATTTGGAATGCAGGATTCAGAATTGCATCATTCGGTTCCTGAGCCTCATTTTCAGCATGGTTTGCATGTTAACGCAGAGGCCCTCCTAGGATGCACCCTGGGAAAAGGCAAACAGCTCAGCACCCCCATGCCCGATGCTGCTATCCACAGTAAGAGCACAGGAGAAGCACAGCACTTCCAGGCAATGACCCCGGGAGCCATGGCCAGTCCTCTGAGGTCCTGAGCAAAGTCCACAGTGGACAAACTATCAACAATTAATGCTGTGTTGATTGATCACAAGTTCTCAAATAGAAAGAATGGTATGATGGAAAAACATAAAGATGTATAATTTTAAAAGTTCAGTTAGAAGGGATATATTGCGTGCTTATCTCGGTGTTAGCCCTATACTTAAAATCATTCCATTTTGTATGTGAAGTTCTCAGGCAGGTACAGCCAAATGTCCCTTTCCATGACTGCTTACTTACACAAAAGAGAGGCCCATGCGTTACACATCTAATCGCTGAGCCATCTGACAATGTGCCAGTCACATGGGCTCTGAAGTCAAAATAGCTTGAAGCTGGGCTCTTCAAACTACTAGTAAGACAAATGTCTGACTCTCAGTCTCCGCAACAGAAAAATGGGGATAATAAAGAAGAACCCAAGGACTCACAGTCTACCTAAATCTGTGAGCTCCAGGTTCAGTGAGAAATCCTGTCTCAATAAACAAGGTGGAAAGTTATAGAGAAAGGCACCTGGTGTTAACCTCTGGCTGTCATACATGCACATTGGGGAAGAGTGTTCACATATATACATTCACATACACACATGTGCCACACACACAAGCAACGTGATAATAGGCATATGTATGTGCATGTCATTGTTTTCATTGTCATAGTATTTAAAGCCATTACGACCACCCATTTTAGAGAAGGAAGTTGGGATGCTAAGGATTAAATAGCACATTCAATTTCACAGGTGCTAGAATCAGGCTCTAAAATATTGCCTGAGTTCTTACCATTATTTCCCAGCAGGCTCTGTGAGAACAGGGAACAAGAGCACCCACTTTGTGTACAGAGTGTACACAGTGTACAGTTCCTGGAGAAGGATCTTGAAGGAGGAACAGCTGGTCTCACGCACTGGGTTTTCTTATTAAATTGTGTCAAGGGGAAAGGCACATTCTTTTCTGAATTTGAGTTATGAGGCTTCAGAGTCTCTCAAGTTGCCCCCTTTCCTCTGGAACATGCATCCGTAGCTGACAATCCTTATTGTCCATGACTCCTAATATGTCAGGGATGGACTTCAAACTCCTGTGTGAACTGGCATACCTTAGAGTGTGTTGCCTTCCCACTAATGCACACAATGGCTAATATCTCTTTATATCCAGAGCCTTCCATCCTTAGACCTCTGCCTTCTCCTGACAACACAACAGCTGTCTTCTACTCTGTGGTTTTACACATTTCGTGCAGAATATTCCCCACTCCATTAGAAATGCCCTGAAGGCGGACCCACTTTTAGTTCTTCTGATCCCACTTGTTGTTTGAATGGCACCAGCAGTAAAAACAATGGCACACTAGATCTGGTAGAAAATACAGTGAACAGCTAATGAAACTTACACCAACAATAGTACTAGAAACAATAACAGCTAATAGTAATTAATTGTGAGGTATGACCATGACACTTGTAGAAGTCCTTTAATTCTCACTGTGAAGGGTGACTTTCAATGGGTTCCAAGGGCAACACACCCCTCTGTTTGCACTATTGTGGACTGAATCCAAAGCATCATGCAATGTTATGCAAATGCTCAAACACTGAGCTATATTAACACGCCTCTTTTTTGAGAGAGAGGGAAAGAAAGAGAGACAGAGAGAGACAGAGACAGAGAGAGAGAGAGAGAGAGAGAGAGAGAGACAGAGAGAGAGAGAGAGAGAGAGACTTGCCCAGGCTATTCTTTAACTTCCAACCTGCCTCCCTCTGAATCCTGAGTAGCTGGATTACAAGCATGCGTCACCATGCCCAACTCCTATCTCAACCTTTGTGGTACACATAACAAATGTAATCCATTTATTTGAGTGTGAGAAGGACCGACTGACTCACTGCCAATGAATAGAAGTCACAAAGTTAAGACTGCAAAGCACTGAGTCTTTGGTCTTGCTGATGCTCACTCTCTGTCCTATGGCTCATATCAGTCAGTCCAGACAATGTGTGAGCAACCTTATTCAGAGGACCATATGAAAAGTGAGCAAGAAAAGTCTCTAGCCATCAACTCTGGAGCAACTGATACCCTCAGAACTACAATCCTCAAGGTTAAAACCTGACAACATCCTCATAAATGATCTTGATTGACCCTATGTTGAGCCTCAGAGCAGTTGCACAGGTCAACATTGTGATTTTCAGCCTGGCAAAAGGCTTGGAATCAGTGGGAAGCTCTGTCAGGGTCTTGTGGGCGCAAGGAAATAGTGAGGTGATAAATGTTCTTTCAAGCCACCAAATTTTGGGGTAATTTGTATACAGTAATAGGTAACCAATACAATCACATTTACTATGGGATTTTATAGAATAGGAATCAAGGCCCAAAGTGGTTTATGACCTTACAAATCATTTAGCTAGTAAGGAACTCAGGTGTCAGGCTTAAGAATCTTCACTCTTGTCTATCAGTGCTATAATAAGAATGGGGAAGAGGTAGATAACTGGTTGAGTGGATGGATAGATGGATGGATGCATGAGTGAGTGAATGGATGGTTGTGTACATGAATGAGTCAATGTGTAGATGTATGTATATATATGGATGCCAAGTGGATAAGTGAATGGGTAGATGGATGGATGTAGAAGTCCATAAACAACTGAATGGTCTCCCTTCACTCACTGAAGAGTTCCTTTGTTTAGCCTTTGGGGAGCCAAGAAACATGGTGAGTTCACTATTAATGTCATCAAATTTTACCCTTAGTCCCAGACAACATTTTACTAAAAATCAGCCTGTGCAGAAATATCTGTGGCTTGCTGAAGGCAATGTTTGGGCAGGAGGGAGCTAAACAGAGTAGAAAACAGATTGCATAAATTGAGAAATGATGCCATTACGCACTAGCTGTAAGCCGCGTGCGACTTCCATTAGATACATCATCTTGTCAAGTTATGTTATAGGTAACTATTTTCTTTCTCTCTGGAAAGAGTGTAAAGTGTTCCGAGTAAACAGTTGATGTTATTTATTTTGTACTCCTAGGTCCTGGAGAAGGACCACTGTAGCCAGGGTGCTCGACAAGTGAGAGTCCTAAGAAGGGCACCCCTGTGGAAGGAGTGAATTCGTGACAGAACAGAAACACATGTGAAGGAGTCAGTTCCTGAGCTTATGATGATTATCCAGAGGGCAAAGCTCTCCGTAACTTCAAAGTGACACTAGGAAAGGGAAAATAATCTAATTTTGATGCAAGTCTATGAAGTTTGCTCTTAATCCCCACAAGAATTTGGGGTTCTGTTACCATTTCACAAGGCAGAATCTGTGACTAGATGGATAAAGTGCTCTGACCATTCAAGTGTTTACACCCACATCTCTCCCTGGCCTACTGCTAACACCTCCTTGGTGAATGGCTGGGGGAAGCATCACATGCAAATGTTGAAGACAAGAGCAGTGTGTGCAGGCCACCGATAGAAAGAAGAGCACTGAAAAAAAACAAAAAAGAAAGAAAGAAAGAAGAGCACTGCTCAGTTCCCTCCCCATCTGTAAACCTAGCGTATAATTGCCGGCTGCGCCTGACACTGCGCTAGGCATCAAGTCAGTGTGCTTATTTGGGGTTGGGAACAAGCTCTGTTGCCTGACACAGGTGCCTCAAGTCGAAGCACTGGACCACAGCAGACCTCACACTGAATAATGGGCTCATTTTCCCAGGCTCCTGTGTGATGGAAAATGGGGACCATCTGCTCCTTATCAGTGTATGAGCTCAGGTTCAAGTTCATGTGCTGCCAAGCCCTTCATTTTCTCTCAGCAAAGACAGAGAGGGACACAAAATGTAGCATCTGTAGCAAACCAGACCCATGTGTGCCTCATTCAACACTGGCACAAACCAGTGAAGTCATCACCGAAGAAACAGCAACACAGAAAGAGGCCAAGGGACATGCCCCCGGCCATACCTAGAAAGCATAGGAGCACAAAGTAAAATAAATGAACTGCAAAACTGCAGCTAGTAACCACAGTATTGGAGTGGTTGCAAAACACACACACACACACACACACACACACACACACACACACACACACA
>OU015757.1:4701604-4723484 GCA_907169655.1 Acomys percivali | reverse complement strand
CACACACACACACACACACACACACACACACACACACACACACACACTCATTGCATACCATCACCTCATCCATGTGAGTTCTGTACAAGTAGATAGGTGGATGGCCAGGGTCTCTACCTGCCAAATGCTATAGTATTGTTCCTGAATTAATTAAGCATGAATTCCCTATATTTGAGTGTCACAGAAAATTCCCCATCTTAAGGAATAAAATGTCTATTGCAGACAGAAATTGCTCTAGGCTATGCTCTAATGACTTCAGGGCTGCAGTATGGGGACAGAAAAAAGCACCGGGGGACACTGAAGCAGATGTCACTGCTCAAACACTGATGTGACAGGTGTATGGTGCAAATAATGAACAGCAGGAGAAATAATTATCGGCAGCAGCAAGAATGAGAACCTCCATTGATGATGACTATCAGACATGGCTGCAGATACCTTTCTTGGATTAACCTATTAATTCCCTCATTGAAAGTCAGTTTTAGGGATTATCAAAGTTACAAAAATGCAATGAGGGAAGCAATATGGTTCGGCTGGGTCCTTGAAGCCAGTCCTGACATGGGTTTAATCCACACATGTGTGAATGGACACACAAATAAATGCATGTAAAAATATTAAAAAGAAAGAAAGAAAATGCAATACATAGGTACCAAGGAATTGACCCACTAGCACACAGTAAAGGACAGAGGCAGGACTGAACACAGGCGATCTGGATCTAGACCCCACACTGTGAGGTTCTTTTATGCTTCTTACTGGCAGAAAAGAGGTTGAGTAGAGGAATTTAAAATAAAATAAAATGGTTGTTGGTCCCATCATTCAATGTCAATGTCAGAGGAGCAAGAGTAAATTGGAGAGGGAACAATGTCTGTCCAGGAAGTCAGTCACTACTCATGCACCTTTAAAATGTGGGCATTTCACTAGTTGCAAAGAACACACTGGAAGGCCACAATGGTTAATATGCTGCCCATCTAATCATGCAATTTATCGTGGAGGACAGCAGGTCCCAGGCTGTGGGCTCTCCTCTTACTGGACAGCCTTCCTGTTGCCTGTGAGTTCTGATTGCAAGTGCTTTTTCCGAGACAGAGTTAAAACTCTCTCCTAGCCAGCATCTAGCTCTCTGACTGCCTTCCCCTGAAGAGCCTCCCACTCCTCATGTAATGACTGAGAGATTAATCCCTCTTTCCCATGACAGCCCTTCACATATTTTGATCACTGGGATGATTTCTGAGCTGACATAAATCTTATCCCATCTAATGAGAGTGATAAGGAGGGTAATACGCTCCCAGGCAGGTTTTAACTGCTAAGGCCTCTGCATTTAGGCAAGCCTGACTCCTCTCAAATCCTAGAGGCTCTGACATCCTCACTCCACCCTCCTCCCTGGACATATGGGCTAGGTTCCTCTATCTTATCATCTTCCTTTCTTGTCAACTGACCCCAGGAGGGGATTCTCAGGTCAACCCATCAAAACTGAGGCAAACTATCCATAGCTTTGTTGTGGTTTGTATAGGTAATGGCCAACAGAAAAAGGAATAGGGAACCTAAAAGGTAAATTTTGTGGACAAACTTATTGTGCTTTGTAATTTCTGATTTTACTAGAGAGCATCATGTGATTTAAAACCAAAGCCACAATATTTCCAACTTCTTTTGAAATGAGAAATATTAAATTCATCTCTTGCTCTAAGGTGGTAGTTTTCCCACTTGAGCCCATGTGACAGCCATTCCCCTACCTCCATGGCTGCATCCACCTCAAGACTGTAGTCTGGGATGCAACCCATGACATTCTCTTTCTAGCACATTCTCAACTGATGCTGATGCTGCAAGTCTGGGTACCAAGTCCCGACAGCCATTCCTGTGGAGCATTCAGAATGTTCTCATTAATGTGATGGGAGAGGCACTTTCTGCCTCTAGTGCCTTCCTAGCCTTTGTCTCTGAACTGGAACCCTGATGAGACTTTCCTTCGCACGCAGACTCTCCCATGCTCACTACCGGCACCACCATCTTCCACCCAGTTGGAAACTGAGCGAACATGTATTATAAGACTTTATTTCTCTGTCACCAGGCAACCCATCTTCCTGGAGCTGCAACAGGGAGACTCACATCTACCCATTATGTCATTTCACTGTAGGGTGCAGATGCTCACCTTCTTGTTCACTCTACTCATAAGCTAACCTGTGTGAGCTGAAGACTCGTAAAGGCCTATAAGCTCTCCACAAAGGCCTAGTCACCAGGCACCTCAGGTCACCTCAAGTCATGCTGTGCAGGTGGGAATACAAGGCAAAATCTTCCATGGCATGACACTAACTCTGATATTGTGTGGGGAAATGATCACACCATTTGGCCCTGCCATAAACTAGAAAGTGTACACTCCTGTATATGTCCATGCTGGCTCCCAGCAGTCCCCAGTAGGGAATAGCTGAAACACCACTATACAGGGAAGGCCAGGTACAGTGGAAACTCAAAATTCTCCATCTATAATTACACTATAGCTATGTAGGCTATAATAATAGCATTGCTAAGTGATCTCAGGCATGTTTTGATCTTCCAAGGCCATGGTTTCTTTATCTTTAGTGTATGTTTAATAACCATGTCTTATCTGGAAATTAACTGGGATACATTATGTTATGTAAGTATCCATATAAATAATAGCAAGGCACAAAGAAGGCACTCAATATTTTCAGAGTAGAGATGCAACATTAAATTAACCTGAGCTCTGTGTGTTCTTCTGACTATTATGTGTCATGTGAATCTATGCATGTCATTAGAATACACACTGTCTTTTTATATATATCCAGTATGTTGCTCTATCACCCAACACACTTTAAGTTCTTATTAAATATTTGCTGAGGAGATTCCAAGATGGTAGAGTCTATCATGCACTGTATTTGATCTACCGCACAGGGACCAGGGACTTGACTGGGAACCACAGACTGCAAGAACTGGAGAACACTAGGTGAGTGAGGTCCCACACAGTGCAAATCATAGGCAGGCCTGGCGCCAGGTCAACAAATCACTGATGGAGGATGGGAGCCGAGTCCCCAGACTCTGGACCAGAGCCTGCCTGCAAACTGCAGCTGGGCTCTATAACCCGAACTCAGCATACGGGACTGAACTCTGGACAGTGAAGAACGAGAGCCTGGGGAAATCTCAGGGAAATGGGTGGATCTGTCCTCAGATCCCCTCCCATGCTGCGCCAGTCCACAGAAAGTTCCAGAGGCCACACAGAAGCCGAGGCAGCTGTCAACACTTTACCCAGCCTCAGCGGCTCAGTCTGAACAGGACCGGACAGGAACCCAGATACCAGCCACAACAGACTGTTCCTGCACAAATGGGCAGATAGAACCTGGATTAGACAGGCTCCACAGCCTACCAGGGTCTCCCACACTTTGGGAGAGGCTGGACAGCCCTGAGGGGTCAGGAAAGAAAACTAAACAATATCCCTAACTCAGAGCGACTGAACCACCACAGTTGTGCTATCTGCACGGGTCTCGGAAGGAACCTAATTACTGGCCATAGCAGTCCATGCCTGTATAATTGGGCAGATAGAACCCGGCCTAGCCAGGCTCTCACAGTCTTGAGAGAGGCTCGGCAGCCCTGGGGCATCAGGACAGAAAACTAAACAGCCACTGCAACTCAGCAGGACTGAACCACCTCAGTTCCATGGTCTGAACAGGTCCAGGCAGAAGCCTACCTCTGCTGACCCAGTGGGGAGCCTCAGGTGTGGAGCAAAGTCACCTGGAGTGGAAACCACATCACCTACCTGTTCCAGCGAAGAATTCCCTGATCCCCACAGGCAAAGGCCTTCGACCTATAATCACTCACCAACTATCCACTCTCAATAACCAGTGAAGGACACAAGAAGCTACCTCCCAACATCAGAGACAGCAAGATGACTAAAGGTGAGCAGAACAATGCAAACAACAAAAACCAAGACAATATGGCATCTCCAGATCCCAGCTATCCCAAAGAAAGCAACCTTGAGAACTCAAACACAATCAAAATACAAGAAAATGACCTCAAATCCTTAGTAATGAAGATGCTAATGGAAGAAATAGATAAAATCTGTAAACAAATGCAGGAAGATGCAGCCAAACAGGTTGAAGACATAAAAGAGAAAGGCACTGGAAGAAATTTAGGAAAATACAATCAGATGAAGGAAATCAATAAAAAAGTTCAAGATCTGAAGATGAAAATGGAAACACTGATAAAGGCACAGACAGAAGAAAAACGAGAATGAGAGACCTTAGAGAAGAAAGCAAGCAACACAGAGGTGAGCTTCTCTAAAAGAATCCAAGAGATGAAGGAACGAATCTAGGGACTAGAAGATACAATCATAGAACTTGAAGCAACCATCAAAGAAAATGCTAAATCTGAAAATTCCCTGGCACCAAACATTCAAGAAATCAAGGACACCATGAAAGATGAAACCTGAGGATAAGAGGCATTGAGAAAAGAGAAGATGCCCAACTCCAAGGCCCAGAAAATATCGTTAACAAAAGCACAGAAGAAAAATTCCCCAATTTAAAGAAGGAGGTGCATATAAACATACAAGAGGCCTACAGAACACCAAATAGTATAGACCTGAAAAGAAAATCTTCCCACCACTTAATAATCAAAACACAAAATGTACAGAACAAAGAAAAAATATTAAAAGCAGCAAGGGAAAAAGGCCAAGAAACATATAATGGCAAACTTATCAGAATTACACCTGATTTCTCAGCAGAGACCATAAAAGCCAGAAGGGCCTGGACATTGGTCCTACAAACCCTAAGAGACCACAGATGCCAGGCCAGACTACTATACCCCGTGAAACTATCAATTACCATTGATGGTGAAAACAAGATATTCCACGACAAAAATATATTCAAACAGTACCTATTCACAAACCCAGCCTTCTAGAAGTTACTAGAAGGAAACCTCCAACCTAAAGTGACAAGCTACAACCAAAATCACATGGGAAAAAGATAACTACACCATTGCAAAACTCTAACCATACAAACACTCTACTACAACCAACATCAGAATCAAGGGACTTAACAGTCACTGGTCATTAATATCTCCCAACATCAATGGTCTCAATTCTCCACTAAAAAGGCACAGACTAACTGAATGGATGTGTAAACAAGACCCAACATTCTTCTGCATTCAAGAAACGCATCTCAGGCACAATGATAGACATTACCTCAGGGTAAAAGGCTAGGAAATTTATTCTAAGCAAATGATCACAAGAAGCAAGCTGGAGTAGCCATTTTAATATATAATTCAAGACCTTCAACCAAAATTAATCGAAAGAGATGAAGAAGGTCACTTCATACTCATTAAAGGTAAAGTCAACCAAGAGGTCATCACAATTCTAAGCATCTATACTCCCAATACAAGGGCACCCACACTTGTAAAAGAACTATTAACAAAGCTTAAACCACACATCAATCCCCACACATTAATAGTGGGACACTTCAACACCCCACTTTCACTGAAGGATAGGCCATTGAAACAGAAATTAAGCCAAGAAATAATGACATTAATCAAAGTCATGAATAGAATGGATCTAACAGACATCTCCAAAACTTTCACCCAAACACAAAGGAATATACCTTCTTCTCAGCACCCTATGGAACCTTCTCCAAAATTGATCACAAAGTAGGTCACAAAGCAAGCCTCAACATATACAAGAAGATTGAAATAATACCTTGTATCCTATCAGATCACCATGGCTTAAGGCTGGACTTCAAAAACAACAGAAATAACAAGAAGCCTACACACACAGGGAAACTAAATAACTCTCTATTTAATGACACATGGGCCAAGGAAGAGATAAAAAAGAAATTAAGGACTTCCTGAAATTCAAAGAAAATGAAGAAACAACATACCCAAATTTGTGGGACACATTGAAAGTGGTGCTAAGAGGACAATTCATAGCACTAAGTGCCTTTGTAAAGAAAATGGAAACATCCCATATAACCAACTTAACAACACATCTGAAAACCCTGGGAAAAAAGAAGCAGAAACACCCAAGAGGAGTAGACATCTGAAAATAATCAAACTCAGGGCTGAAATCAATAAATTAGAAATAAAGACAACAATTCAAAGATTCAATAAAACCAGGAGCTGGTTCTTTGACAAAATCAACAAGATAGATAAACTGTTGCCAAACTAACTAAAAGGCAGACAGACACTATCCAAATCAACAACATCAGAAATGAAAAGGGAGACATAGCAACAGACACTGAAGAAATACAAAGAATCATAAGATCCTACTTTAAAGGTATGTGTGTGTGTATGTATATATATATATATATATATATATATATATATACATACATATACCACAAAATTTGAAAATCTAAGGGCAATGGACAATCTTCTTGATCAATTCCACTTTCCAAAATTGCATCAAGATCAGATAAACAAATTAAATAGTCCTAATTTTCCTATAGAAATAGAAGCAATCATTGATAGTCTCCCAACCAAAAAAATAGCCCAGGGCCAGATGGTTTCAGCACAGAATTCTGCCAGACCTTCAAAGAAGAGCTAATACCGATACTCTTCAAACTACTCCAAAAGATAGAAATAGATGGAACATTACCAAATTCATCGTATGAGGCCACAATCATGTTGATACCTAAACCTCACAAAGGCCCAACACAGAAAGAGAATTTCAGACTAATTTCTCTTACGAACATTGACCCAAAAATACTCAATAAAACACTCGCAAAATGAATACAAGAACATATCAAAGATATCATTCATCATGACCAGGTAGGCTTCATTCCAGGCATGTAGGGATGGTTTAATATACAAAAATCCATCAATGTAATCCACCATATAAACAAATTGAAAGAAAAAAACCACATGATCATCTCCTTGGATACAGAAAAAGCATTTGACAGAATCCAACACCCATTAATTATAAAGTTTTGGAGAGATCAGGGATATAAGGCATATACCTAAGCATAATAAAGGCTATATACAGCAAGCCAATAGCCAATATAAAATTACATGGAGAGATAGTCAAGGAAATTCCTCTAAAATTGGGGACCAAGCAAGGCTGCCCACTTTTCTCCATATCTCTTCCAAATAGTTCTTGAAGTGCTATCCAGAGCAATAAGACAACAAAAGGAGATCAAGAGGATCCAAATGGGAAAGGATGAAGTCAATTATCCATATTTGTAGATAATATGATAGTGTAAATAGATGGCCCCCCAAATTCCACCAGAGAACGCCTACAGCTGATAAATACCTTCATCAAAATAGATGTATACAAAATTAACTCCAAAAGTCAGTAGCCTTCCTGTATACAAATGACAATCATGCAGAAGAAGAAATTAGGGAAACTGCACCCTTTATAACAGCCACAAACAACATAAAATATCTAGGAGTAACTCTAACCAAGCAAGTGAAGGACTTGTTTGAAAAGAAACTTCAAATCTCTGAAGAAGGAGATTGAAGATGACACCAGAAGATGGAAGGATTGTCCTTATTCGTAGATTGGGAGAATTAACACAGTAAAAATGGCCATCTTACCAAAAGCAAGGTACTGATTCAATGCAATCCTATCAAAATACCTACACAATTTTTTTAATCATTGAAAGATCAATTCTTAACTTCATATGGAAAAACAAAAGACCCAAAATAGCTAAAACAATCCTATTCAATAAAAGATCTTCTGGAGGAATCTCCATACCTGATCTCAGGTTGTACTATAGAGCAACAGTAATTAAAACAGCATGGTACTGGCACAGCAATAGACTGGTTTATCAATGGAAGACCTAGAAATGAGTCTACACACATATAGACACTTGATTTTTGACAAAGAAGCCAAATCTATTCAATGAAAAAAGGATAGCATCTTCAACAAATGGTGCTGGTCTAACTGGAAGTCTACATGTAGAAAAATGCAAGTAGATGCATATTTATCACCATGCACAAAACTCAAGTCCAAGTGGATTAAAGACCTCAACATAAAACCAGAGACACTAAACCTGTTAGAAGAAAAGAAGGGGAAGAGCCTGGAACACATTGGCACAGGAGATAACTTCCTGAACAATACTCTAATAGGCCAGGCCTTAAGGTCAACAATTAATAAAAGGGATCTGATGAGGCTGAGAAGCTTCTATAAGACCGAGACACTGTCAACAGAACAAAGCAGCAGCCTACATACTTGGAAAAGATGTTCACCAACCCTATATCTGACAAAGGTCTAATATCCAAACCAAATAACTCAATTGAGAAATGGGGCCCAGAACTAAACAGAATTCTCAACAGAGGAATATCGAATGGCTGAGAAACACTTAAAGAAATGTTCAACGTCCTTAGTCATCAGAGAAATGCAAATCAAAATGACTCTGAGATTCAATCTTACACCCGTCAGAATGGCTAAGACCAAAAACTCAAGTGACATCATATGCTGGCAAGCATGCAGAGAAAGGGGAACACTCCTTCATTGCTGGTGGGAATGCAAACTAGTACAACCACTTTGGAAATCTATCTGGTGCTTTCTTAGACTACTAGGAATAGGGATACCTCAAAACTCAGCTATTCCACTCCTTGGAATATATGCAAAAGATGCTCTACCTCACAACAAGGACATATGCTCAACCATGGTCATTGCAGCCTTATTCGTAATAGTCAGAACCTGGAAACAACCTAGATGTCCCTCAGTCAAAGAATGGATGAAGAAACTGTGGTACATTTACACTATGGAATAACTGCACATCTATTAAAAACAAGGAATTTCTGAAAATTGTGGAGAAATGGATGGAACTAGAAATGATCATACTGAGTGAGTTAACACAGAAATAGAAAGACTCACATGGTATATACTCACTTATAATTGGACACTAGCTTGAAAAGGATGTCCTGTGTAAGTCTTCACTTACCAGGAGATTGGGATAGATGTGAAGACTTCCTACTGGGACTCTAGATGAGAGAAGTATGGAAGAATGGGGAAATAGAAGGATCCAGAGGGTCCTAGAAACCTACAAGAAGAACATCATGATAGGTGGATCTGGACCCAGGTAGGTCTGGCTAAGGCTACTGCACAAACCAAGGACAATACATGCAGTAAACATTGAACGCCTGCTCTGATCTAGCCAATGGACAGGACATTCTCCACAGCTGTGTGAAGAGTGGGGACTGACCCTGACATGAACTGCGGTGCCCCATATTTGACTACTTCCCCTTGGTGGGGAGGGCTGGTGGCACTCAGAGAAAGGATAAGCAAGCTACCAAAATGAGACCTGTAGGCCTGTGACCATATGGTGGTAGAGGAGGTTCCCTTAGGTCACAGACCTAGGGGAGGGGAATAGGGTGAAAGAGGGAGAGAGGGAGGAACAGGAGGATACAAGTGAGGAGAAAACAATTTAGATGTAATCTGAATAAATTAATTACATACAAAAATGTTTGCTGAGCCAATTAAAGAAAATGAATAAATGGCTGAGAAACTATTCGGGTGATTTATTACTTAAGTATATACTTCCTTATATATATTACTTTACTTAATATATATACATTACTTAAGTGTATATGCATATATAGAAAATTATGTAATCATAACATATCATTATGAAGATAATTAACATAAAACCATGCCTATAAGCTAAACCATAAATTAAAATTATAGAAAACACAGTGCTGTGTACACTA
Source organism: Acomys percivali (assembly GCA_907169655.1). Classification (NCBI taxonomy): domain Eukaryota; kingdom Metazoa; phylum Chordata; class Mammalia; order Rodentia; family Muridae; genus Acomys; species Acomys percivali. The sequence goes on along the minus strand of OU015757.1, from coordinate 4,713,845 downwards.
TGATTGAACTAATGGAGATATGTATACCTCTGAGTGATAAATGGAAATTAAAACAACGGACATTTAGGACTTATTCATTGCCCTTTACTGGGTGGCAGAACTTGAGGGACCAGCAGAACAGGATCTGGGATCATCTTATATGAGGTCAAAATCCAGCCCTATCATTTCTTAGCTGTTGGACTATGAGCGGGTGCTCAGTAGGCCTCAGTCTCCTCTGCAAAATAAGGAGGCAGTGGACGGTGAACCCAAAAGCCTCAAGACCAACATTATGAGGTTATCATGAGCAAGTAGAAACAAATCTTGGACCTATGGCAGGTACACATGCATATGCTGTTGTAAGAGAATTTTCAGGGAAGAGAGGGAAAGAAGAAATGGTGTAATTATACTATTCTTTCAGAAAATGAAGAAGAGGAGAATTTGGGACATCTTTTTTTTTTTTTTTTTCACATTACTCCTTAAGTTGGGTATAGTGCATAGCTCCATTTTCAGAGGCATTCATTAAGTCCTGCCTACTCCAAGCACCAAGCCAGTTGTCCTGCCCTTGCCCTCCTGCAAAGGCCTAGTTGGTCTCCCTGGGCTCAGCTGGAACACCTGCAGGATGAGAAAAGACAAGCATGTCGAGCCGAGGTGGAGGGATGTTTGTCTCCAGCCTTAGAGCACTAAATTCTCTGATGGCTTCAAGGAGAGAATGCATGTGAAAACCCTGTGGAAGTATGTTTAATTTTGTCAAATTTATTGAGGATATTTGGCCTGGCAAGAAATGGAAAATTCATAGGCCAGAAAGAGAATTAAAATGTCTCCAGGGCTGGGAATATTGTCCAGTGGTACAGAGCTTGGCTAGCATTAGTAAGTCCCTGGAGTAATAGAGAGAGAGAGAGAGAGAGAGAGAGAGAGAGAGAGAGAGAGAGAGAGAGAGAGAGAGAGAGAGGACACAGAGACAGACAGAGGCAGAGACAGAGACAGAGACAGAGAGATGGAGACAGAGAGAGACACAGAGAGAAATCAGAGGGTTGGGGGAGAAACCTATGGCCAGGAACTCAGAAGGAAAAGTTGGAGATCGAACTGCTGCACCCTTAACTACTTGAATTTCTCTTTTTATCATAATTTGAGGACACTAGACCAAATATCTGAGGCTCACACTTACCAAAGCTGTGTATATGCCAGAGCTTTGAAGAATCGATCCCCGACACAGTTGAAGGATGGGGGAAAGCTAAAGGCTGGAAGGGGACAACACGTCCTTGGACATGAGCCATCAGGAGAGTGGAGATTAAAACTAGGGCAAGAAAGGACCATCATGGCTCATCCTTGCACAAGCAGGTGTTGGTTTATGATCAAACTATGAAAATTCAAGATTCAAGCTGCTCTAAATGTAATGTAGGGAACAAAAATTATGTGAGTTCAAGCAAGTGAATCTTTTGTTTGTTAAGAATCTACCATTTTCCAAACTAGTTTTGATTTCTTTCCCCCCTGTTGCTCTTGCTGGTGCAGAAAATAGCCCTGAGCCAGCAGAATTATATCATTTTGATATAACATACATTTGTGGGAGTAACCACAGAAGGAGTGGCTGGGCTTGTAGTAATAGGATCTACAGAGGCCTCAATGGGTTAAAGGATACTCCTGCGAATGGTCCATGTGTTGACTCATTAAATCACAGCAGCATTGAGAGTATGGAAGAATCTGTGTCCACCAAAGATGACATCTCCCTCCTCCCTGGTTTGCTTGCCTGTGTATCATATTCTGCACAGAGCAGAATAGTATGTCACTCCAAGCTGAAGGCATAAGCTTTCATCTTACATATTCCATGTTTTAAAACTAGACAGAAAGGCTAAGGGGGTGGGGTTGCAAAACAGCACAGCGAAATGAGGAGCTAAAATAAGAGTATCCCAAACATGGAAAATTCTTGTTATTTTGCATGAACAAGAACCTTTAGTGATGGGAGACACTGATTCTTTCAGTTTTCTTAATATGGCAGCTGCCCTGTATGAGTTACCCCAATAAACAGTAAGACATAGAAACTACTGTCCTGCCTGAACCACAGACAAGATGCTGAGAAAAGTAAGTACAAGAATAGCAATGCCTTGTGGTCACACTGCCACATATTTCACAACCAGATATGGACCCCACTCATGCATTTCATTCTCCAGTGTCTGTCTATCTGTCTGTCTGTCTGTCTGTCTGTCTGTCTGTCTCCTCAACCCTCTCTCCCTACCTCCATCTCCTTTCTCCTATTTTTGTGACTACATTCACATATTTATTGATGGATTCTACCATGTTTCAGTTCCAGTAGTTAAAATAAACCCTGATGTGGGAAATCCTCCTTTTTCCCTAAACCTTTGGTACTGATATGTACACTTTGCACTTTGTTGCTTCTGCACTGTGTAGGAAAGCCACTCACACTAGCATTCCTATTTAAGCCATATGGAGGTATTTTGAGAACTTTGTTGTTTTTTATACTCTCATAATACAGTCACACCTGGCTAGGATGAGAATTACTGACCAGCAATCTTGCAAACCGTGAGTTTTATTTTCTAAATATCAACAGTGTCTTCATAGCTTGCACACTTGTTCTTCAGTTTCAAAACAAATGAGCAGGAATAACTGAAAGGTAGGCACTGGCAAATAAAAAGTTTGATGGCATGACTTTTCAAGTTCAGAAATGCTACTTTTTGTGTGTACATACTTCTTTCATTTTACCTTCTCTGTGACCAAAGGCCACTCACATAATCTACCTATTTACTTTTTCTTAATAAGGTGTATGTATGTATGTCTGCATGTCTGCATGTATGGATGTATGTATATATATATATATGTATGTCCGCATGTTTGTGTGTATGTATGTGTATATAAATGTATATGTATTGTGCATGTATGTGTGTGTATGTATGTATGTATGTATCATTAAATTGCTTTGACATTTCAATGAGACATTGCTAGAGCCCCTAGGCTTAAGTTAGGATACGATGGAGTAAAGAAAGCAACATGTACAGCACACTGATGCTTCCCCTGGGATGGTACACACTCTTTGTAGTTACTACTATACTTATTTTTTGTGGACAGGCAATACATTGTCCATCTTTATAAGGAAGATGTCCTGCCTTTAAAACTTTGTGCAAAGTAAGTGTCTGATGACTGTGTGCAGAGGGTGAATGAAAGAATGAGAGGAATATGAGCTGGTATACATAGAGACAAAAAGAATGCTACTCAGAAAGTGTAGCTGTGGTGGTTACCAGAGCCAAGGGCATAATAATGCTCTAATGGACACTTTCAGCATTCCCATTCCTTTCTCTTTTCCATGACATTCAACTCTTGCCTGACTTCCAAACAGATCAAGTAAATTTACATGTGACAGACACTGGCGAACAAACTGGACACATTTGCTCCCAACTATGGTTGCTGTAAATATACCACCAGATCAGCTCATGAGAACTGAGTTGGTCTCTACTTTCCTCCAACCATGCATCAAAGGAAGACACGGTAAATGCTCTTGGAGACTACAGAGGATCATTTACACCTATACTTCTGTGTGTGAAAATATGTGTATTTTGATCTGTAAGAGGCAGAAGTCGGGGTAAGAGGAAAATAGGTCAGATTCTCTCATTTAACCCCGTGGGTTCTCAGCAGTGAGGTTGGGGACAATCCTAATTAGCAACTGTCACCCAGCTTTCCTTAAACAGGTGTTCTGTTCCTATTTCCCTCAGGAGAGAATAAAGACACAGTTAAAGCAGGCAAGGCAAGCTGACAAGATCTCACTCTGATAATGAACATTCATTATCTTGTTTTTAAGTTCCCAACATCTGTCCATTTTTTAATGGTATGGAAACAGTCTCTCTGTTACCAACTGGAGGCTCAGACTCTGACATACAAAAACACTGAGTCAGGATCACAGAGCATATTCATAACCAATGTGGATGTGCAACTTGAACTTCAGATTTCAAGCTCTAAACATTTCAAACCTCAGTCCTTTGGGATGAGACAGATAAGGAGGCTTAGTCTGTTAGGAGCAGCATAATATTCCAGAAACAGCAGTGACACAGTTGACAGAATCATCCTGTGTTTTGTGCATCTTTACAGTAGCTACTATGGACACCTTCCCTGGGTAGCGGTTCATTTTTTTGTGTTCTGTGATTACTCTACTTTGTACCATGGTGGTCACAGTATTCAGGCTCCATTGGCTCTTCCGTGGTGTGATCTGATCACTCTCCTTTCAGACCACAGGGTACTCACTCACCCTTTGACTGTGGGCTCCTTTGAGGGCTTCTTTGGCCAACACATGTGGTAGAAATGACAAGCCCAGATAGCTAAAGCCTTTGGAAGGACTGTTTGCACTTTGTGCACCAGGGTATGCCAGCTAATATATATGATTTTGACTATCCTGAGACCACCATGGGGTGATAATTTGATAGACACACCAGCCACGAAGGGAAAACACAGAGAAGAGAACTGCCCATCAGATCAATTATTACTCTGAATGGTGATTATTGCTAGATTAACTCTGTTGACAATGGCTCATTCCTTGTGGGGTATCCAGCCTCCATGAAGGTACTGATACATAGTAGATGTGCAGAGATCCTTTTGGGGGGGGGCAGAAGACTCATGTTCTTGTCTGAACAAACTTTACTCTGCTGGGTCTGCAGCATGGACACCTGCAGTGACGGTGCCGGTGTACAAACAAGTGAGATGTCTCCTCGCTGGACCACAGCCATCTTAGCCCCACATCTGCCTCCAACTTAAGAAATCTTAGCAGACTCCTGAGAAATACTCAAGCTTGACAAGTGGCAAGGCTCTTTTCCTCATAGGGCTCCTGTGTGATTTAAGACCGCAGAGAAGGTTTGCTGACTTTCCACAGGCTGTGTTGCTTCAGGCAGAATTTCATTAAACAGAGCCTTGAGCAAAGTGTCTAGTGCCCCTGGTCGCATACACTTATTTACCCTTCCTGACCCTTAGCAGAGAAGAGCCAGGGAAGAGTTCAAGCAGGAGTGATGCAGTGTGAGGTCAGGATGTGCACCAAAAGATACCAGGTAGTTCTGCAAGGCTGTCAGAACTGGGCCAGGTCTGGCCACAGGACCTTGGAGTCTTTGGTCTTCAGCCTTCTCCAGCCTTCATATTTTCACTGCCTTCATTTGCCCTCTGCTCTCCATAATGGAAATGTCACAGCGTCCTTTTATGTCCAGTGGACTCAGGCCCAGTGTGATCCTGCCGTCCTCTTGCTTTCTGAAGCTATGCATACATAGTCAGTGCATATTTCATCCTGGCTTCAGATTGCCTGAAAAATCTCCTTGCTTAGCTTGCTCCTCTCCTAAGAGGTGGGCAGTATTTCCTTTCCTTTTTGTGTTTTAGCTTTTTTTTTTGGTCATATTCCTAGGGACACTCTTGCCCTGGCCTCTCCCAGGTCTATGCTTTTTTCCAGTAAGACTTCATAGCTGACATCTGGATTCTAAGAATAAATGAGGGAACATTATGGAAAGCTGCCACTTTGTGTGCCATAAGCAGTCACAGGAGAATGTGTTATTTACACCAGAGGCCACCATCCAAGAGCCATAAGGCAACACACTAAGGTGCCAGAGGGAGGCAAACTGGAAACAGGAAGAGCCCCAAGACAGACAACACCTCTCAGTCACTGTACCAATTCCAAAACCAGCTACTTCTAGATTTTGTTATCATTTTTAAATTAAATTATATTGCTACCTCTTCCCTCTAGCCTCTCTTGCAACCCCATTCCCCTCCTACTCCCTTGCAAATTCATGCCTTTTATTTGTTAAGAAAGCAAAAGACTTGGTTCGAAGCCTCCCATGATAATATATATTTTGCATAGAAACGCCTTTCCCATAATTCCACATAGGCAATAAACTCTTTTAGCCAGTGGGAATAAGGCACCATGTCTGTGTGAATGAAGCTTTATCATCAGGGCCTCATATCCATGTGATGTTGCCATTTCCTCTGAAGTAAGATTCCATAGACACAGAGCAAAGAAGAGTCACTTCTTGGTGGCTTCCAACATCATCTGCCATAGCCTTTAAATGGGAGCAGGATTTTGCCAGGAAGAAGAGTAGTGAAGCGACATACAAAGGGTCCTACATTTGAGAGCATGCGGCACCTAGGGAACAGTGGGGACAGCAGACTGTTGAACTGATGGTTTGGGCGAAGCTGTGCATTCCTTCCCCTGCAAGCACATTCCAAAAGGATACCTTCTCAGCCTTTCTATCCCCAACCTCAGCAAACTACACCAAGCCCTGTGCTACTATTCATATGGTATTAGCTTCCACTATCCAGTGCCTAAAACATATTAACCACTCCAATAGCTGCCCATTGAACAAATGCATGAATGGTATTCTCTCATTAGCAGGACCCCAGGACTCCAGATGCCATTGGGCAACCTGTGGTCAAACTCAGCGCACAGGCAATAGAGTGATGCCCACCCAGGAGGTGCATTCAATTTGCATACTCATCTATTTACAGGGCCATTGTGAAGTTTCCTAGTGGGAAATTCATTGTAAGTGTTGATAGTAAAGGCAATTGCTTAAAACTGAATCTGTATGGGTTTCCTGGAGACCAACTACCAGTGATAAAAACTTGCACTAAGGAAAAAAAAATAAAATTGTCAATTCTGTGCTGCCAACTCATTCTGGAGGTTGTAAAGCTACAGATGACATTTATCACACCCTTAGGATACTGTGCAGTGCCTATGCTGTGTAGGCTCCTAGTCCAGTGCTGTAACCTGGCTCTCTGCAGCATCTAGGCTACTTTTCATTAGCTTCTATTTGAACAATCACCAGGGGAACACCACTGTGATGGGGCTAAGGGTCCTTTAAGGATATCTTCCCATCATGTTGAATGGCAGAAGGGGAGTGTAACAGGGCTTGAGGAAAAACCTCCTTTCCAGAGTCACACTGGGGGATAGTCTCCAGAGGAACTCCATGGGGGTAACCTTGCTCTGCCAGGAACTGTAGGTGAAATGCTATCCTTGTCCCTGGTGACAAGCCTCTATGTCAGTGCCTCAGTTTGATTCACTGCTGCATCCCAACCCAGGTTTCTCTCTGCCGAGGTTCTGGTCCTCCAATATTACATTGGCCTCTTTCAGTCACTTACCAACTAGCAGTTCAGTATTACCCAGTAACAGACAAGTTAAGAGGTATAAACAATCAGGCATGGTAGCACTTGGCTAATACCAGCACCCATGAAGCAGCCTGACTACAGTCTTAAGACCAGCATGAGCCCCATGGCAGGATTCTGTCTCAAAAAGGGGAGTGGTTCCCCAGTGGGTAAAGCACTTGCTTTGTCAGCCTACAAGCTCGAGTTTGATTCCTGGGACCCACAGAAAAAGCTGGAGGTGGTGGCATGCCTCTGACATCTTAGCATTCCTATGAGAATATGGGAGATAGAGACAGGAACATCTCCAGGATGCTCACAGGCTAGCTAGTCTGGAATACTCAGGAAGCAGCAGAAATAAAATAGAAAACAAGAACATATTCCTGGAAGTTGTCCTCCGACCCTCACAACTGCACTGTGGCATGTGATTGTCCCCTAATTTTTTTTAACGTAATAGAAAAGATAAAAGCCGAAACATTCCAATCAGACATATCAATGCTGTAATCTTGGACATCTTGGCCCTTGCCCATGTGCCCTTTTGTTTTCACTTACAATTAGTACTTTGCTAAGAGCTTTCCATGCACCAGATACCATACTAGGTACTAGACCAGTGGCCCTCAGCCTTTTTAAAGCTGTGATCCTTTGAGGTAGTTCCTCATGTTGTGGTAGCCCCCAACCTTAAAATTATTTCATCACTACTTAGTAACTTCAATTTTGCTACAGTTATGAATCATAGTGTAAAGATCAGATATGCCACCCCTGTAAGGGTCGGAACCCACAGTTTGAGAAGCTCTGTTCTAGGCATTGACCAAGCTAGAAAAGGACCATCTGTCATAAAGCTTAGCATTATGTAGTGGGAAGTGTAAAATGAGCAAGCCAGCAATTCAAAGGGCGGGTGGGCAAGATATGCTGGTACCTCTATCCAATGATTATTGTTGTTAGTGGTGCACCATTCAGGATGAGGTTTGAGGATAGGCAATAGAAAACATGATGCTGGATGAAACAAGACAAAATTTCCCCTTTGACACGAGACTTGGATGACAATCTGTGAAAGCTAGAAACAGTTGCCCCAGTCAGCAGGGAGAACGCCTTTTTTATTTTTATTTTTGCCATGCACACTCTCTCCATTCGCAACGGTCCTCACCTGTGCCCACCCATCACCTTAGCACTTGTCATCCTCTAACACACTGACTGTAGGTATCTGATGTTCTTGCCCTCTCTCTGGCACGAGCAGGGAGTTCCGTCTACAAACACCAGACTGGAAACTCCTGGGATGCAGTCTCTTTAGGAGTCGCACTCAACTAATAGCAGATGGGAACCGATACACACATGAGACAACTCTGCTGCATAGGCCCGCAATATCCCACAGTGCCCTGCAGCATGGGTCTACCACAACTCGCCCATCCATCACCCTGGGATGACTGAATTCTCTGCATTCTCTGCATGTCTTACTTGCCTATTCTTCTAAAATCTTTGCCTGGGATCACTCTTAAAACATCTATAATTCAAGATAGCAACACACCCTCCACCCACTCCATCTACATGGCAGCTGGAAGAAAAGATGAAATGGTGAAAACAAGGAGTTATGACTCTCATCCCTTAAAGATCACTTCTCGGGAATGCCATAGGATACTCAGTTTACACATGGTTGGCATGGCCTCCTTGGGTGGCAAAGGAGGCTGGGAAGTGTAGTTTCTATTCTGATAGATGCTCCTTCCTGTGAGCTCAGACATCTGCTTCTCAGCAGATGGGCATAACAGCGATACTAAGGCAAGCTGATCACATCTAAAGGATAGAAAATGCAATGTTACAATGAGTGGTAAAGCAGATTTGGGGCTCCTATAGCCCAAAAATAGTATTTCACGATTTCTCTCAGCAGTGCCCTCCTAGCTTTGCACAATGGTACTTGCCTCCTAACCTGTTCTCTGACTTAGTGGAAGCATAACTCACTCCATTCAGTCCTTGGAGAAAAGCCAGGGTTTGGCTACAGTAGACCCTACTAAGCTGCAAATTTAATATCAACATCACACGAGATGGCTTATACTTCACCTTAATTTTAGATAAATAAGAAGTGCCACAGTCTCAAATGACTTGCTTGAATAATACGGAGGTATTCCAATGGCTCAAGAGGATTCATGGCTAGTGACAAATGAGTGGTCCAAACACGAAAGACACCGAGAAACTCGGAAGACATGAAAATTTCAGGGTCTTGGTGTTACAGAGGATAGGAGGTATAAGACTAAATCTACTATGCTTTTTTCTGCACAATGCATCACTAATGAGGACACTTTATCTTCCTAGGCACTCTAAGACATAGGTTCTGCCATTAGCACCACTTTAAAATAGAAGAAACAGAGACTGTGATAGCTAATATAACACCATTTGTTTCGCACAAGTGTAATATCAATAAAGATATTAATAATAACAACACCAATATGCTTTCTCTGTGCCAGGCACTTTTCTGAGTTACTCCCTCACCATAACAAAAGTACATCGAGGTTTCATCTCATGCCAAACATAATGGTTATCATTAAGAAAACAAACTGCAGATGCCAGTGTGTTTAGTAGGGAAAAAGGGGCTTTGTGCATAGCTGGTGGAAATGTGAATTAGTACAGTATCAACTGCCTCATAAGCAGCTATAACCCTCCTGGGTGTGCACATGAAGTTATCAGGCTCAGCAAGCCTCAGAGATGCCCGCACAGCCACCCATGTACACGACACACTTGCCAGGACCCATGCTATAGAGCCAGCCTAGACGTCTATCGATAGATTCATTAATACAGGGGCTGTAATATGGGTGTACATAGAGTATGAGTCAGGAACAAAGAAGAATGGCATCAATTCAATTACAGAATATGAATGGAACTAGATATCGTGTTAAGCCAAACAAGCCAGACTTATACAAATTGATATTTGTGGGTTTTTCAAAAAAAAAAAAATAGGATCTAGATATTTTTTAAGACATTAAAGTAGATTGACAACTATTTAGGAAGAGGGAGGAGGATAAAAAAGATGTAGTTGAGAAAAAGAGAAGAAATAAATATGATCAGCATACATGATATAACTATAAAAATGTTATAAGGAAGCACCTTTTGTACAGTTTAAATACACCAATAAAATATAAAAACATAAACCTCACCAAGCTTTGAGTTGGTTATAATTTCTATTTTACGAGTGGAGAAACTGAGATTTATTACACTGAAGAAGCAAATGAGGAATTCTGAGGATTTAAGGAACAACTGTGGGTCTCGGCTGGATGCATGAATCCTCTGGAGCTATCCGGCTGCTGTGACCTCAGGGGCATCAACTACACCTAACAAGGTCAAATAGGGCTTGGCCTCTTGGTGAGTCCATTCCTTTTGTGGAGGGTCAACTGTAGTCATATTCTGAACAGTGAACTTCTCATGGTAAGGATGCACTCATGTGTGCTGCTACCTACACTAGTGTGCCCTGGGACCCCTCATGGTAAGGTTGCACTCATGTGTGCTGCTACCTATACTAGTGTGCCCTAGGACCTCTCAGGAGGCACTTTAAAGATGATCAGGTAGTGAGTCCTCCATTTTTTCCTAATTCCTCAACTCTACCACTGTAGCTCCCAACTCTCAGGAAGCCATTGGTAACACATACAATAGGGCAAACTGTGTATACCATCAGCTATTGGCTTTCTGTAGATCTTTTTCAAACATTTCGAAATTTAAAAATATCTTTAGCTCCTGCATTATGAAAACCAGGACGCAGGTCAAATTTGACTTGTGGGTCTCAGTTTACCAGCCATTTATCTAGCACTGGTCAAAGTATATAGTCTCACCAATGCTTAGGAAGCCCTGGATTCCTTTCCAATTTGTAAAAGAGCTCAAGAATATGTCATTGCATCACTTTCTTATAGGGAAAGAACAGCAGAAAGTTAGAAAACTCAGCTGTGATTTTGGCTCAGGTAATACGGCTGAAGTACTGATGTCCACAACCAAAAGCCTGGAGGAAAGTAGGATTTGCAGACTAAAGGGCCACTCAAGTCTTGCTGAGAAGGGCTAAACTTTCCTTAAGCTATCAGATAGGTGCACAGGATCTTATGACATTTCTCCAGTTTGTGAGAGATTTTCTTTTGAACTGCATTCATGTTCTTTGTGACATAGTCAGGAATGTATCTATGTTTCTCTCTTCTATTAGAAAGAAAAGCTCACAGATGTCTAGTGATCACACAACTGATACACCTGTAGAAGGAACTCACAGGGATGCCCGGCTCTAGTTTCTGCACTGCGTACCTTGATTGGGATGGATGGAAAGTCTAAGCCATAGTCCCCTGGAAAAAAAGGCAGTGGGACCCAGCAGGTCTGCTCTAGATTAATTGCTTCCTACTTGATCCAGAATATTCACTACTGTCTCGGCTACCACCCAGAAGCAAATGATGCTGGGAGACATATGCCCTAGCACCAGCTGGAGGCCAGTGTTTATAGAAGAGGGATTAATTAGACAAGCCAGCGAGGTGACCCTGGATATAAGCCCTGCTTTCCACACAAACAGCTGGGAGTCCACCTGCTGCTCAGGATCAGGAATGCCCAGTGGGGTAGAGATGGAGCAACTGATCCACAGACTGTGTCTCCAATCAGAATCGGAAGAATGATCAAAGCTAGTATCCCAGAATGCATGGTCCCTGCTGGGACCTGGTCAAAGGGCATCTTAGTTAATTGTCATGGCAACTCCAGGGGACAGACTATTGCATTTACTCTGAGGATGAAGGAGTAAAGCTCAGTTCATTGGTGAGACATCCTGCAGAAGTGTGTGGTCCTCTTCAGTATCTATGGAACCAGGAAATGGGAAATACCCCAGCACCCGGATGAGTCCTCTAAGCAAACAGAGATTAAATGTCTGTCCCTCCACTGTCACCAACACATGTCCTTCCAGCCTGCTGTGCTCTCTGCCTCACTGAATCCAAAGTGATCGTTCACCAAGAGATCAGTATTTTTGTCAGTGAAACTGATATCACAAGTTCTGCCTAGAAAGTGAAAGGCCAGTTTTCGGTCCCCAATATCACTATGCATATGGATGCAGATATTGTGCAATGTGCACGTGCGTGCGCACACACACACACACACACACACACACACACAGAGAGAGAGAGAGAGAGAGAGAGAGAGAGAGAGAGAGAGAGAGAGA
>OU015757.1:4680138-4692154 GCA_907169655.1 Acomys percivali | reverse complement strand
ATAATAATAATAATAATAATAATAATAATAATAATAATAATAATAATAATAATAATAATACCATACAATATAATATAAATGTATAAAATAATGGAGAGTCAGCCTTGGTGATGAAAACCCCCTCTTTTCAGTGCTCATTTAAAAGGTAAAAGAAATGTCAGAGAGATCCTCTGAACTTGCAGTGACCCTTTTCCCTCGCACCATTAAAGTGGAGGTAAATATTTTCAGGCGTGTGATGGTAACCCTGTGATATGTGTTGTCCATAAAGCAGCCACAGTCAGCTTCATCCAAGAACTCTATTAGGCACAGTGTTCAAGATCCAGTTCTCATACTGTCTGTCCATCATGCCATGACCACTCTATCATCTCTTCCTTCTCCTCCCCATGTTTGCAAGTTGGGGGCCGCAACATTTATTACAGAGCCCATTAGTTGGCACATCCCACACTACTTACATCTTGCAGCAGACAAGGCCATAAGCAAAAAATGCAGGCAAACTCTATTCATCATCCAAGTTCTTTCAACCTTTATGTTCAGTGGGCTTTTTCTAGCCTACAAATTAAGTTGTTTCTTATGTGTTTGTTCATTCATGAATATTGGTAGAATATCTGTCATAAGTCCGAAGACAGAATGGAAGATTCTGCCCTCATAGAAATCTGTTCTAGTTCTGGAAGGCAATAATGAACCAAACAACATGCAAATATAGGTTTGCTAAGAAGGGCACAAAATAGAGGCTTGGATAGAGAGTAACTGTGGGCAGCTGGCAGAAACTATGAAGCAAGAAGGCCTGTCTGTGCAGTTAACATCTGGACTGAGACACATATCAGAGAGAAGATACAGTAAGTGTCCCAGACAATGAACTGAGAGAGCCAAGGCCCCAGAGCAGAAATCAGTTAGATATATTCAAGGCATCAAAATGCAATCACTGGTTGAAATCTAAAAGTCGGGGGTGAAAAAGAAGGAGATGTGAAATGGAGATAAATCCAGAAAGGTACCTCACTTTGGTAGTAAGGGACTTGGCCTAAGATTGTAATCCTGAGGCACAAAATGTCCCATGAAATTCGTAACATATTTGTTAGTGTACTTTTTTCCCCATGGGAATTATTTAAGCCAGATTATTCAAGATCTATTCCTCCAAAGGTTACTGTTCAATCCAAGTGGCATTTCAGGAGGGGGTATTCCCAGCATTTTTAATCTATCTGGTAAACCTCACTTCAGCCTGCAGTCTCTCAATAGACTTGGAGATTCCTTACAAACTTGAGTTGTTCATGGCTCTGGCAAATACTCTTCTCCAGGAGCATAGGGTTATCCACCTGTGTGATCAAGGCTTGTAGAGTTGTCAGAGTACAAAGAGTCCTTCTAGACCACAGCCCAGCTAGAGCTGACCCTGGCACTCCGGTTTATCTAACAAGGGCTTGCTTATACTCAGGACTGCAGAGCCATCTTTCATTGTGCTTTCTTACTTTGTCTTGTCATCTTAGGCACTTTGGAACCATGGAAACGTACACTGAGCCCCTGTCCTCTTCCTACTAAGTATGATTCTACATGGTCCCATCTCTCCTCTTCCTTGGCCTTGTGCCTGATCCTGCCCTGATCATTTTCTTGTTGGCACTCAGTCATACCTCACAGTACTGCTCAGTTCAATCACCACACTAATTCACTGCACTCAGCTCCAAATAACTCTTGGCAGTTTCAGAAAATCAAATTTGGAGATTTGTCACAAGTGAAGACATTCAAAAATTATGTTTCAGATTCTGATGACAATTTCCAAAGAGCAGCACCCAGAATAAATGAAAAATTATCACGTAATTGGAATAAAGCTATGACCTCTCAAGAGTCTTGGGGAGAAAGACCATATTCATGGTAGAGCAATAAAACACGCCTATCTGTCGATAAGCACCCTCATTACCGACCTGCCTCTCCATGCATTTGTGGCCATAATTCTAGTGACAGTTCAGGGTCTGGATTCATATCTGCTAAATTAAGCATCGAACTGTGAGATGCCTTGAGTATTTGCATTCTGGCAGGAAACTCCTTTTGTGGTTTGATTGCTCGACCACTCATCACTCTGGCCACCCTTCCTTATTTTTCTGACAACTTAATGCGTGAGTTCTGTATTTACAACATGTCGACAGCCCCTTGTCTTCCTTCCAATTCCTCCCATGTTCCTCCTACTCCCTAAGTCCATGACCTCTTATTATCTAACTATTATGGTTACACACACACACACACATATGTATCTATACATACAGACTGTGCTGAGTCCACTTAGTGTTGCTCTGTGTAAGGGGACTTAGAGCTGACCACTTGGCTAACCTACCAGGGGGCTTGCTATAATGGCACTGACCATTCTTCTCTCTACAGCCAGCAATTGCCCTTAGCTCCTCATAGATTGGTAAAGCCTTGTGAGACTTCCCCCATGCCTGCTGGCATGTCATTGTACTGGTCTTATTTTAACAATCACATTGTCGAAGTGTCATTGGTATAGTTTCTCTGTCAAATATGCAAAACGTTATCTCATAGAAGATGTCCTGTTCCTCTGACTCTTACATTTTTTTCCTGTCCTTTCTTCTTCAATTTTCCCTGAATCATAGATGTAGAGGTTATGTTGCGAATTCATCAATGGGGCCTGGGCCCCCCAAAGTCTCTGCATTTTGGCCAGTTGTGTCTTTCTCTGATGGTATCTTTCTACAGCAAATGAAACTTCTTTGATGAGGAGTGAGAGACGTACTTGTCTATGGGTATTAGGATAAGTATTTAGATTGTAGTTCAAAGTTATGCTGGTTTAGGAAAGTGGTGATAAGAGGTTCTGCTCTAGAGTTTACAATAGCACCAGCCACAGGTGATTGGCTAGGTTTATACCATCTCACTCTGCACTTCCTTTTCTACCAATTCCTCTGGCCACCTTATTTTTCATTCCATGAGCTATTTTTTTCAAATAATACTTAATACAGAATTCTTTCCTTCCATGAGGCAAGTATATTTATTTTCTTTCCACTGAGGGCAAAGTCATGGTCCTCAGGCCACACTCAATGTGGATGCCTAGTTTCCATATGTGGCTTTCTTGACCAGTACCATTTCTAAAATGCTGTTGTAAGGAATGAGTGAAATCTTTTAGCAGGTAAAGCACCTGCTACCAAGCCCAGCAATATTAGTTTAATCCAAGGCACCCAAAAGTTAAAGAAAGAAATAACTCCTGTAAATTGTTTTTTCTCTAAATGCATGCCATAGACTATGTAAATCTCTCTCTCTCTCTCTCTCTCTCTCTCTCTCTCTCTCTCTTTCTCAATCTCCCTCTCTCTCTCATACACACACACATGGACACACACACGGACACATTGATATACATACATGGTACATAGATAAGTAGGAAAAATAATATTGTGACATTTAACAATTGAAAAAAATAATACATAAAATTGAGAGCTCAAATTATTCTTAACAAAATTTGAAACCTAGCTGCACCAGATCTATTTCACTTAAAGACAACAAACAACCTTAAGATGTATCTATTTTCTTTCAACACAAGTATTAGTCCCCATTCAGCACCAGCCCCACCTGGCTCAATATGCTTACAGACACCCATCCACCAATCAATTACCAATAGCAAACATATCTGATTTGGAGTCAGAAGGGTCAGCTTTATGCTTTCGGTTCTCCTTGGTCTGAACTGATCACTTACTAGATGCAAAACATCACACCTGATGGGGAGCACACATTCACCCAGAAGGCACAGCTTCCAGGTTGGCAGGAAAGAACAGTAAAGGCACACAGCTGCGGCTTTTCTCACTCACTGAAGGAGGAAAGCAGAAAGCACCATGTAAAACTAAGACTTCACAGACTGGCCCTGCCCAAGAGATCCAGAGAAATCTGCTCTCTGGTGTTTAAGTTGGGCTTCTAGGACAAGGATAAGTGTCCATAGCTCATGGGGAATGGAGGAGGACAGTTTGAGGCTAAGGAAATGCCAAGGGCACAGGCCTGAAAGCAGGAAGGTTAGCATAATATCTGCAAATGGAAAGACAGCTTTCTTCTCTTTGAAACTATAGTATTTAACACCTTGGAGGATTGGACTAGTGTGTCTTCCTTAAGAACTGGCTCCAGCTCCGTATCATGACAATCTTTCCAATAGACACAACATCACTGGGGAAAAGATCTGAGTTTGTGCTACTGCCTGGGGTTTTACACACAAACCCCTGAACCCTGGCAGTAAAACCACATCACCCCCTAAAAAGACAGTGAAATATATGTAACTCATAAACCTCCTACCTTTCAGTCAGTACAAACAAAATGAAATTATTATACTCTTCTTCCATACACAAATTAGCCTGGCCCAAGGCTCCCCAACTGTTTGCCAACCATTTCCCAGGGGCCCTCCCACCCTCCTGTGTGCCCAGAATCATGTTCTTAGTTGCAATTTGCTCTGAGAT
The DNA here is from genome assembly GCA_907169655.1 of Acomys percivali. NCBI lineage: Eukaryota > Metazoa > Chordata > Mammalia > Rodentia > Muridae > Acomys > Acomys percivali. The sequence goes on along the minus strand of OU015757.1, from coordinate 4,687,730 downwards.
TCTTAGCTGGCTGGACTCACCTGTGGCACTTCGAGACTAAGGTTGCTACTGTACATGGCTCTGGAGAGAGAGTACTGCTCTTTGGGTCAGTCCTGCTGACCCTTCACACTGGCAAGTGGATCAGAACCCTGAAGCAACCCTGAGCTGAAAAACTGTATTTTTGCTGCCAGCTGCTGTAAGCTGCCCCGGGAAGCCCCAGCCAAAGACTGCCCCATGCCTATCCACTCCCTTCCTGTCTCTTCGTGGCCAGTTGGATACTGACTCTGGACTCCCACTGAGAATCCTCACTAACCAATTTTAAACTAATTGCTAAATGAGTTTGTTTCTTCTTCTGTGATGTGAGCCCCCTTACCTGCAAGGGGACACATTTTTCACAAATGCCTGAATCACAGAAAATATCAAACATTGTACTATATACACTATTTTTCCCTCTAAGTTTATACCTAACAACAGTGAAGTATAATTTATAAATTAGGCACAGTGAAAGATTAATAACATCTAAGCATAAAACAGAACAATTATAGCAATGTGCAGTTTTTAAAAAGCTATTTCAAGATTATGAATTGTTTATTTCTGGAATCTTCCATTCAATATTTTCAAACTGTGGTTGACTACAGATTATTGAAACCCTAGAAAGAGTAACCACAGCTAAGTAGGGAAGTGTGGATGACTGAAGTTACAAATGCAGTCAACTATTTTCCAATGTTTTTGCTGACTGTGTAACCAAATGCCTGAATAAAACTAATTAAAAGTAGAAAAGTTCATTTGGGCTTTTGGTTTTAGAGATTTCAGCCCACAGTGATGGGCAAGACAACATCATGATGCAAAGGCCTATGGAACAAAACCATTCCCCTTCTAGAATCCAGAGGTCAGAGAAAGCAACAGAAATGTGGTAAGAATAAGATAAGCCTTTCAGAGACAGTCCACTACTGTCCACCCCCACCACCAAGCCTTACCTCCTCACCACCTAGACCCTCAATTATGGATATTAATTCATGAATGGATTAATTTTCTGATGAAATCAGAATGCCCCTGATCCAACCACCTCCCACTGGTATCCTCCTTAGTGTCACTAACTGGACACATAGTCCTTGATGTCTGAAACTTTTACAGGGATATTTTATATTCAGACCATAAGTATTACTGGGTTATATTTGAAACTGCATCTCTAAAAACTGTTTGCTTTGTGAGCCCTGTTAGTCTTACATTCAAGCACTGTCTGTTGGCTCCTATAATAAATGAGACAACCCCTGCTCCTACCTTGCTTATTCTATTATCATGAGCTTTCATCTTCCACAATAATTACAATTTGGCTGTTTACAGATTAATCAATAAAGTAGATTCATATAGCAACTTCAGTTTGTTACAGGGAAGACAGGAGAAACGAAAGAAGGAGATTTGTATAGTCTGAATTACCTGTCCACTGAAGCTTTACCCAAGAGATCAGAGCTGTCACCCAGGGGAAAGTTGCGATTGGTACGTCAGCACCAAAAGACCAAACTGGATGGTGTAGGCCACGATCCAATCATCCAGGCTGCACCTGTCTCTCCAGAGGTGTCCCTCAGGCCAGTGTGCACAGCACATGACACTCAACCATGTAGCATCTCTTGAGCATGTGGACATTTGTACCTTCTCGACTTGAGATGCTATTATCCCTTTGTATGGATATGATCACATGGCTTCCCTTTATAATTTCTCTTCGAAAACAACAACAACAATATGAAACAACAACAACAACAAAACAACATACAGCGACTTTGACAAGGGGAAAAATCCAATAAGCACTTTTCTGCAGGTCTACAGTCCATAGGCAGTGTTTCAGCTTTCCACCTCACTCAACAATCAGTCCCGGAAAGGTAACATCATAACCCAAAGTTATCACCTGGCTAGCTGAAAAGTGGAAGCCTGTGTGACTCAGTCTTGCATTGTACTCTAAGGTCAAGAATCAACATCAATTTTATCCAAAGCACACACCAGAGAGACACAAATGGCCTCCAGAGTCCCAAACCCAATAATGGTTAGCACCAAGGACAGATATCTAGTAGCACTAACCCTGCATCTAAACTTTCTGTTTTTCACTTTAACCTCCTCCCTCCCTCCACTGCTCCACCCTTCCTTTAAAATCTCAATTTCACTGATGATACGAGATTGTGTTAGGCCTGGAATGAAGCTCAGGCACGTGCTGCCATGCCCTCTTTCTCTGTAGAGATGAATTCTGTGGGACTGAGTGTACTGGGCTATGCTGAGAGCTCCTCAGGGGGACAGTGACCCAGCCTTGTTGGCCTCTCTATTCCCGTCACGGAGCATACTCCTGGTACACAGAAGTGCTGTGGACAGGCTCAGGAGCAGATGCCAAGCATCAAGTTTTGCTTCATTGTTCTTATCAACAGTTACATCATCTGTTACATTTATCTTGTGGTAAAACAAACTTACACACACCATATTGTCTCTATTTTCCATAAAAACATCTGGAGTTGATAGTTAGATTATGACTTATACTTCACTGTGAAATTTCAGCTCAGCTGTGCCTCTCTAACTCTCCAACTTGGTAGACAGTTTTCAGTTTTGATTTCACCATGCTTTTTTAATACCTGCCATCCCAGCCTGGCATATTCTGCTTACCTAACTACCAGACTGACTAGGTCCTCATAAAATCACTGGTTAAGATATTGAATCTGAATGTGTTACAGGTTACACCTGTAACATCAGCCTCCGAGAGACTGAGGTTGAGTTTGAGGCCAGCCTGGGCTACATAAGAACTGGGAGGCCAGTTGAGGATACATAGCAAGGCTCTATCTCAATCAAAATGAACAAATAAACATACAAAAAGCCAAAACCAACCAACCAACAACAACAAGAAGAAGAACAACAAAATATCCAAAGGAACAAATAAATGAATGAGTTGAAGATGCTAGTTCATCCCTATAACCTTAGTTTAAAAAAAAAAAAAAAAAAAGGAAAAATCAAATGATTTTAAGTAGATCATTATTAAATACAAAACCCAAGGGACAATGATTGGGAATCTCTCAACAGATACAAAGAACTGTCCATCTCAGAGAAAAAAAACCTATATATTATTCTCATCAACTGAACATATCACTGTCCTACCCATAATATGATTCGGAGAATTATGTATCATCTACATAGCACGTCAAGACTTCTGGTATCCTAATAGTCTTTAACACTCTAATGGATTTTTTACATTAACATTTTTGGAGGAAGCCTTATCCTAACAGATCCAGTTTTAGACACTGTCAAATATTCTTTAAAAATAAACATTGTAGTGGCTTTACTCATAAGCTGGCAAAAGTTTAAATCAATCCTCCTTCATGGGCAAATGGATAAAGGAACTATAGAATGTGGGTGCTAGAGAGAACTGTGCTATGGCATCCCAAAATGATATGGGGGACACTTAAACACATATTGCTAAGTGAAAGAAAACTACACACCAGTCTGACAAGCCTTCTGGGGTCACACTGAATGATCCCCGTAGGTGCCACCTTGAAAGGAATGCATTTTTTTTATTAATTTATTCTTGTTACAAATCAATGGTTATCCCATCCCTTGTATCCTCCCATTCTCCCCTCCTTCCCATTTTCCCCTTATTCCCCTCCCCTATGACTTTTCCTCAGAGGGATTACCTCCCTCTGTATATGCTCATAGGGTATCAAGTCTCTTCTCGGTGACCTGCTGTCCTTCCTCTGAGTGCCACTAGGTCTCCCCCTCCAGGGGACATAGTCAAATGTGAGGCACCAGAGTACATGAGAAAGTCATATCCCTCTCTCCACTCAAGTGTGGAGACTGTCCTGTCCATGGGCTAGATCAGGGTAGGGGTTTAAATTTTACCACCTGTACTGTCCTTGGCTAGTGCCTTAGTTTGAGCGAGACCCCTTGGTCCAAATCTGCCTATCATAATGTTCTACTTGTAGGTTTCTAGGACCCACTGGATCCTTCTACATTGCCATTCTCACATGGTTCTCTCATCTAGAGTCCCAATAGGATGTCCTCCCTTCTGTCCCAGTTTCCTGGTAAGGGAAGGCTTTCGTGGGACATGCCCATTGGGCTAGTATGCAGATATAAGTGAGTATATACATTTTATAGAGGGGGGATCAGTGGATGTTAAGGTTGTGGAGAGGAGATAGAGAAATGCATAAAAGACAACAGAGCATTTTTAAGACACAGAGAGTATCCTGTGTGACACTATAATGGCTAGTATGTGTGCAAACCTAGCCCATGGCAGCTCACTGGTAAGGGGTTTTCTACACAGAATACAGAGGGCATGTGGGACACTTTGGTACCTTTCACTTAACTTTGCTGTGAACTCACTACTCCTAAAACTAAAATTTATATTGAAAATCTCCCAACTCTCTGACAACACTGCATCAACCTTTCCAAATCTAAGCCAACTGACTGACAGTTAGTATGGAGGGATGTTCACCACTGTACTACAGTCCATACCTAGCTCAAACAAGCACAGTGACTAATAAACACTACTCTTGACATTTCTCTAATAGGTCAACTCCACTGTCAAGGGCTTAGAGGTGACACAGAGTCCAGGCTGTTACATACGTAGCTCCAGCTGCATGCCAGAGGAAGGCAAATAGGACACCAAGAACACCTCCAGTGTTGCAGCAAGCAAAATGTCACCAAGGATTGTCACCTCAGTAACAGCTGGTCCTTAGAGTTCTCTCACAGTGGCTAATATCAACCCTTCAACCTCCTTTCTTTGTCCCTTTTTCTTGGATCAGGCCAGGCTAGACCACTGTGGTTCACTTATTGCTCATGCTGACACATGTATGAGTTTGTTTTGTAACAAGGACTGGCTGTGTAGCCCAAGCTAGCCCTGGCCTCAAGTTCCTTCTGCGTCATCCTTCCATGTGACTGCTCCACCTCTGTGTTTTAAAGGCCCTGCTTTTATCTACCCCTAAACCAACAGCCACATTTCCATTAACGGCTTCCAGATCCCACACAAGAGCCTGGCTACCGACTTACAATCCAAAAATACCTAGTGACATCTATAGGGCAGAGGGCTAATGAAACAAATAAGAAACAGACATCAAGAAGTAAGTGAGAAACACACCACCTGAGATACAAGAATCCCCAAAAAGCCTCAAGGTCAAGAGGCATCGCGGAATTCACCTGACCGTCTCTGCAAAAGCTGTGAAGACTGACACCAGCCATGCAAAAACCAGGTTGGCCCTCCTGGGTGTGGACAGAAGAGACAAGCTGATATACTTGCTAAGAGCACTGTGACAGCCAATATAAAGTCCTTACAGAAAGATCAGCCTTCACCGTGGCATCTGAAATCCGCATTCTAGTAGGAAAAACTGCAGAAATACAGATTTTTATTGGTCTGTGATAAATCTCACTTCAAATGTAAGTGAAAGTGGAAAGTCAACACGAGGCACCTCTGTTTGGGGTGATGTTTCATCTGGGAACCAATTATCACCAGGAAGAGGGTTTGAGAATTAGGGAAACTAACCTTTTTTAATCCGCTGTCTAATAGAAAGTTCTCTGCAGCCAATCAATAATGACTGTGGTGAAAAGGCCCGGCAGAAGTCTCTCTCTCTCTTCGCCTCCACATCAGTAATTAAACCCAGTTTAATGAGATTGCCCAAGAGCTGGGTGTCTGAGTGCAGAAGCAGACGACAGCGGTGAGTGGAAGCGGCTTACAGTGGGAAGCAGAGAGCAAAGCAAAACAGAAGCAGAAGCTGTTAGGAGTGAGTCATCTCAAGTCTCTCCAGAAAACATGAGACGTGAAACTGAGGCGCTCTCCTGTAAGCAGGTAGCTATGGTTACTTGTCACAATGGCCGCGAGGAAGGGAAGAATAGGGGAAAATCCTACAGTGGTATCTTTGATCTGCTTCTTCCTCCAATTTTTGGAGAAAATTCCTAAATCTCACCATCCTTTTCTAGAATGCTGTCTGAAGCCTGGCTTTGGACACCAGACTCTATTTAGTCTAAGGGTGATTTACCATTTCTCTTTGAACAAGAGTCCTCACCTTCTGACACCTCGGTGGCTTCCGCTGTAAAATGGGACAGCAATGGCACACAGCTCTAGAACTTACATTTAAGGCAAAGCACAGTGCTTTGGACCCCTAGCTAACACTTGCTCCATCAAGTGAGCACTTGTTGGCCATTAGTGTCCCTCAGATTCCCAGTCATTCCTTCCATGTTAGAACGGCCCACATCAGGATGCTGTCAGGTTGCCCTGAGTTACAGAGTGGGCAGGACTCAATTGCACGTGTCAAAAAGCAGGTGCCAAAATGGACATTTACCATAGTCTACAAGGGGTAGGATGCCAGCAAGGAATGATGAAGCAGGAAAGGAACCGCAGAACCCAGGCAGCTCAGGTCTCCCGCAGTGGAAGGTAGAGGTAAGGGACATGACCTGTCAACACAAGGCTTGCACTTTTCCTTTAGAAAACCTCCACTTGGGAGAAGTGAAACCTTGGGATCTCAGATCCCTCTGAAAGGAACTATTTCTTCAAAATGTAAACTTTGAAAGCAGAGGTGATCTCTACCACGTTACCCGGAAGAGCAAAAAGCCTTGCAGGCACCTCAGCAGCTGGGGTGTTGGCACCTCCAGAAGGAGCCAGATGGCTTGATTCATGCTACACATAAATTACCTGTGGGCACTTAAGCTAAACAAAAGGGCGTAAAATAATTCTGCATTTTAATAACAGACTCCCCTTCCCAGAACCGTTTCCCACCAAACAGAATCAATCTACATAAGCCTGTGCCAAATGCATACTGGCCAGCCACTCTGTGATTTAAGACGAGCTATTTCTTGTCTCTGTCCTCCATAATGAAGCCAGTCACATTTTATTGCCAAATGGCCCTGGTAATGCCTCTGTAACTGCCCATCCAAGGTGCTTCTGCTTTCGGGAATAAAGAGAGAATCTGAATTTCACCAAGATAAACTCGTGGCTGGGTCAATACATCGAATGGTTATCGTTTGTGCCCTGCACTTTATCTATTTTTAGGCCTTGTTCTTGAAAGGAAATAAAAATGTATTACCTGCATGTGGAGAAGCCAGGGCCTGGGGGAGGGGCGCAGCATGTGTGAACTGTTTTCTGGAGGGCAGAGAGGCAAACGCAAAAAGGCTCTCATGGCTGGTGAAGGAGAAGGCAGCACTGATGAATGGGGATGTGAGGGGGCAGAAGACAAAAGTCCCTGCCTGCAGCACCAGCCCTGCATGTGACAGGCATTTGTCTAAGGCTATTACAGTCCTGCAAGTGTTTCCAGTGAACAAACTGGAGACTCGCAGGCTTATTTCATCTGAAATCTTTGCTAGGATGCTCTCTAGTTCTCTTGAGAAATTCACACTCTTCCGCCTTTCTGCTGTGGCCTGTCACTCGGTTTCATACATGGAGTAAGTATGGTGATCAAATAGACAGACTGTCTATCACAGGACATGCCTTCAAAAACTAGTACAACTCACCGCCCCTCTCCCTCTCCCTCACCCTCTCCCCTCTCTCCCTCTCCCTCACTCTCACTCTCACTCTCTCCCTCTCCCTCACTCTCACTCTCTCCCTCACCCTCTCCCTCACCCTCTCCCTCACCCTCACCCTCTCCCTCACCCTCTCCCTC
>OU015757.1:4656939-4679738 GCA_907169655.1 Acomys percivali | reverse complement strand
CCCTCACCCTCTCCCTCACCCTCTCTCTCCCCCTCACCCTCACCCTCTCCCTCACCCTCTCTCTCTCCCTCTCCCCCTCCCTCACCCTCCCCTCTCCCTTACCCTCCCTTCTCCCTCACTCTCACCCTCTCTCGCTCTCCCTCTCCCTCTCCCTCTCCCTCTCCCTTGCCCTTACCCTCTCTTCCTGATCTTACACTTGCTCTCTTACTTGCAGTATACCATCTCTTGCTCTGGGCCATTGTCTCTGTTGCCTCCCACTCCCAAAGGCAATTGTTTGGTTTGTTGGTTTGTTTTGTTTTTTGAAACAAGATCTCACTCTGCATCTAGTTCTCAAATGCCCAGCAATATTCAAGCCTCACCCTTTCCAGTGTTGTAAGCTTTTTGGTGTTTTTTGTTTGTTTGTTTTCATTTTCATTTTTGGGCACTGACAGAACATGTGTTCTACATAATTGAAGCTCATGTTCCCATAGGGTTCCTCCTTGATGATTCGTCCCCATGAGCTTATGCAGAAAGTTATAGCACCAGGAACACCTGTCAGAGAAGAGCTGCTCAGATAACGATGGAGAGAGAGAAAGTGTGCAAGGATAACGTGTGTTCCTCACTCACATACCCACACCACATCTGCTAGGTGTGCCGCACCTCTTGAAGTTCCACAACCTCTAAAAATAGTATTTCAAGTTGGGACCATGCAATTAAAACATGAGCCTCCAGGAGCATTTCATATTTAACCCATCATAAGCACCCATGAGTGAGACTGTGGTTGCCCCCTTGGCCTGGGCTCTGGAGGAGTGCATCAGCCCATCCAGGATATACACAGAACAAAAGGGACAAGAAGGACCCTTGTGTCCCATGCTGCTGAACCGCAGGGGATATGTGTGTTACAGACCATCCCAGCCTGGTCAGACTCTCCAATGCAGTGCTGAGAAATTTTCTGTCTCTGGGCAAAGCCAGAAATTTCTAGAGCCCAGAGCTCTCTAGGAGATGAAGAAATAGAAATTTATACTTACCTCCCACCTGTCACTCACACTAACTTACACTGAATCCAGGCATACGTGAAACCTTCATTACCTCTTTGAATGTTTTGAGTTAACTGAGTGCTCTGCTGTCAGGGTTAGCCAAATGACTTCCCCTCACTCACAGATGCGAGTCCCAAACATGCTGAAAAGAAAGAGCAGTCATTCTCAAATAGAGCTTGTCAGTAGCATAGGCATAGGGATCTTCAGTATTTCTTAGGAAAGGCTCAAGTTGAGTTGGAGGAGAACTTTCCTTTCCACATTGGACCAATCCAGGCCTGCAGCCATTCTGTATGCAAGGCTACAGGCTTTGCAGATTTTAACCAACAGGAACACCACTGTGTTTTCCTTATAGAGTAAGCTGAACACAACAATCTCTTTCTCTCCTTCCCTGGTCCCTGGCACAAGGATCACATTTGAGATTTTAGTAATAGCATCCAGCTTCCAAACATCTCCATTCAGTCAAAGACCTGTCACTCAAGACAGGTGCCTGGAGGACATGTTCATCTAAAAGTGACCCCAGTGCCCTGCCTTTGGACTTGACATGGTGCTGGATCTCCAAGAAGGGTACCACCAGAGTGGTAGCTTAGGGAATGAGATTACAAAAGCAGGAAACTTAGAACACAACCATGGCTCCTGCGTGTTTTTGAAGATGACCTTTAACCCCCAAGAACCTGAGTGGTATCTGTGAAGCAAGGTGGTCCTCACTGTCCTCCTCCTTCTAGGTTTCAGTCACTGTTTTCCTGCACTTGCTTTGCACCCTCAGCCCAAGCTCTCTCAGGATTACTGCTGTCTTAATGCTCTTCCCCCACTTCTCTGCAAGGTGCACTGCTCAGGCAGAATACTGAACAGTCACCGTCCCTCCCGCACTACATCATCTCTGACTTGACCTTCTCAGATGCCTTCAGGGCTATAGATAAAATGGCTTGGATTGGATCAGTGCTCAGAACTCATATGACCTTGTGGCCATGAGAACTCAGAAGCATGCAATGGGGGGAGATATCAGGCCCTGGAACACTGGATCAAGACACACTCACAAAACAGGGAGACGGGAACCTACTAATCCCAAAATCGTAGGGAGATACGTAAGAAGCAGAAGAAATCAATGCAAAGGAATATAGAGGGCTTTTAGGATGTAGGGCTATGTGCTGGATGCACACAGAAAGGGCCTTTGAATTCCTGCCAGGGCATGGTGGAGAAGAGGCAGCTCTGTTGGGAGATCTCTCACTTGTGGTGACATCATAATAGACCTTGTTTCTGTTGCTTGTCTCCTTTCCTGCTTGTCCTGAATTTGATTACTGTAACCAATCTCTTTATCAACTATGGATTCTTTGATGTTTAAAAACAACAACAAAAGCATGTACATGTTATGCTATTTAAAGCATTGGAGCTGACTTTGACTAAAAGGGTACAAAGCGTCTATGCAGAGACAGTGGAATGCAATAACAGGTAAGCTTACAAGGTGCTTACACATGATGAATGGGTTGTGGCCACTAGGTGGTACAGCACTGTCTGTGAAATAATGCTGTCACATTATTTCTCAGGAGACAGGCTGCTGGAGACTCATAATAAGCTCTGAGAAGCTGAATGAATACTGGTGGGCAGACATAACCACTCGATATTTGCAACTGTAGATGGCCGTGGCTGAGTCTGTAACTGGGCCCCGCTTCCCCCATATGGCGAGCAGAGAGTAACAGTGTACACATCCACAGGTTTTCCAGGACACAGAGCTAAGAAGGCAGCTCCAGAGACCCCACTAGATGGGGTGTTGAGAGTGGGACTCGGGGGCTATAAAGTCATAAACTCTATTTGTTCCTTGTGGTTGTAACTGATGATGTTGAACAAGGGCCTTATCTTTCTACTCATAGCTAAAACAGCACTTACATGAGGCTGGTCAATGCTCACGCACTGAGTTGGGAGGTGGAATATGAAGACAACAGGATTTACGAGGAATCTCCAAGTTATTTTGAAATATCAGAAAATCTTAGGAAAATAAGCAAACAGTGAGCTGGGGCTAAGAAATCATTTTTTGCTGAAAAGGAAGGCTATTGGCTTCACTGTACCATGGTCTTCATATCTGCCATTGCCTTATATATGGCTCAGTTCATGTATATCCAACAACTGCTGTCACCAGGCAGTTCAGCTTCTTGGCCATGATCTATGTTATTGTGAGACTTCTCTAGGACTGGGAATAGGGTAGATAAAGTTTACCCTCATCCCTGAAGGCTATCTACCCAGAAAAGTCAGAAACGCTACTTGACCTGTGTCTTCTTAAGTAGCTTGGGTCTTTTTATGGCTAAATGTCTAGGGGTTAAGGGAAGTAACTGCCACCTGTGGTTTCCTTGTTCTTCCTATATTTTGAATATCCCCAAAATATTATGAGTCTTTCAACAATGAAAATAATATAGTCCGGCTTTTCTCTGAAGAGCTCAAGAGATCCTTTCCCACAAAAAATGATTTACAAATGATAAGTCAGTTATTATAACATTGCATCCCAGTAGGCTGCAAGCAATCAATAGGGAAGAAATCAGGCAGATGATTTTGCTGATCAGGAAAATCAAATAACGTCATACTAAATTAGCCAAAGACCTTACAGTATTTGCCAACTCTTCCAAGTGCCCCTAAAGCAAACGGAGTGATCACTGGTCAAAAAGAAAAGGGACGCTGTAAGTGTGTAAGCCTGGCATGACGATGGGGAAGCCGTTAGACTTGGCCCTCAGTGGCAGACGTAAGCATGTGGACATTGCTGAAGTTCTGTGGTTAAAATAATGGAATTCTAAGCTTTTGAGATGGGGTTTGAGGTCAAGGCGTGCCATCCTCTACCTAATCATTGTTCCTCCCTCAGCCCCAGCTCCAACATTTCCCGCACTTACCACTAATGATGGCCACTTTCTCTTCAATGCATGTGAAAATTAAATAACAAGTGTGAGATTCTGGTATAAATACTAAAAAGAAAAGAGAAACTAGAAGAGTTAATTTGTTACTGTTGCCCGTTGTTAAAAAAAGAAAGAGAGAAAGAAAGAAAGAAAGAAAGAAAGAAAGAAAGAAAGAAAGAAAAAGAAAGAAAGTAGAAGAGGAGGAAGAGGAAGAGGAGGAGCAAAACAAAAAATGTTTATAACCCAGCCAAGGAGGAAAGGATGTTTTTCCTCACAGCTGCAGCAGTTTGGTTCAGCATGGAAAGAAAGAAATGGTGCTGTAACTTACCTCATGCAGACAGGAAGCAGAGCAAAGTCGCAATAAGAAGGGACCATGACCAGATGAGACGCGGCCTGCTAGGACACATCCACAGTGACTTTTGTCCCAACCAGGTCCTACTGTTCACAGTTCCTTCCTTGATTAAGAGTCTTTTTAGATTCTGAACCATTCAAGTCTTAAACCCTTCATTAGGTAGGTCAGAAACGTCATGATATAATCATGTTTGGAAAGGTCCTCAAAGACACACCCTGAGGCACCCTTCCTTTGTAATGTAGGTATATTTCAGTCCAATCAAATTGAAGCATCACAGTGCTCAATGGATGTTAATATGAGCTGAGCTGCTCTAAAGAGAAATGATGTGAACATAAGCCTCAGATCACATGGTGAACTAAATGGATGCCCGTGCCCAGTCCTCTAGAGACTGGTAGGCCTACCCACTGTACACAGAGGATCTCCTAGGGTCTCAGGGCAAGAGGGCAGACTGTGGAAACTCCGCTTAGAAAAATACACAAGCAGCAATGTCCACATCACTTCACAAACATGTGCACAGAATATTGGAATCTTAAAGGACAGAACTACTCTGCCAAGGAGAGTGCCAAGTTCACAGAGAGGCAAATCTCCATCGAGAGTTGGATTACTGGCTGCCTGGGGCTGAGAGTGGAAATGCAGATTGATTAGAAAAGAGCACAGAAGAGCTTGCCAGAGAGAAGAAAATGCTCTAAGTCAGGTGGGGATAGTAGCTGCACAACTCTCAGTTTTCTACAAATGCTTGCAAAAAGTGGAATTATTTCATGTAAACCTTATCTCAGAAAATTAGCAGGTGGGCATCATCTGATGGACTCAGGATGGATATTATCCACTAAAGGGAGACAGGATTTTGTTTCCTTAGGAAGAGTCTGGCACAGGAGTGAAGGCTGAGAAAAGGTTGAATTTAGTTGTTGTGGCGGGTAAAGGGAGAGATGGAAGCTGGGGTGGGTGAGAAGATGGGGTAAAATGTGGCATCCTGTGGATAGGTGTGTCTCTGCATGGCCCATCCCCAGCAGTGGCCAGCATCAGCTGCTTGGCATTCTATTGCTCACTTTCATGGCGGTCTTTGGCTTTGCAAAAGACACATCTGAGCTAACTGTCTGAAACCACAAATCCCCTTATAGGACATGAGAGCGGAGCGAAGTGTTTGATTTCTCTGATGCTTCCCTTGTCGGAGCTTCCCCTTGACTGGAACTTAGGGGATTTGCAGCTTCTTTGCTGAACCGACACAAGAGGTTTTTCTGCTTAATCCCCAGATCTTCAGAGTTTGGGCTGCATTCAGCTTGTGTTTCGTGAGCAGCACAACGTAATCTGCGACACTGAACGGGGAGTGAGCTTGAGCTGGGAGAAATCAAGGTGCTCAGAAAGCATCTGAAGCCAAGGCTAAGAGCAGTGCCACTCAGAGTCTCTGGCAGGGTCACACTTTCCCTCCCAACTTTCCAACATTCTACTTCAGAAGACAGGGTTACATTGTGTTACACTATTGTCCTGGAATCTGGTGTGTGGATCCCATCTCGGCCAATCAGCTTATCTCTCTGGAGCTTGGAAGTAAAGAATATTATTACTGGTTGGTCACAGACCCTTAACCCACAGAGCAGTAGTGGCTATGTCTTCTAAAACACTGATACCTGCTCTATAGAGAAGTAAAACTGACAGTCAACTTCCATTCTCAACTGCTACTTGGCACATAAGCCTCACTTTTTCAAATTCAACTCACTTTATTCTAATTCTGGGATGCAGTCAATGTCTCTCTTTAAATCATGTCCAAGAGTGACTTTCCCAAATCTCAACAGAAAACTGACAATAGCCACTGTCTTTCCTCTGAACTAAGATGTTCATCATCCAAGATGGCAGATGATAACTGTGCAGTGAGTCTTGACAACCACATAGAATACACATGATTGTTCCCAGGAGCAAATCTATTTCAAGTCTAACTTTAGATTTATTTTTAAAGACTTACTTTTTATTTGTGTGTAGTTGGATGAATTTATGTGCACATGTGTATACAGCACCCACAGAGCCTGGAAGAGGGAGCCAGATCCCCTCAGCTATAGTTATAGGCAGTTATAAGCAGCCATTTTGGTGCTAGGAACTTGACCTGGGTCCTGAATAGGCACTCTTAACCACTCAGCCACCTCTCCAACCCCAGAGAGTCTCATTTTGTAATAGATGGGAGGTGTGTGGCATAGAAATCTGAAATATAGAGGCAGATCAGGAGAGGCAGAATCAGATACACAAGACTCTCTATGAAGTAATGACTAAATATGAGAATGAGTAAGCCAAGAAAATGCTTAGAAAGTACACCGTACAAGGCAAGTATCTGGTGCTGATAGTATATAATACCAATATTATTCCAGGTGCAATTGAAAGCACTTGACAACATTTTTAACAGAGCTGTAGATGTGTAGATGGAAAACAGTCCTTTTGGGTATCAGAGGCAGATAGAACACTGTTGCTACCTTGAAAGTTAGGGAAGAGAGTAGCTTTAATTACATTGGCATCAGTAAGTATGGATGGAAGCTGATAAATCTGGAAGATAGTCAAGAGATTAAGCGAGATATGGCCACGAGTTGTCTGTAAGGAATAAACAAGCAGACAGCTCAAAGCCAGCTCTCAGATTTTAGAATGGACAACTGGATGCTTGGTCGTGCCCTTTTTTTAAATTTTATTTTTGATATTATAATCTAACTACAGCATTTCTCCCTTCTCTTTCCTCCCTCCGAGCCTTCCCACGATATCCCTCCCTACTCTCTTTTAAATTCATGGTGTCTTTCTTCTCTACTTGTTATTGAATAATGCATGTATATACATATATATTGCAAAATATAAGCCGTCGAGTCCATACAATGTTACTTGTATGTATTTCTCAGGGCTGATCATTTGAGACTGGACAACCAGCTGGAGGGCTCTTCCCTGGGGAAGGCCACCTGTCCTGCTTGCACCTCTAGTCAGTTTCCTATGCTTTTTTTGTGTAGAGTTGAGGTCTTGTGAGTTCTTCTTCGTGCAGTTTGGCGCATCCATTGGTGTCATCCATGTTCAGCTCACACGTGGGCAGTCATGTTGATAAGAGTTTATGGGTGTAACTTCTGACATTATTAGGAGACACAATCTCACAGCAAATCCCCTGATCTTCTGGCTCTTAAAATCTTTCTGCGCCATCATTTGTAATGTTCCCTGAGCCTCAGGTGTAGCATTGTTTTCTAGATGTATCCATTGGAGCTCCGCTTCAGAAATGCATTTTGATTGGTTGTGGTGTCTATGGTGGTTTCCATCTGCTGCGAAGAGAAGTTTCCTTGATAAGGGATGAAGACTACACTTATCTGTGGATGTAAGGACAGATGTTTAGACTGTTGCTAAGGATTATTCTGGTTTAGTAGTTAGTGGTTGTAGATTCCCCTATAATAACCATGATTTCACTAGCACAGAGTATTAAGCTATGTTTCCAGTACCAGGCTCGGTTTTCCTCTTGTTGAGTGGATCTTGAGTGCAATTGTAGAACTGTTGATTGCCACAAAGGTATGCATGGTACTTCTGCCCTCAGGGTTTTCATGATTCACTGGTTATTGACATGGTTCACAGGCATCATAGCTGGGTAGCTCACATGTTGCCTTCAAATACCATACAAGCTTGTCCTTAGGGAGCAGGTACTCAGGTCAGTTATAGGTCAGTGGTCTCTGGGACCTTTTATTGGAATGCATGGTGCAGTAGGGGCTTACCTCTAGGGGTAGTAATCAAAGGCAACAGCAACAGGCTGTATATGCTTTGGGAGTCTTTTGGACACCCCTGGCCAACAAAAAGAGGGCTTCTCATTTCTGGTGCTGGGTCCCCTCGATAAACCTGGAATACCACAAGAAAACCAGAGGCTATGGGAAAGACTATGTTTTCAGTCGCAGTGGAACCAAGATATATTTAAAATATCCAAGTGGAGATTATAAGTGATCTCTTGTATATTAGTGCCTGAAACTCAAATGAGACCATTAACTTTGTAAGCCATTTTGTTCAAAGCTGAAGCCACTGGTAGACACAAGCTACTTCAAAGGGGGTGTCTGGGTCACATTCCCCGAAAAAGCCAATGGAATCCACTTAGCCATGATGGATGTGACAGTTTACCTAGAATGTCCTCCATGCCTCAAGCCCAGCTCAATAAATATCTACTTATTGAACAGACAAATCAATCAATCAATTCAGGAATGAGATTGGAAGCCAGAATGGCACACCCTTCTGTAGCAGCAGCAGCTAAAATCGTGGCCTGCAGTGAACTTCCGTTTCCTGAACTTGAGAATCTGAGGCAATTTCAATTGTTATTTTGAAAATAATGTAAAGCCAGTAGCTTCAGGGAACAACAACATATTGAAGTGTCTCCAGAAAGCAAACAAAAGCCCCAACACAGTTTTAGAAACACGCTCCCCATAGGTCGGCCAGCATTCTTCCCTCTATGAGAAAAGCCTGGAGTTGCAGACCCTGTCTAGTCATCCCTTGAAACAATGTGACAGTCCAAGCCCTGGTCTTTCCAGTGTGGACATAAAGAAACAAAATAATCAGGCTGGAAATATTTATTGTCCTTGGTTAATACAAAGATAGAATTGAGCATATTCTCCAATTAGCATCAGCTTTCCCTCCCAAGTAAGAGTCCACAAGGACTCTTCCTGCTACTTCCTTGGAAAAAGCTCTAGCGATGAAAAACTGGGGATTTGAAAAGGGCTTCCCAGAATGTCTTCTTTAAATTCTCTCAGCATATGGGTTTGTGCAGCAGTGGTTAAAAATGAAAGAAGAGAGACGAACAAAAACAAGGTTGTTGAATTTTATGTGGCAAAGTGAGAAAACACAGTTTTAAAGGATGCTCTTATTCATCAAGCAATTATACTGTTTTATCATAGAATGTACATTAGGCACATTATATTTCATAAATGTTGGTAAGCAGAGTGTTTGCGGAGTAACTCCATTGTGTGCAAAGCCCTAGGCTTAGTCCCCGCCCCCACTGCTCTCAGGACCCAAAAAGTAGATGGATAGAAACATCTGAAAAGCTTGTTTAAACAGAGCTTTCTGAGAACCATGTTCTGAGATTGGAATAGGCAGGCATGCATCCTGTGAACCTGCATTTTCAATCAGCAGCCAGTGATGTTGGTACACTGTCCCCAGGTAGTACTACAGCAAAGACCCTAATTAGCAGCTGCTATCTCTTCAAGGACAGAAGTACTCAGGTAGCTAACACCCTAGGCCGCAGTAATTTCCCACCAATATTTACTAAATGAACAATCCTCTCTCAAGAACTTTCCTTATTTGGATGGCCTATGCCTTGGTCTTGTTTGAGATTCTATATTAAATGCCATTTTAATATTTATCTCACAAACCAAAGAAATCTATTTACTGCTCTGGAGGCTGAGATGTCCAAGATCAAGGTTTCGGCACATTCTGCATTTTATTAAGAGCTTATTTCTAACTCAAGAAGGAACCATCTTGTTGTGATGTCACAGGGCAGAAAGAGCAAGACAGCTCTCTGAGATGCCTTTTATAAAGACATTAATCACACACAACTGCCCATGGGCCTACTTCCAAATACCACCATGATAGCTATTATATTCAACAGGAACACTATCATTTGGACTATAGTGTCCAATTGTCAGAGAAGTGGAAGCCAGAAGATTCAAACGGAGAAGGCAGGAACAACAGAAGCACAGATTTGTCCTCGTCAAGACATCGGAGAGAAATAATCCACACGACCCAGGTAAATGGGAGCCAAGGCAGAGATGTAGAGTTGCCATGTATCCAGGGAGCTGGAGTAAGCATCACAAAGTCCCTGGCCAGTGGGGTGACAAGACAGTTTGTACAAGCTTCTACTTTGGAAAACTCTTCCAGTCCAGTAAGGAGAAACACTACTGCTTCTTGCCTTCCTGCTCCGCCCATGTTTTCTCATTCTTCTCCTCCAGTGATGAAGAGATCGCTCCCCACAGTTGGCAAAGGCCTAACAACAACTCCGCTTGGTCCTGAATTCAAAATCTGGCTGTGTGGCTCATTTCTTCATCAGCCAGGAAAGATTACTCAAATCCCCTTGATCACAGCTTTCTTCAACTGAGGCAAGATACACAGGATGGCCTCTTTCCAAGAATAACAGGGGTAAATTGTGAGATACAGTGACTGGCTCAGCACACGTGTGCAGATGCTGAGTCTCTGTCTCAGCTTCTGACAACCTTGGAAATTTGAATATGCTGGTAGCATTTTTCCTTCATCCTTCATTGTTTTTGAGCATTGGCTATTGTTCCAGGTATGACTATTTGCACCAAGTAATAGACAAGAGTGACAGAGACCTCTACTACAAGAAAGATAACACTGAAGCAATGTGTGTGACAGTTATAAAGACTATGGTAGAGGGCATGATATTATTAGAATTGAAAATGGTTGACCATAACTGTTCATAAACCATGTTCATTTTTTTATTAATTTATTCTTCTTATATCTCAATGGTTATCCCATCCCTTGTATCCTCCCATTTTTCCCTCCCTCCCAATTTCCCCTTATTCCCCTCCCCTATGACTGTTCCTGAGGGGGATTTCCTCCTCTTGTATATGCTCATAGGGTATCAAGTCTCTTCTTGGTAACCTGCTATCCTTCCTCTGAGTGCTACCAGATCTCCCTCTCCAGGGGACATGGTCAAATATGAGGCACCAGAGTACGTGTGAAAGTCATACCCCACTCTCCACTCAACTGTGGAGAATGTTCTGCCCATTGGCTAGATCTGGGTAGGGGTTTAAATTTTACCACCTGTATTGTCCTTGGCTGGTGCCTTAGTTTGAGCGGGACCCCTGGGCCCAAGTCTGCCTATCATAATGTTCTACTTGTAGGTTTCTAGGACCCACTGGATCCTTCTACATTGCTATTCTCCCATGCTTCTCTCATCTAGAGTCCCAATAGGATGTCCTCTTCTCTGTCCCAGTTTCCTGGTAAGTGAAGGCTTTCATGGGACATGCCCCTTGGGCTAGTATGCAGATATAAGTGAGTATATACCAGTTGAGTCTTTCTGCTTCTGGGTTAACTCACTCATTATGATCATTTCAATCCATTTGTCCACAAATTTCAGGAATTCCTTGTTTTTAATAGCTGAGTAGTATTCCACAGTGTATATGTACCACAGTTTCTTTATCCATTCTTCTACTGATGGACACTTAGGCTGTTTCCATGTTCTGGCTATTATGAATAAGGCTGCTATGAACATGGTTGAGCAAATTTTCTTGTTGTGTGCTGGTGCATCTTCTGGGTATATTCCAAGGAGTGGAATAGCTGGGTCTTGAGGAAGCCCTATTCCCAGTTTTCTGACATAGCACCAGATAGATTTCCAAAGTGGCTGTACTAGTTTGCATTCCCACCAGCAATGAAGGAGTGTTCCTCTCTCCCCACATCCTTGCCAGCATGTGGTGTTGCTTGAATTTTTGATCTTAGCCATTCTGATGGGTGTAAGATGGAATCTCAGAGTTGTTTTGATTTGCATTTCCCTGATGACTAAAGAGGTTGAGCATTTCTTTAAGTGTTTCTCAGCCATTTGATATTCCTCTGTTGAGAATTCTCTGTTTAGTTCCAAGCCCCATTTCTCAATTGGGTTATTTGGTTTGGTGGTGTTTAATTTCTTGAGTTCTTTATATATTTTGGATATTAGACCTTTGTCAGATGTAGGGTTGGTGAAGATCTTTTCCCAGTCTGCAGGCTGTCGCTTTGTTCTCTTGACAGTGTCTCCAGCCTTACAGAAGCTTCTCAGCCTCATGAGGTCCCATTTATTAATTGTTGACATTAAGGCCTGGGCTGTTGGTGTTCTCCTCAGGAAGTTGTCTCCTGTGCCAATATGTTCCCTGCTCTTCCCCACTTTTTTTTTCTAAGTGACTTAGTGTCTCTGGTTTTATGTTGAGGTCTTTAATCCACTTGGATTTGAGTTTTGTGCAAGGTGACAAATATGGGTCCAGTTGCATTTTTTTACACATAGACCTCCAGTTAGACCAGCACCATTTGTTGAAGATGCTATCCTTTTTCCATTGAATGGTTTTGGCTTCTTTGTCAAAAATCAAGTGACCATATGTGTGTGGATTCATATCTGGGTCTTCAATTCGATTCCACTTATCAACCAGCCTGTTGCTGTGCCAGTACCATGCTGTTTTAATTGCTATTGCTTTATAGTACAGTTTGAGATCAGGTATGGAGATTCCTTCAGAGCACCTTTTACTGTACAAGATTGTTTTAGCTACTCTGGGTTTTTTGTTTTTCCATATGAAGTTCAGAATTGAACTTTCAATGTCTTTAAAAAATTGTGTAGGTATTTTGATAGGGATTGCATTGAATCTGTAGATTGCTTTTGGTAGGATGGCCATTTTTACTATGTTAATTCTCCCGATCCATGAGCAAGGAAGATCACTCCATCTTCTCATGTCATCTTCAATCTCTTCCTTCAGAGTTTTGAAATAAACCATCTTCATTTACTTATCTATTTTTTTCTGTATTGCTTTCCTAGATGGAAAGTGTTAAGGGGACTAAAGGAAACAATTTTAGAGAAAGTAGCCTAGAAAAACACAGATGTATACAAAAAGTGATGGAGGGGAAGATTGCAAAGGATTGGAGTACTTGAGCCATAGCTAGAAAGCCAGCATAGACAAAGAATAAATAAAGCAAGTTTTGTGTGAGATGAAGCAAAGCAGATCAGACCTCAGATATTGGCTTCAGATCTGTAGGTGTGTGTAATAAGAGGATGGGGAGTTGGGTGCTGGAGGGAGGGCTCAGCAGTTAAGAGTGCTTGCTGCTTTTTCAGAGGACCTGGGTTCAGTTCCCAGCATTCATAGTGGGTGGCTGGGTGGGACCATGCCCTCAGTGTGGCTGCTCAGTGGAAGTCTGGGGTTATGGTACGCAAAGGAGAGGTAAGGAGTACATCTCATATTATGACAAGAGTCGAAACAAGATTTTATAGGAATGAAGAGACAAAAAAGATTACTAAAACCAAGCCGAACCACTCCAACATTGACATTAAAAATAATGGCCTTTATGGGAACTCAAAAATACCAGAGTAGGAAAAGGCATATGTCCCACATGCCTCAGTCCTGATCTCCCTTTTTATGCTTATGTATCCTGAGGCTTCACTGGAAACTCGGAGATGTGGAACTACGTTTCTCCCTCATGTCCTGTTAATCATTTATCTGTGTGCATCTTCATGTGTGCACACACATAAGCATGTAGATGCCATATGAAATGTCTTTTTTGATCGCTGTCCACCTTCTTTACTTATGTATACAAGTGTGTTTCTGTGTGAGTATGTGCAGTGCTTGCAGAGACTATAACAGAGCATCAAATCTCCTCTTCCTGGAATCATAGGCACTTGTAAGCTGCCTGAGGTGGGTGAAAGAATTCTGGTCTTCTGGAAGAGCAGTGAAGATGCTTAACCATGAGCCACCTCTCTGGCCACCACCACCATCTCCTTATTTTTTGAAACAGTGTCTCTCACTGAACCCAGAGCTTAGTAATTGAGTCAAGTGAGCCAGCCACTGAGCTCCATGGATCTGCCTGTATACCTCTTACCCCCACACAAGGATTACAGGCATAGACCACCATGCCTGGCTTTTCATGTGGGTGTTGGGTATTCAAACTCCAGTCCTCATGTTTGCATAGAAAGCACTTTACTGACTGGGCCACCTTCCTAGTCTCCCAAGTTTATTGATGACTCGCATACATATCTATTCAAAATTTCCTCCATGTCTTTCTTTGCATCTTCTTAAATATTGATCCTTTCCATCTATGTCCTCTAAGGCCCAGAGGACACATCTATGAGCCCACATATCCCACCCCATCCCCCTTGGCACAGTCATTCTTCTGTCTTTAATTCTCCTAACACATCCTGCTATTCTGTCTCATCCTTCCAACATGGGTCCTCCAATTCTTGATGTCATCCTGGAATTTTCCAATGCTAAGTTCTGGGCTTTTTGTCATCTCACAGTATCTTCCTAAGGGAATGGCATCAAGTCTCATGACAAATTTTCATGACTCCTTAGCTTAACTTATGGTGCAGCCAATACACAACACATTTTGTCATCTACTCCACGTAGACTTAACATAACCAAGCAATGCTGATGTTTTCCCCAACCCCAAGTTGCCCTGCCAAAGTTCCTAAGGTAACTCTCAAGATCCCCTGCAAGGTTTGAGCAATAAGGACAATTCTTGGAAAACTCAGGAAGACCCAATAACATGCTTTTTAGTGACTTTTCACACCAAGGTCACAAAATACCCAATCAAAATAGTAAAACAGTTTATTTGAGGTCATAGGTTTCTGAAAGATTTCAGTCCTGACAGGGGTGGTGGCTCTGACTGGGGTGCAGGATTGAAATAGTGCTGTTCACATGGTGCGAACAGGAGACAAAACACAAGCACATACCTCTGAACGCCTACCTACTTCTACTGAGCTATTCCTGCCAGACAAGCTTTGCCTCACAAACACTTCACAGTCTTCAAAGTAGGGCACAAGCTGTGGACCAAAGACTCAAAACATAAACCTGTGAGTGGTACCTGACACCACACAGTCTCTGTTCTTCAAGGGGATAGCTTGCAACAGGAGGCCCATAGGTGCAGCCATTACCTGTCCAGCTGGCTTATCTCATGTATACATAATGCCTGCCCAATACCTGTCGATTTGAAATAGCAGCTTCTCCAGCCTACTCTTGCTTGTGCTTTCACTTCATAAAGCACGCTGTGGTTGACGTTCCCTCTGGCTTTCTTCCCCACTGTCCACCAACTGCTTCCTTCTTTATGAAGCTGCCCTTCCTCGATATTTCCATCACATGATACTTCCAATTATCTGTACTGCCAGCTCCCACTGACAGCATTCATGTCATATTACTCCAAGTTCTGTGTGTACATGTACTGACCATGTGTAGGACCATTCATCCTTATATAGCCCCTTTAACTCCACATGCCCATTACCTATGGGGCTCATTGCTGCATGCCTGGCACCTCACATAACTCAAATACTCAGCAAGCATTGGTGAAAGTGACACTAGTGACCAAGTGAGTGACATCTCTTTTATTATATTCAGAGAGTCAGTTTCCTCATCAGGAACATAGAGATAATAAGATGTACTCACATATCTATCTATATCTATTTCTATACCTATATCTTAATTACATGTGGATCAAATAAAAGTATAAGGCAGAGTTTACTTAGACATTTAATATCTATATCATCTGTATAGAGTTTCCATGCAACAAATATGTGTAAAGTTGAATTGCTATGTTATACGTTTGCAGAGAGACAACACAAATGTTCATGTCAGCAACCAGGCCCATGGGCAATGCTCTCACCCACCCTATCTCAAAAACAGGCTTCAGCCTGATCATAATAAGGCTCTGAGATCTGAAAGTAAACATAGTTCAGATGAATCAATAAGTAAACAGCCAAGGGCAAAAGATTTTTCACCCTGAACAAGTTTCTTCTTCTTACCTGTTTGCTTTTTTTATTTTGAAAGGCATCTGAAGTTTGTCAATAAAGGTGAAGTTTATTGCTTCAAGGTTTGACCAGCAAAAAAAAAAAGAAACCGCCACAGATTACAGAAGTCTGTCTTCTGCCCCAAAAGCCTAATAATTTCACATATCGACTTCATGCTACAGCAAAGATCAAAGCGAAGTTGTGCCATGATGGGGAGATACACAGCAGGTCCTGTTGGCCAGTGTGGTCAATGGAAGGAAGCTCCAGTTTATCCAGAACGGCTCAGGGCATCACCTCTGCTCAGCCTCCCCACACAATACATATCAGGTCTGTTAAGGAAGAGTGATGCTAGCCTGAATCCTCACTGAGACCAGAACTCGGGTGGAGAGCCCCACCTTACAGCAGTGTGTAAAACGCCACTTCTTCTCAGAGACATTGAGAACGAGGCTAACAGAAGTTAAACATCCTCACCAAGGTCACAGGACTAACAAATGGTGGACGGAAAATGGTGGCAGCCATTTTAAGAACATATTCAAAGGCTACACTATAGCATAACAAAGAGAGAAAGCAGACAGCCTTGAAGGACTAGGCAGACCTCTGATGGTATGCTGTGGAAGCACCACGGCCTTGCCCTGAGCTCATAGCCTAATGGCAAATGGGCAGGTGCTTCAGAGGCAGACAGGTGCTGGTTTGAATTTATTTATTTATTTATTTATTTTGTGCTCATGAGCTCTATAGTGTCAGAGTTATCCTAGGTATCTCCATGGTATAGGTCAGTGGAGTCACATGCTTTAGGGCTGTCTGGCACGTCACAGATGCCAGTTTTTTTTTCCCTCCTCTCTGCCTAAGGAAATAATAAATACCATAAAAGTGTGCCCGAAAAGCCAATAAACCTGACCGACTTCTTTTCCTAAGAAATTGCTACATGCCAGGCACCTCCCTGAGCCCTTCTGGTACCATACTTCACCCAATCCTGCTGGCAACTGGTTTGTTTCAATAGGTCATGCAACTGAGGCTTAGAGAAATAGCTTTCTCTAACTTACAGTGACATCAGCGCTCAAATAGGTGTCTTTGTCTTTCTTTGAATTTGTTTTAGGAACAGAATCTCACCATGTAGCCTAGACTGGTCTTGAATTCATGGCCTTCTTGCTTCCGTCTCCCCAGTGCTGGGAACCAGGTCCCTTTTAAACTGAAGCCCTCACTACACTGGCACAATGTATCATTTACCTCCGACTATATTCTGAGCTCATAAGAATTGCTGCAAAAGCCTAAGTTTTATTGCTCACATCTTCACAGGGGCATTGCCTACCCAGCATTCTCTGCTTTTGCAAAACCAACAGCAATGTCTAAGACTAGAACATCTCTGAGACATCATCTCAGGCCATGTAAAAGATCCAGCCTCTCTGATCTGATATGACGATGAGCAGGAAATTGCTAGAGGTCTGCTCCCGTGTGTGGGAATTTCTACTGGTGTGAAATCCAAACACATCCACAAATATGGAAGACTTAAGATTTCCATCACATGTGTTTTCCTCAGCAACTGCTTGTGCACTGGGAAGAAAGGGGCCAACAAATGAAGGAAAAGGCAAGTACTTTTCTTAATTTTAAAACAGAATTCCTAAGCAGATGTGTCTGTGTTTCCTACTCTAAACAGGCCCTGCACCTCTGCTGCTTCAGAGAGGCAGGAAACAGATCGATGGGGCTCCTGGCTGAACCTGCTCCAGGAGTCTTGCGGACTACTGAATATTTGAAGGGCCTGGGCATCCATGAGGTGAATACAAAGAGTGAAGAATTTCAAGCCGAAGAACAGTGGTCCTCAGCCACAGGCTATTTCTCACCCCAGAGGATGTTCGCCATGTCTACAGTCATTCTGGAGTGCAGTAGCTAGGGATGGGAGGGTGTCTTCAGGATCCAGAAGGAGAGGGTTACAATCACATGCCACAGTACACAGAACAGCCACACACAAGCTACCGCACACTCACTGAGCAGACTTGTCAATGGCTCTGACTGAGAAATCCTGCTTTTGAGGGAAGATATCTGGTTTTATTTTGAGCCTTTATCTTTTCAAAAGCAAATTGCCATCAGCCTGTCAGTAGCATGTTCTTCCTCAAATCAGATCATTTAAATTGCTTTCTTAAGCAGCCTGCATAGCTCTCTATGGGGTCCAGCCCTGGCTCCCCATCACACCACATCTCTGAAGCCAGTGAGAAGCCTTCAATCCTCCAACACATGCTTCCCAGGCACACTCCTGGGTACTTATAGATATGGCACACATGGCTATATATACCACACGTGCATATACATCAACATATGCACACATTGTATGCATATATGTGTGTGCTCATATTAAAACTATTTCCACAACACACATGCACACACCAAACACATATACTGTACACACAAACACATCATACATACACATATAACTTCATATAATACACACCCCAAGCTTATCCAGTCACACACCACATATATATCATCCTTACACACGTATACAGTACATCTGCAAATAGACACACTATATACATATATATCATATACACATAACACACTTCATACATATTTGCACACAATGCTACCTACATAAACACCTTACATCTATTTATGTACACACCTACACATATCCATTCATACCTCTGACACATATGTATACACCACACACATAGCACAAACACACCATGCCTTTATGTTCTGTTTTATTTCATCCTGATAATGCTATCATTTCCTTTATACCATGTGTGGTGGTTTGAACAGAAATCACCCAGTAGGATAATATATTTGGATGCTTGGTCATTAGGGAGTGGCACCACTGGACAGGGATCAGGAGTTGAAGTAAGTGCAGCCTTGTTGGAGGAACTGTGTCACAGGGGGTGTCCTTTGAGGTTTCAGAATCTCAAGCCAGGCCCAGTGTCCCTCTTCCTGCTGCCTGCAGATCCAGATATAGAACTCTCCTCTCCAGCACCATGTCGGCCTGTGTACCACTATGCCTCCCACCATGATGATAATGGACTAAATCTCTGAACTCTAAGCCAGCCCCAATTAAATTCTTTCATTTTAAGAACTGTCATGGACATGGTGTCTCTTCACAGTAATAGAGCAATGACTAAGACACCTTGTAAAACTATTTATTTCTCCAGTTTATTCATGCCACTTTTATAAACCTTTAAAGAAATACTTACTATTCAATCACCCAATAAACAGATTAAATTCCTTTATATGCAGGCACATGGATGAGACTTGACATTATGTGAAGTGAAAGAAATCAGGCATACAGAGACAGTAGCATGTTTTCACTCATATATGGAAGCTAAACGTTCATCTCTGAGTTGAGGAGATGGCTCCATTTATAAAGTGTTTGCTATGCAAGCAAGAGGACCTGAGTTTGGGTCCCAGCAGGCATGTAAAGAGCCAGGCCCAGTAGTACAAATCTGTTATCCCATCTTGGAATACAGAAACAGGCAAATCCTTGGAGCCTACTGGCCAGCTAGTTTTGATGGATGGGATGAGCTCCAGCAAGGTTCGGTGAGAGATTCTCTCAAGGCAGGGAGACAGGAAGATACCCAGTGCCAACCTCTAACATCGATATGCACATGTACACACACACACACACACACACACACACACATATACACAGGAACATTGACACACTTACTCCCCATTCAAACACATACCCACATGGAGTTATGTAAAAAGAACAAAAGCCAATCAAAAGAAGCTAAGAGGAGAAGTGTGGCTGCCAGTCTTTTAGGAGTGTGTGAGTGAAGAATGATGGGAAATGAATGGTCAGAGAACATTGAGATCCAGTTGGGTGAGAGGAAGGACTCTTAGAATTTGATGGCACAGTTGACATGCATGGTAGAGAAAAGTACTGTTACTCCCGAGTATCCAGTGGGAGTATTTTGAATATTTTTCGTAGGAAGACATGAAAATGGTTGCGTAATAGGCCAGTTCTCCTTATCTGATGTGCTCTGTGCATGTTACTGCAATGTTATACTCTACCTTGTGAATTGCCATGTCAGTTAAAATTAAACACATAAAAATAAAAGATTTACTATTCAAAGCGTGGCTCATGGAATGCTGTGATCCATCCAGGCTGCTCTAATGAAATGTCTTCACGTGGGTGGCTTACAAATAACAAACTTGCCTCTCAAAGGTCAAACTCAAGGGACATCAGGACTCAGTGCTGAGCGAGAGCTCTTGGCTTCAGCAGTAGCTCTTGCTCACTGGTGGAAGAGACAAACAAGCTCCCCGGGGCTAATCCCATTCATGAGGCTCCACCCTTGAGACATAATCATGTCCAGAGCTCCATCCTCTTAATGCTCATCCCTTCAGTGGTTCATTTTGACATGAATTCTGTGGAGACACAAATATTTAGTCCCCACTGTGACACATTGGTTACCAGTAGCAGCATCACTTTGGAACTTGTTAGAACAGTAGAATCTTCTGTCACTCTCCTAGACCTGCCCAATTAGAATCTGCCTTCTACAAGACTCCAGCTGTTTTATTTGCACACTGAAACCTTACCAACAGCCGTACCCCCACCTTCTCATAGAACACCCTAAACAAACCTCTCATCTCAGATTAGTCACTGTCAAGCAATTGTCTCCTAGTGTGTCTGTCTTTTTCCTCCATGTTGTGATGTTGACCTGGGGAGGACAGTATTTTGTTTCCTCTTTGTGCTGCTGGTATGGAAACAGAACTATCACTTAGTAGAAGCCAATGTATTATGACCAAGCAAAAGCATCATACATTCATGCTCTCCAGTCCCTGCCAGATGCTAATGCTGCCCTTCTCTAGATAGTTCAGCTCAGCACCAAACCTGTGGCAGCCCAGGCATGCATGAATACATCTTCACCATCAGCCAGTGCTGTTCAAATTAACCATATCTGTGGGCACAGCATTAAGAAAAAGCATACCTGGCCTCTCCCTCCCCCCACCCCTGCTGGCGCTGACATTCTAAGGAGGGGGTTGGTAAATGGACAGGGGAGTTTGAGAGGGTCTGGCAGCAGGGATGATCTATAGACTGGGGACAGTGTGCCAGCTAAGTCTTCTCCTTTTTGCCTTAGGATTAAATTAAATAAGATGTGAGCCCAAAGAAACATGGCAAAAAGGATGAGGGATGCACACACTTAAAGTCCAAAGTTGAGAGAGAGAGAATGTGATGACCTCACAGATGACTTGTGAGAGATCAAGGGACCAAGGGGATTAGACACAAAGCCAATGGCATACATTGGACCAGGCAGTGCTCCACCAGGGGCCATGGACATTCCGCTAAGAATGACTATATCTATCCATGCCAGCCCCCTCCTGAGCCAGTTAAAACACGAACAAGAAAAGCCTTGCCTCCATCTCGTCTACCTGGTACTGTCTTTCCTGAATGAATTTGAAGCATCACAATCAGAAGCTATCACAGAGGCTTTGCTCCAGCCAGTTTCGAAAGAGGATTTCCCAAGGCCTCATCTTTATCACTCTTTGCATTCATCTCATACCTAATCAGAACGCGGAGATGCTGGATAAGGTAAACAGTAGTAAAACCCACCTCTCTCTGCATTCTGCCAGAGCCTGTGACGTGTGGCATGAGGACACAGAGATGAAAACACCCAGGGTCCTCCAACAGGTTCAACCAACTGACCCTGCCATTGCCAGTCATGAAGATCCCACCCTGAGAATTTAAGTCCACATCTCCACTCCTTTAGTACCAACCACCAAGAACTCTCCTCACCTTACCCTCTCTCTCCAAGCTGCTCCTTATGAACAGGAAAAGGCAGGCATTCTCTCAATGGCTGCTTTCCTAATTCTTCAAGGTCCCATCAGGCACTGGGATCACCTGAGAGTGGGCAGCCTTCTTTAACTAGTAACATTTATCTTGGGTACTCTGCCTCAGAGAGAGTCAGTCTGATTTTGGAGTCTCTCAATGAAGCTGCAGCCATGGCGTTGTTATTGGCCTAACAACTTCATCACCAAAGAGGCCAATATTACCAGGCATTAAGTTCCTTGTAATGATTTTGCTTTATTCTCTGTTTGGACTGGGCACTGTTGGCCATTTGCAGGTGAAGTAAACAAAGCTGTATCCATGGCATAGAACATGTGTGTCTTCTTCCCTGGGCTTTGGGGCCTCTAGCATTGTCTTTTTGGTAAGGATCTTAGAGCAACACTGCTCAACAGCATGGTAGGATGCAGCCTGCAGGCCAATCCTAATCTGTCACCTTCCTTTGGGACTTCCTTTGGGAAAAACCCACCCCTACTCATGTCCTCCTCATCTACTCAGCATTCATATAAAAACAGCTGAACTCAGGAGCTGGAACAGAGACCTCATGACCCCCCGAAGCCTGGAGAATTTATTACCTGACCCTTTACAGAGTTTCTGACTCCTCCATAACAGCCCACACTTCTATAATATAAGCCACATGCAAAATGCTTTACACGGTTTGCATGCCATTACCCACATGAAATCCCTCTCCATGGACGGGACTGTGAAAACTCAGAGTCCTTTAAGGATGGCCTAGCGTGCCCAGTGCTGCATGGCAGCAAAGTTAAAAGGCTTCCGTTTACATCGGCTGTGACTGACTGGGGCTTCCGGAGCAGTGGGTACCTGTAATCTTGATAACTGGACTGCACAGATCTTCGCGAGCCACTTGGCCCTGCCAAAGCCTAATTCTGCTCCTATATTCAAAGGGGTTTGCGAGGCAGGCTAGCCAGGGGTGTTGTTGAGAGCATTAGATGAGATGGGGTGGGGGTGAGAACCCAAATACAATGACTTTCATTTAGAAATTTGCCTGTGATTATTCGGTTGAAAAATAACTTATGTCAATCTGTCCATAGTGGGCTCCACCCCCTGGGAATCTGCTTTGACAGGACTCCTCTACTTCACGTGTCAGTTTGTCTTCGGACTTCTTGGAAGCTTGTTAGAAATCCAGAATCTCCAGTCCCAGTCCAGATGTACTAAAGTCAAATCTGCATCTCACAAATATGCCTAGTTTCCTCCAGGAACGAGTTTCCACACAGGCTGTCTAATACCAAGTGGTCAGCTGAGGACAAAGTTGTATGTACATGCATGTGTATATGCATGCCTCCGTGTGTGTGTGTGTGTGTGTGTGTGTGTGTGTGTGTGTGTGTGTGTG
>OU015757.1:4627785-4649150 GCA_907169655.1 Acomys percivali | reverse complement strand
AGATAGATAGATAGATAGATAGATAGATAGATAGATAGATAGATAGAGTCAAAATCAAGCAAGGTATAGAACAAATAATACAGCCTTTCTTCTAATACAAATCCCAATAAAGTTACTAAATAAAATTGGCATAAAAACCAATTTCAGCAAATCTCGCTGCTGGTGAGTTATTCATTCATTTATTAACTCATTTCACTGTGATCAATAACAAGAATCAGACAATAGTGATTAAGGGGCCACGCTCTAGAGACAGACAGACATGGGACTTGAATAAATATAAGCCTTTTATTGATATTAAGATAATAATGATGAAAATAGATACCACACATTCCAGGTCCTGTGTGAAACTCGCTCACAAATACACATATCCCCACCTAAGCTTTGCTCCAAATCCAGGAAGGGTTGCAGACCTAAAAAATCCTATTAGGAGTGCTTCTAAGGGTTGTAACAGACAGACCTAGTTAGCAGTGGCTAAAACCAAAGGCATTGATCACCTATTGAGGAAATCTGAAAGTTGATGGACTGAGTTGCTCTGGCAGCTGCATGATTTTGTAAGAAGATGTGTTCATATTTCCACCCCTTCTTCCTTACTGTTTGGACTTGTCAGTCCTACACTGGTTATTATTCCCCCACCAGATGATGTTGAAGGAGGTATCTTATTTGCCTTTGAAAAGGGAGGTGGAAAGGGTATGCTTTAGAGGGGATTCCTTCCCCAACTTGCCCCTACCACATCCAACACAAAATTCCTTCTAACAATTACTCAGCAACTATGTCATCACATCTCATTAAAAAGAAATGGTCCCCACAGTCTTGAAAGAGGCTGATGCAGTGCCTGTCACAGCTTTTTGGCTTGTTTATTTTGGTTGTGTTAGGTTATTTTGCTTTGTTTTTCAAGCACCTTCGGAGGATCAACAGAAAAAAAAAAAAAAAGAATGGGAGTATCTCATGGTTAGCCTACAAAGTATGCACCCCTCAGAAGTGCTTAAAATGGACTCAGGGCAATTCAACTGGGAACAGATGAGGGTCTGAGGTACTTTAGTTTGGGGACCACCTGAAGGAAATGTGCTGTTCTATGCCACCTGGAATAGGAAGGGGAGGGTCCTCTAGACAGATGGACAGCATATAGAAAAGTAGAGAGAAGGCAATGAATAAGTCACTAAAGATGAACCAGAAAACTAGAGAAGACAAACATAGTATGTGGGAATGGAAAGGGATCTAGATTTGACCCAGTCAGTGTCAACTGTCCTTAGTCTTGCCCAGCAGCCTTCTTCCAAAGGGCTGTTTTTATAAAATACTATGTAAAAGGAGACAGAAGAAAACAACAGTGAATAACATCTTGTTACATGGCTTAGTGGGTAAGAATGCTTGCTGTGCAAGCATCAGAACCTGGGTTTGAATACTCAACATGAGCATAAAAGCCAGACGTTGTCATATGGCACCGTAACCCTAGTGCTGGAAGGGTCAGAAACAGGAAGATTACTTGCTGGGAAATGATGGCTGCATACCTATAGGGCTCCAGGTTCAGTGAGGTGGCCTTTCTCAGGAGTGGAATGTGATAGACAAAGACACCCCACTTCCTCCTCTGGCCTATCCACCTATGCACAAGAGCATAGACCATTAAGACATGTAAAGGAGTACCTACACACACTTCTACAGGTATACATTTTTAAAGCATCATGTTACATGAAAAATTATTAATTCCCTTATGAACTCTGACTTAACCTATATTGTTATAAACACTCAATTTGGTGTTCCTGTGCCTTTAACATCTTTTGAACTTCTATCCTCTTCAGCATGAAGAGTGCAAACTTCAAGCAGAGAGCCTTGTCAATACTCCCAGCTGTGACTCAGTGACACTATTTGATTTCCTTCAGCTTTCTTTATATGGATGCCTAAGGCTACCTTATAGGATGGTAAATGACACCACATATTTGAATGAGATCTGTAACTTGCTTTAGTGTATAAAAAGATTTCCAAAACTAAGATAACTTCCAGAGACTGAGTTCCATTGCTCTGATGGTAGACAAGATGGCAGACTGTATAACAATCATCCCATCCACTAGCTGACATTGCAGAACCGGAAAGGTCACACACAAGCAAGTGAAGCCTCAGAAACCTTGTTTCTGTGTTCAAGTTCATATCTGTTCGGAGACAGAGGGGTACGATCAGCAACTCTGTCTTATGCCTTGAAGAAAAAAGGAGTTTACATATGTCCAAGGGGTAGAGCCATGCCTATTTGGTAAAATAATATGGATTATCTGAGTGACGTTTGTACTAACAATTGTCATTATCAGTTGAAGGCAAAAGGAGGTGAGTCTGCAAGGCTGGCCTCAGTCAAAAGGCGAATGGTTTGAACCAGCTAAACAAAACTCAAATGTGCAGACCATGAGAGAGGTGGAGAAACAAGAGGAAAGTATGATCCTGCAGGTCACTGTGCTACATAGAACCAGGAGAATATCACTTCTCCCTATGGGAGCTCAGAGCTGTATGAACTCCTGGTGTCCCACACAAGGATGCTCATTCAGAGAATATTTAAAAAAAAATTACTAAGCATACTTTGACCCAAATGAGGCGCCCTGTCATTTTGTGACTATCAGTTGTCACCCAACACAAAACTCTTTATTTATTCAAATGAGAAAAGTGTAGAAAGGATAAAAACAAAAGGAAAGAAAAGAAACCTGAACAAAAGTGAGTGATTGTGCAGGTGTGTATGTGTGTGTGTACATGTGTGTGTGTGTCCATATGCGTAAGCACACAGTGGTATCATTCTCACCAGTATAGAGTACTTTCTAGTATATCACCAAGGTAGAGGTAGGAAAAGAGAGAGAAAGCCATATCATAAAGGGTTCATCACACACCCCTGTTTCAGTTTTTATGGAGATACTTCAAAGAGGCCAGAGCTCGGAAGGACCAGAAAACTGGCCAACACACAGAAAGCAGACATTTACACTGGGATTTGAGCCACAACTAACAACCCCATTTATTGCCAGAGCACCCTGAGGGCCAACATCTAAGGAAGGCTAAAGGCTGCAACACATGAGGATTTGAAGGATTTTAGAACCCTGTGCTATTTGCTACTCTTGGATTGACCATGTTCCATGTTTAATCACTCTGCATAGCTCGCCTCTGGCTCTCTCACACAGTCAGTGTCCTCCAGTATCTCCATGGCCTTATGTGCATGTCCAGAACAAGCAACAGAAAACTGGAGTCAAATCACACTGGTTTCAATTCATGAGAATCTCTAAAGAAAGAATAGTTAAGAATGGGACCATCATGGGTATTCTTCCATTGCTCATGGGAGTGCAAACATTTACTGCCACTATGGAAATTAATATTGTAGTTCCTCAGGAAGTTGGGATTAATCTACCTAAAAACTGAGCTATACCACTTTTGGGCATATACTCAAAAGACATTCCATCCTACCACAAAGACATCTGCTCAGTCACATTCACTGGAGTTTTATTCATAATAGCCTGAAATTGGAAAGAATATAGATGTCCCTCAAACAAAGAATGGATAAAGAAATTTTGGTATAAGGGAGTGTTACTCAGATGTTTAAAAAATGACATCATTAGTTTTTCAGGCAAATGGATGGGACTAGAAAAATATCATCCTGAGTGAGGTAATCCAGAGGCAGAAAGACAAATATGATAGATATACACTTATAAGTGGGTATAAGCTGTTAAGTAAATGATAACTAAGACCCAAAGAAGTTAGGTAAGGGTGAAGGCTGTAAGTGTAATGCATGGATCTTCCTAGGAAGGGGAAATTGAATAGATTTCACAGTTGGACTGGGGGTGGGGGTAACAAGAGTAGGAAGGAGGAGGTATGGGATGGAGGAAGAGTGTGAGGAAAGACAGCTGGAATTGGAAGGCACTTGGGGGAATGTGGAAACCTACTGGAAAACTTCCTGGAATCTGTAAAGGTTATTCTGATGAGGTCTCCTAGTAATAGGGGATATAGAGTCTCAATTGGCCATCTCTTACAAACAGGAAAGGCCTCCAATGGCAGGACTAGATTGCATTCAATTGAGTTGTTTGCCAAGGGTGTCCCATGGAAATGCCCCCCAAATCCAGGCTGATGCTGAGACAAAGGATTGCTCTCCACCAACTGAAAGCAGGATCCCATTGCTGAAGGCAACATCCACACAACTCATTGGACATGCAGAAGTTGAATTGGTGCCTACAAGACCCTTCACCCCTATTTTCTAGTCTCTTTGGTGTGGGAAGGTACTCTGTAGGTTACCAAAAAATATATATGAACAGCAACCCAGCCACAAAAACCTTTGACTTATAATCTGTCCTGCCTGAAAAAATATTGTAGGGCAATGGTGACCAACCAATGCCTGATTTGACTTTAGACCCACACCCGACACTGCTTGGATAATCAAGAACCAGAGATAAGATAGCCTAGAGACATGGCGTTAAACAAAACACAACTGGTCTCAAAATAAAAATAAAATAATTTCTAATGATATTTTGCTATAGCCACAGTTCTTAACCTGTGGGTCATGAACCCTTTGACGGTCCTATATCAGATATCCTGCATATCAGATATTTATATTACAATTCATAGCAGGAGCAAAGGTAAAACTCTGAAGTCACACCAAAAATTGTACAGTTGGGGGTCACTACGACATAAGGAATGGTACTAAAGGGTTGCAGCATAGGGAAGGTTGAAACCACCGTGCTATATTCTTAACCAGTGCCTTATCCAGTCATCATCAAAGAGGCTTCCTCTAGCAGCAGATGGGAACGGATGCAGAAACACAGAGCCAGCCAGATATTTTGTGGAGAGAGAGTCTAAATTGGAAATCTCCATCAAATCCCTCCCCTTGGGGCTCTGGGAATCCCAAGGGAAATGAAGCAAAAATAGTTTAAGAATCAGGGGATGGAAGACACCAAGAGAACAAGGTTCTCTGAATCAACTAAGCAAGGTACATGAGTTCAAAGAGATGGAGACAGCAAGAACATGGTCTGCATGGGTCTACATGAGGCTCTCCATGTATTTATTATAGATATTAGTTTAGTATTTTATGGGACGCCTGACTATGAGGATGAGGAGGTCTCCGACTCTTCTGCCTGATCTTGGAACTCTTTTCCTCCTGTTGGGCTGGTCATGTCCAATTTCAAATATGATAGTTTTTGTTTAATTTTATTATATTTTTGTCATGTTTTGTTTCTTTGCTAATGAGAGATAGGAAGAAAGTGGATCCAGAGAAGAGGGAAATGGGGAGGATCTGGGAGAAATAGAGGGAAGGGAAACTATAGTTAGGATTTATTGTATGAGAAAAGAATCTATTTTCAATTTTTTATTATTTTAAAAAAAATGGGACTCATACCACAATTCAAGAAAAAGACCATAACCTTAAGAAAGAAGAGAGAAAACATAAATTAGGTAAATGCAGCACTTGTATATTAAATTCTAAGAAAAAGTTTTTAAAAGAAGTTAAAAAGTCCCCCTCAGTCACAGTCATAGGGGAGGGGAGTAAGGAGAAAATGGGAGGGAGGGAGGAGTGGGAGGATACAAAGGAGGGGATAACCACTGATATGTAATATGGATAAATTAATTAAAAATTACATAAAATAAATAAATTATTAACAAATATGTCATTTAATTTTTTTAAAAAACCATCTCCAGTACATAAAAAAAACAAACAAAATGAAACATATTGAGAGATGCAAATAACAAGGCTAATCCGACTGCCCTCTGCTGCCTCAATCAAGCCATCACCCTCACCCATCTATTCACTAATCTCATCCATTTCCATCCCTCCATCTCCTTGGCTACTACTACAAAGTGAATGTAGCCACTGAAACTCATATGTTGCACCTTATTTCCCATGTACTGGTACCAGAATCTGGGTGTTGCCTTTGGGAGGTGAAGTGGGGATGAGGGCTGATATCTAGGAGACCTGTCACCCTTCTAAAAGTCCCACCATGTAATCACAAAGAAAGACAGTAGCCATCTGGAAACAAGAAATGGGTTCTTACCAACTGCCAAAGCTGCCAGTATCTTGATCTTGGTCTTTCCAGCAACCAGAAAAATGAAAGACAAATGCCTGTGTTTTGAATGGTGTGAGCCACAGCATTCTCTTACAATAGCAGAAAATGACAGGTCATTTCCCACACCATCTCAGCTCTGGTTTTTACTCACCCCCTGCCCCACTGCTCTCTGAACTGTCACCTGTTCTCTGATAACTCCATTCTCCTTAGAGTCTCCTCTGATTTATCATAGGGCTGATCCATCACTGTCCAACGCTGAAACCTGTCATTATTCACAACTTGCACTTAGCATCACCAGAAAAACATTGTCTGGTCTTTGTCTACCACCCAAGATCAATCTCGTACATTTACTGCCTTCTGGCAAGCACTGGCTCATAACACTCAATTCCTTTGGGCTCTAGAGCCTTTCTGTACACTGTACCCATTTCCTCACATCAAGACATAGGACATGTGCATACATACATATCCATTTTTTCTTCAGACTTACTCTACTATAAATCTCATTACTTCCCTTGACGTTGCTGGTATTCCAAAGTGTCTCCCACATTAGACGTAAGTCAGACCCTTATCTCATTGTATCTACATCACTGTTGTCTAATGTTTTGTACACAGTAGGTACTAAATAAATGTGGGCCCAATGTAAGGGACTATACAGCATGATTGATTCTATATGGGAAAGGATTTTCTTACCAACTCTGTTCTTTTAAGTAAAAGGCTTATAAACTAAAGAATGTCACAGTACTACAGGAAACCCAAAACCCCAGTTATGTCCATCCCATAGCTTCCTATTCTGCTTTACAAGTTGCTTCTTACCCCTACCGGCTAAATCCACAAGGCACCATCCAGTGATTTCTTTGCCAAATCTGGGCACAGGTACGACTTCACTTGCATACTAATGCTGCTTTATTTCAGCCAAATAAAGCTTAAATTTTTTTAAAAGTCTGTTAAACAAGGGTTTACCAATAAAGCATTTGAAACGCTAATGAATTCCCCATGCTCCAAGGAACGAGACTAGAATCATAGTAGAGCTCTAGGGAGAGACAGGAACTTACCCGTGTTACCTAGGGAAGCGAATTAAGTATTGGAGGTGGGATGCTCCTGTTCCCTTCGAAAGGTCTCCAGGGATCATCCTTCCTGGGGTTCACAGGGCAAACTATGACCACATAGGTAGAAGTCACCCTGGATCAAAACCTTGAAGAAATCCTTCAGCATTGGAGTGGGCCCCTAGTACCTGGACTGAGGAGCAGGGTCTGCTCAGTGGACAAGGCTAGGTTGCAACATCACATTGTAGGTGTGCTGCTGATGGGCAGGGAAGATGTCTCTCTCTCTTCTGTCTGTCCTACATCCATCCCTTCTCCTGCGGAATGTTCCTGAGCTTCCAAAAGAAGATCGAGTGAGCTGATCACATTCTCACATTCTCCTTGTATTACTCCAAGCACTGCATCAAAGACTGGTCTGGAACATTCACATGCCACAAGGCTGACCAGTGAGACCCTTCACTGCCACTAGACCTGGAGAAACAGTTCACTGGGAAGACTGTCAACTTAAACCCAACGTTGTCTATCTTCACAAAGACATTTTCCAAGAAGCCAGGTGATCTTTGTAGAAGAAAAAGAAAAGCATATTGGTTTCACACTTTAAAATCTAAAAATGACTCTTTATACATAAATTTAAATAAAAGCCCCATTTCATGGCTATGGAGCCTGAACCGCACTCCAGGGTCTCGCTTTCTCTCTCTATTCTCAAATGGCTTTTCTCTCTGGTCACCAGGGCCCAGCTGTACTGACTGCCTTTGATTTATTCAAACACAGCAAATTCTTTTCTATCTCTGACTCTCTACAGATGCTGCTGCCTCTTCCTAGAATACTGTCTCTTACCACCACATGGCAACAAGACACACACACACACACAGAGGCACATACACACACACACATACACATATACACACACACACACACACACACACACACACACACACACACACACACACTACACGTGCACCATCTTACATGCTGCCAACGCAGAGACCTTCTGGAATTCTCGTCTTTCACTCTGTGCACCCTGGTTTAACCTAATCATTTCTGTTATATTACTAGAGAGCCCATTCATTCATGGGGTTTAATTTTTCTTATTCACTCAGTTTTTCCCATCTGGGAAGAACCTCATGCTCATTTCTTTTCCCTAGTGCCTAAACCAAGGCTCAAACCTAGTGAGCACCCAGTAAGTACTTGAGGGGGGTGAATTCATGAATAAGAAGGATTATCCTGAGAACAGAGGCAAGTAAAAGGCAACTGGTTCTCCACCACAGAGGCAAATTTGCTAACAGCTGAGCCTCCTGGACCATTTAAAGGAAGGAAGGAAATTTCCTTTTTACTTCTGCTAATTTGGTTTTCCATCACTGGCAACCAAAGAACTCTGATTTATGCCAGCAGTTTTGTGGGTATGTGTTGGAGCCCAGCTATGTGATGGCAGGCTCTGATTCAATTTTTGTTGTCTAATCATGTTCAAAGAAGGTTCTGTAACAATGGTGGAGCCTCTTTCCTCCATCACTCACTATTGACGTGATTTTGTCCCTAGCCTTCTACCTGACAAATAAGAAGCTCAATGAGATGCAGAGGCTTACAAGGAGGAAAATAAAAGGCACACTGCTGTGTCAGGATTGTTAGCCGTGACAGAATTCAGCCTTCATCCTTCCTCAACCTTCTCATTTCTACAAGAACCATGTTACCTTGGTGTTTTCTGGCCGCTAAGGTGGATGCCCCATTTCAGGGATCAGTTCTTAGGTAGAAGAATAGGAACTAATCTCCTCTGACAAAGGATTTTACATCTAAGCATTAGATCATAATGTCTACTGAATTAGCTAGAATATTCTGAGTGTGGTCACAGATCCCTGGCTTGCCCCCTTTACCAGAATTGCCTTGAGAACTTTCCTAGTGATGACAACCACAGGAGACATTTGACTTTGCTTGTTTTCCAGGGATCAAGCCCTGAGTTCACACACTGTCAGTCCAGTTGAGGTTCACTGTGATCCAACCAGAGAGGTACCACTGATGCTCCATTTTAAAGAAGAGTAAGTTGCGATAGGCAGAGGGATCTGCCTACCATAACACAACCAGTGAGTCAGGATGTGAAGCCAGGGGTCTGAATCTGGAACCTGTGTTGTTAACAGTTCCCTGATGATCACACTTAGTGTAAGTGCCTGGAGACTTGGGACTTCCCAAGTATGAATGACACGCCTTCTTTTCGGCACACTTTCCCCCAGCATCAGTGTTGCATCCTTTCTACCAGAAGTGGGTACATGTCCTCTCTCCTTGAACCTAGACTATGTGGTAGTATGTGACAATCAAAACCACATTTTTCTAGCTAGTTCTCATAGGACAATCAGTCTCAGTGACTAGTACCATGCTGGGGGAAGCCCACACTAGGCCATGTGGAAAAGCCACATGGAGAGGCCCCAAGTACTTAGCCTAGCATATCAGTTGACATCAGCAAGCATCACATCACGACCTAGGTGGCTCCTATTTCAGTTGGTGGGCCACCCTGAGTCTTCAGGTCCTCCCAGCTGAGACCTCATATATAAGGGAGCATAAATAAACCCTTCTAATTTTTTGATCCACAGAATGTTAAACAACTGGGTCCTGGAATGTCTTGTTATACGGAAGGGGCAGAATCTCAGCTCCTGTCCATGGTGTGCATGGATCTAACTATGCAGTGTTTACCTTAGCCCCTAATGCACAGTCACAGGTCCATCATAGTCATCTAGACTAATATGGCACATTATGATTTTTTTTACTGGACTTCTCTAGTGTCAGAAATGAACCTCAGCACTCCTTATCTGTACTTGGAGCCTCTTGACATCAAACGCCACCAACTGGAGTGCAGTTTCTTTCCTTTCTAAAGTTGGCTCTTACCAACCCACCCCTTAGACTTTGTCTATGGAACTCAGTTTGGTGGGTCACTTCTGTCCCAGCTGTCCCTATCCATTCGAGAGATATAAAAATGGAGATCTAGCAAAGTAAACAAAATAGTACCAACTGGCATCTCTCAAATCAAATGTGTTGTACCTTATTCAACCCTCACATCTTATCCACCATATGGAGGTACAGAATGACCTTCAAGAGGTAGAGAATGACACTCAGAGAGAATAAACCAATTTTGCTTATGGAATTTTGTTAAGTTACCACAGTGTCCCCCAAACATGTCAGGCCTTGGAAAGCTGAAGACTAGCCAGATCATGGTTTACAAAATTGAAAAAACAATTGGTTTTCTTTAATGCAGGAAGTCTACCAGATGTTACAGTAAGACTGGAGCCCTGGTCCAGTTTTCTTCTCCCTTGACAATACTCCTCTTATAATTAAACACATGTAAGGAACACAGATGGTTTTTTTCTCAGAAATACTTATGGTAGCTATAGCTAAAAAGATATGCATTAACCTTCACCTTGAGGAATCTAATGCAGTAATATCTTCTGGGTATTGCCTTAGGGGCTCAGAAGACATTATTTGAAGTAGCTACAGGTATAAACACAGGCACTGCTATGCAGTAGATTTGTTGTGTGACTTAGGGTGAGCTGAGAATCTCTATGGAACTGCATGCCCTCATCCATATAGTGAGAATCTAAACAGGATGCGTGTCATGGGGTTTCTGTGAGATTACACAATACTGCTTAATATCAATATTGTTGTTATTACCCACAGAAAGAGGATGGATTCTTACCAAATAGAAGAAAGCCAGGCCACAATAAATTCTAGAAAAGTCCATCAAACTGCTCTATAAATATTCCCTAAAACCCTAGTAAAAGGCAGAAATGCCAGCCATCAAACTCCCAAAGAACTCTTCATTTACTTGATTTCTGCCGTTTATTTCTCCAAAGTTGCTAAGAAACATGAAGACACTGATTCTCAGCAATTGTAAAATGGTAATCTCTTAATCACCGTCTTCTCTGCACAGTGGTGGCAGCTGAAGGATCCCGCATGAACTGAGGGACCAGATGGCAGAGTCCCAACTTTCTTCCTCTCCATTAAGAAATGAGCAAAGGGAAGGGAGGAGGGCAGAAGAGAGGAACAGAATGCTCTGAGTTCTGTGTATACGACAAAGAAGAGATTCCACAGAAGCAAGTGAGACAAGATACAATTGTAATCCAGCCAACACAGAAGGGCAGCTGCCTGCC
The DNA here is from genome assembly GCA_907169655.1 of Acomys percivali. Taxonomy (NCBI): domain Eukaryota; kingdom Metazoa; phylum Chordata; class Mammalia; order Rodentia; family Muridae; genus Acomys; species Acomys percivali. The sequence goes on along the minus strand of OU015757.1, from coordinate 4,637,975 downwards.
ATGGAGCACTGCCCACTGAGGGAATCGATTCAGCATCTGACTTCTCCTGCTGTGGTGCAGAATGAGTGGGGTCAGACAGTGATGGAAAGCAGCTTTGTGTTAAATGCTGCCAGCGAAGCCTGTAGCTACAGGTTCCAGCACTCAATGGCAAGCCAGTGCACCTAGAGACCCTCATCCGTCAGCTGGTGTCAGCATCTGAGGAAGGAGGGGGTAAGAAGGGGACATAATAAGACTGGGATTCTGGGTCACCCAAGGTCTTGGTTTCATAAAAAGCCCTTGATGTACATTAGAGTTCCCAAGTCCAAGAGCATGATGCTCAGTATCTTTCGGTACTTTTTCGTCTGTCTGTTTCAAACATAGACATCAACTGTTGCTTGGCCTCTTTACAGTTGGTCTGCCCATCTTCGCAACTCTATCTCCTCTTCCACTTTTCAATTTATGGAAATTTAGCTAAAATTTAGCCACCTGCATCTTTAAATGTAGGTACTCATGGCTTCAGCTTGTTAAGATAGGAAAGCAAGATTTTGGACCAAATAAGAGCATTGTGGATGTGTCAGGAAGAGAAATTAGAGCTAACTTAATTTAATCTTGAATGTTCTGTAGTTACTTTGATGTTTTGGTTTTTTTTTTTAATCCATTGGTTTTATTGCCATTTTCTGAGAATCAAACCTAGGGCCTCACACTTTCTAGGCACATGTTCTACCCCAGAGCTACATTCCCACTGTAATTGTTTGTTAAAAGAGTCATGCCCAAGGCTCCCAGCACCATCTTCTAAAAGCAGGAGGAAAATGGAATCCATTCAGATGAAAAGACAGATAAAAAGAGGGTCTAGACAGATGGCTCAGAAGAGCACCCAGATTACCCAGGTGCCGTTCCCAGCACCCCATAGCAGCTCAGAACTCTCTGTAACTCCAGTGCCTCAGGATTTGATGCCTTCTTCTGTCATCTACAGACACTGTACAAATTTGATTCATTAGACATACATGTAAGTTAAAATACTCATACACATAAAAATAAATCTCAAAAACCTTTGTTAAAAAATTGTGTGGGATGATGTAAAAATGGCTTATATCTGTTCAGCTCCCTGGTCAGGTTTTGCCTGAAGACTCTTCTGGAGACTTTCAGCTCCTAAGTCTACTCATTTCCCTTTTATTGTGTAAAGTGGGTTTGTCTCTTCAATTGTTTCCCCACCATAATTCTGGTGCAGCTGGACATCATGCAGTGCCAGCTGCCTATGGCCACAGTCACTCAAGCCATTAGTTAGCTCTCCAGCCAAATCCATTATTCCGGTTGACACACACATGTAGTCAAAGTATTATACAGTTCACACAGTAGAAGAGAAACAGACACATGTCCCAAACCCAGTGTACAGATAGATGCACCTTCAAGACCAGGTGCAGCAGGTGCTGGGAACAGGTGTCTCTCACATACCTATAGCAGGAGGTACTTGAAAAGGTAATCCTCCCACATCCAATACAGCAAATGCTAGGGATGGGTGGGCCTCCCATACCTAATGCACCAGGTGCTGGGGATGGGTGATCCTCACATTCCTAATGCACCAGGTGCTGGGGATGGGTGATCCTCACATTCCTAATGCACCAGGTGCTGGGGATGGGTGGTCCTCACATTCCTAATGCACCAGGTGCTGGGGATGGGTGATCCTCACATTCCTAATGCAGCAGGTGCTGGGGATAGGTGATCCTCACATTCCTAATGCAGCAGGTGCTGGGGATGGGTGGTCCTCATGCACTTAATGCAGCAGGTATTCCATTTAGGCACTCCACCAAGACTCACTCGATTCTCATCATTTCCATGCTTGCCATTCTGACTGGAAACAAGCAGAGCCTCTGTGCCTCTAGGAAGGCTGCCCAAGCTAGAAAATTTTGCCTCCCATCCCTTTGACAGGTCAGCAGTGCCTGGGAATTAAAATCTCCCCCATGAAACTCTTATACCCAAGGCTCGGGAAACATCACCTAAGAGGGAGCAGAAAAATAAAAGTAAATGACAGAGGTCTAGAAAGTGTAATACTACTCTTCTTAACTATGATATGGAAGCTATACTCATGAAATCTCAACGACATGGCTGCCTAAGCAAGAGGTGACAAACTCCAACAACGGTTGACCTCACAACACAGAAGGAGCAAATCTCACAGAACGCTATTCGTAGATGAAAAGTTTTGTGCAGTTAACATTGCTGTAAAAGAGAGAATTAGTCTTCCCCAGGAATGATTCCTCTGACTGGTTAGCTAATACCAGGTGATCAGTCTTAGAAACATAACTACAGGCAACACAAAAAGGACTCATCTGATTATATTTAAATGTTGACTCAGAAGCATATGTAACAATGGCTAAAAATAGGAAGCTGTGAACTTGGGAGGAGGCAGACATTAGATGGGAAAAGGGGAGGGAATTGCGTAATTAAATAAAATAAAAATAAAATGAGCAAAATATCCTGTTGACAGATTTTTGCCCTTGGCTAAGAGAAATGTTAGCTACCCCACTGGTCAGCCATTTAGCAAGAACTATTCTAAGACATATTTTTAAATAGGCTGAGTCTCAGGTGATGGATGGGTCAGGAATGCAACCTTCATCAGCTGTCTTCCCGTTCCAGTGTCAGCTCTATACGCCCTGCTGGTGTCCTTGCACCTTCTAAATCAGCCACATAGGCCCAGTCTTTCCCGTGTTATGGTGCTGTGTAGAAAACAAGAAGTGACATCAACTCCACTACTGGACATTTCTGCCATGCTGCATTGGCAGTTTCCCTACTTTGCAGCCTTTCTTCACTAGGCAACCCAGCCTTTTACAAATCTCCCTCCATGCTCCTTCAAAAGCCATCTCCTCTCAGCCTGCATATCCCATGAAGTGAAACAAAATCCTAGAAAACTCTCAAAACCCTTCCACCCACCCCAAAATCTTATCAGTGCCGTCAGGCATCAAAAATAGCTATTCTCCAAAAGGGTATGGCCTATGGCACCTGAATACAGTTTCCCTATAAATAGTGAGGCAGAGCATGGGCATCCCAAGCTCCCACCCCCTTCCTCCCTCACCTCTTGTCTCACCTTCTCTGCCTGCCTTCTGGCCTTTGATGCAAAGCTAGTCTTACTGGATGAAGCATTGGACACCCCTAAAATATGCTGTGCTACCTTCCTCCTTCTGCCTTTCTAGATTCTGTTTCCATCTGCCTGAGATGTTCTTAAAAAATAAATTTCCTTCTCACTGTACCCAGATTCTTATGTTCCAGAATGATGAGAGGAGAGAGAGAGAGAGAGAGAGAGAGAGAGAGAGAGAGAGAGAGAGAGAGAGAGAGAGAGAGAGTTTGAGGATTGCTTCAGAAGATAAAGTTCCCTCTCAAAACAGATAATCAAGCCAGCCTTTGGGATAACCTGTCCAGTTGTGACAGATGGGGTTGCAAGATTGGATGATGACATCATTCCCAAGAGTCAGAAAAAACATAATCATCCTTTCAAGTGTTCTGCAAGGTGACTTCTGAGGTTCTGGAGCACAGGAAAATACAAGATGAGGAAGACACTCCTGGCTCCAATCTTTTCCTTGTATTTTTTTGCTAAAGGCCTGCACAGTGAATGAGAGGAGGAAGGGGGCAGGAGGAACATGGAGGGAAAGAAAAGAGAGGGGAGGGGAAGGTGAAGAGGGAAGGAGGAAAAGAAGAAAGGAAAGGAGGCAGGTTGGGAGAGGCCCAACTGGGAAGAGAAAGGTGGTCTTAGGGAGTGGGAGGGAGGGTGAGAGAGAGAAGTGGGGGTGAACGTGATCATAGTACATTATAGACAAGTGTTATACTATCAGTCAACTTTTTATTATAAATAAATGAGAAAGGCAAATTTTTGCTGCCCCTCTCTCTTGCTCAAACTTTGCTAATTTCTCAGGTTAAAGGAAAGCAAACTTGTGAATAACATTTTTTCTTACTTCTTGTACTAACTGAAAAATCCCCTATTGACAGAAAATGACATCTTTTGTTTCTCTGACCTTTCTAATGATGACATGAATTTTTTATTTAAGCACAAGAGTCAAAAATATCAATAAATATTTGCACAGATACACATATGTGTGTGAGACAGTGCAAACATGTACTACTTAACCTACGCCCTGATGGTGCTTGGAAATTACAAAAACCGTGAAGGTGATACAGCTAAAATTTGTGTTGTGGACCTGGAATAACAAGCTGAAGTAAATAACTTTACTTACACAAAAGTGTCTTCATGAAACACATCACTACATATAATCAACATGTGCCAAAAGACACCATGTTTTAAAGAGGGGGGAAAAAGAGTTCTTCCTTTACTGATGTCCCATGAGCCTCTGCAGCATTGGTGCAGTAAGCCTAAAGGAAGGGTGATGGTGTCCTTAAGGTCCCCAAATCTCCTGCCTTGGGAAGGACAGCATCTTGCGTTCCCTAGGACTGCAGAAACCAAGGGACCATTGAGTTTTCCTTTCTGCTCTTTCCTCTGGGAGTGTCTAAGCTGAATTTCCACATTCCTGGATAATTGCAGAGCTGAAAACCCACCATTTTAGCTGCACTTAGCTGTTCTGAAGTACTAGGCAGAGGAGTTTCCACGCAGGGAATCTCAGCAGTCATGGAATAAAAAGGCTTGTCTGTCTTTGATAAACAAATGAAGCTCCACATTAAAGGTGCTTTCTGATCCTGAGGTAAGGAAGCAGGCCCAAAGGAAATGGGCCTCTCCTCAGGTGCAGCTCTCCACACCAAGGTTGGAAAGCAATATGGTTAAGTGCGCCATGTCTGCTCTGACAGGTGCTAGGAGTTAGCCAAGGCAAGCATTTGTCCTTTGACCCTTCTGATTGTCCTTTCTCATGAAGCCAGTCATTCAAGTACATTTAAGGGAACCAGGTGTTGTTCCAAACACCGGGGAATGAGCAAGAGATCTGAGGCTGCAAATGATACAAACTCAATGGATTTAAGGACTCTAGAAAAGGAAAAACATAAGGATGTGAATAAATGAAAAAAATAACTTCAGAGGAAGTTGAAAAGTAAAATAAGATTTGCCAAAACTTATCTGTGGGATTTTACGTGAAAACACATTTGATATTAACTAGAGTGGTCAGAGGTGGCCCCCAAATATTTGTTCTGAGTTACAGACAATGAAGGAAGCAATTCCTTAAGGTGTGGGCAATAGCATCCCTGGCCAAGGGAGCAATACTGATGAAAGCCCTGGACCAGGCTCCTTCACTTTATCCACTGTGTTTACCTTCCACAGACGTCTCTTCCACAGTCCCTCCCCTTCACTCGGGGGCTGACGGATGTGGCTCTGAACTGAGTCTACTTTCTAGTCCAATGCAAACTAACTAAGTGACTATCTACCTATAAGATGGTATCAAATACAATGCGTGTTTCATTGGGCTGCTGGGAAAATAAAAACAATAAATATTGAATATACTCCATTTCTTTCTGGGGAAACAGAGCAACAGTTACCAGACTGTTATTGATTTCTCTTCAGACAAATTCTAGGAGACACATTCATGTGAGATAAAAATCATGTAATCTCTAGCCCTCGTCACAAACAAAGAACGAGAATTCGGAGTGGCTTCTTACTGGAATAAGTCTGGTATTGATTACTGTGGAACCAAGGCAGCTTTGGTTCCAGTCAGTGCCTGTTGTTCACTCAATAGCTTGAGTATTCTATATCTATGGTCCTCAATGTGGCGTTAGGGTTTCTTCTTTTTTTCCAATAGGGATCCAAAGAGAAAAAGAGTCAGAATTTGAGCTTTGAGGTTCAAAACAGGCCTTTGATCTCCAACACAAGGACTTCAAACTTGAGCAAAAAGGCATTTTGAGTTATGAGAGCCTGTATCTTTTGAGTTTCTAAAGACCAAAATTCTAAGCTAAATAACTGGCATAGAAGAATAGGCTCACTGATCTGCAAGAATAAGACAGAAAGAAAAGATCCTCCAGGTCAGGAAGAAAAGAAAGGTGATGAATGGACACTGTCAGGCTCTCTGGAAAGCCCAAGTTCGGTATACTTGTAAGTGTTAAGAATCAAGCTACAGAGATTACGATACAGAGAACCTCCTCCGACCCCTCAAGTGGAGCCCAAGGATGTGAATAGAATCTATGAGCTCATTATATACGCACTGGCCAAGGAGACACACTGTTAAGAAAACCCTCTATCCACAAAGAAATGGACTCCTATGAAAGCAATACTGACTCCTCTGAACCCATCTTCTAACTCACCCCCTCTCCTAGATCAGAAAGAAATTCAGGACCATATACATCAGTGTGGTGCAACACCGGGGCACTATGCTTTGAGATCCCGGAGCTGATGCCTTTTACTTTCTGGTTGCCACCCTGCAGAAACCTTTCACAGGAGCAGCCAAGTGCAGCCTGGACAAGAAAGGCATGGAGATGGTTTCTGAAAGCAGACACATCTCAGTCTTGGGATGCACTCTGAGATCTCTGGAAGGTGGGAGCCGTGCCGTGCCCTATTAGCATTCCTGGGTTTAAAATGGCTCTATTGACACCCAGATCTATAGGCAAGAACTGTGACAGTTTGACTCTGTAATGGCCCCACAGGCTCATGTTTGGAAAACCTGCTCCGCAGAAGGCATGCTATGGAATCCTGGGGGAACCTCTAGAAGGTAGCATTCAGCTGCTGTAATTGGGTCTCTGGGAGTAGAGCTTGCAAGGTTACACCCATGGCAGTTTCCAAGCTGTTGCTCCGCTTCCTCATGTCCGTACCCCTATGAACTCCACATAGCTTCCCCACTATGACCACCGAGCCCTCTAAGACTGTGAACCAAATACGCCTTCCCTCCATTTCCTTTCTTCTGTAGAGTCATTTGATCCAACGGACAGGAAAGCAATACCAATAGAATGTGTAACTTCATTTTCCTATTTTCCTAGGAGGAAACACTGGTCTCTAGCATGTGAAGACCCTGAGAGCTAAGCTGTAAGAAGCAGAAAGTAAAATTGCTGCCCCTGCTTAGAAAGTTTTCCATTAAGACTCTCCCTTAAAAGGAACTCTTAGAACCCAGACTATGAAACCAAAGGCTTATTTTCTTAATAAAATAAGGCACATGCATAGCACATCTTAGTCTCAATATAAGCAAACCCTGTGGGTCATTTCTTCTCTGACTCCTGGCCTGTTAATTCTGGACGGTTCAACATCAACCCAGGAGACCATCCTCCTACAGCCTGTAACACACACAACAAATTTCTCTGATAGGAACCAGCTGTCAACTCGTGTATTTCTTTGCCACCAGGCCAGCCGCTGTCCTAAATTTCCAACCTGCTTCTCCACGGCTGCCGAAAGAGCATGCACTCTTTCGCAAGGAAACAGCCGGTTCTTGTCATTCAACTCTGATGAGGCAGCCTGTGTAATCAAACCTGTGTAAGATGACTCATCGCCTTCATCTCACAGAATTTTAGGCAGAAGTAAAAGAGACCACCTATCAAAAACGGCCACCGCATCCCCCCACAAACCACTAGCTAATCCCCAAGACTATAAAGCCTATGATTTCCACCCCGACTTCAGCCATCCTCTGTCTTTAGAAGATACAGACGCATGGCACCATTCTGCATGGTGATGTCTCTATTCAGTTCTCGGGCCTATTTCCATTTTCACTCTATTATTTCATTTCCTAATTTAGCAACCCCAGCACTCGGTGAGTTATTTAGCAATTACCAGGGACACACAGGTCTAACACATTGCAGTGAGGAGAGGGGTTGACAAATGCCCATTAGCACCAGGCCCAGTAATGGCCCCATAATGCTACCATCCACTTAGCCAGATGAAGGCAGCTGTACATTGTAGGGAATTTTAAAAGGTGTCACAACCCAAATTAATTCTCTGCACACTTGGAAGAGAGTATTTACTCCCACTTGGGATTCTGAGAACAAATGCAGTGAGATGGTCACATGTCAAAATAAAAATACCCTGAGTCAAACTCATCTGACACATTATGGACTTGGTTGGGAGCACATTTGCATTTGACACTCTGAGTTCATTCAACAAACATTTACTGAGCATTAACCATATCCCAGGCACAGTCCTGGGCTCCGCGAAAAGCAGACATGATGCACCACAGTTCCTAGCCCAGTGGGACTTTCAGGAAGGAAGTTACCATGAGCCAAACATACTTCAGGATGTCACTAAACTCACAAAATGGCTTACAAATACACACAAATGTAGCTTGTTACTAAAAAGGGAGACTGGTATCACGCTGAGCCTCAAGCAAGATGGACTGGGTGTGAGTACACACAATTACCACTGTCTGCCCTTAGATACCTTCCAGATCTTCAGAGTCTTCTACTACACAGCCTCCTGACAAAATTCTGTGAAAGACCTAGGGACACATGCAGCTCACTAGTGGGCACTTTCTGAGCAACCCTGAAGACCTGAGTTTGATTCCCCAGAACACACATAAAGCTACATGGGGTGGTATGCGTCTGTAATCCCAGCACGTCTACATCAAGTGGGAGGGGGAAGTAAGAAAATAGGCCAAAAGATGGTGGGCCAACTAGCCTGAAGCATGCTGGACTCTAAGAGTGACAAGAGATCCCTTGCCTCAAAACAAGATGGAAGATGAGACTCTGCCCCTGAAAGTTGTCCTCTGACCTCCACACAGGCACATTCACACCACACACACACACACAGACACAGAGAGAGAGAGAGAGAGAGAGAGAGAGAGAGAGAGAGAGAGAGAGACAGAGACAGAGACAGAGACAAAGACAAAGAGACAGACAGACAGACAGACAGACAGACACACACACACACACAGAGAGACAGACAGACAGACAGACAGACAGACAGACAGACACACACACAGAGAGAGAGAGAGAGAGAGAGAGAGAGAGAGAGAGAGACAGAGACAGACAGACACACACACACACACACAGACAGACACACACACAAACAGAGAGAGAGAGACAGACAGACACACACACACAGAGAGAGAGAGAGAGACAGACAGACACACACACATAGACACACACATAGACATACACACACACACACACACACACACACACACACACACACACACACACATGTTTAACAGTTCTGTGAATGGACTGAAACAGCATACACATCTATCCCAGAGAGAGATCATAATAAAATTAAGTGTTTGGTGAGTGAGCTCCTGACCAAGGGTACATCAGTGAAAAGAAGCTTGAGAAATGTACAGAACTGAATAAATCACAGAAGGTCTGAAAAGTGAATTTTTGCCAAGATTTAACTCTGGGAAATTTAGCTGAGGCCCTGACTCAGTGACACTCTTATTTCTTCCTGCTCTCCAGAGTTTTCCTAAAAATACCAGCTAGAACACAGAGCTGGGAGATGTTTCATGTTTGTTTTTTCCCAAAATAAGTAGGTGACACGGCTTTGCTGGTAGGGCTTGCCTTCAGGAGCCTTAAGACATTGCCCATCTCTTTACCAAGGAGTCAGGGCTGTCTTAGCCCAGGCCATGATACTCTCTCAGAATTTTCATCAAGAGCTTGAATAAAGGCTGACAAAAAAATCTGTGCTGTAGAAATCTGTGCCTTTACCTTGTAGCCAACATGCTATGTAATACAACCAGGATCCCAGAAGAATTCTACCAGCTGGTGTGGAAAGCGGAATTACACAACATGAAATTTAACAGAGATGAACACAAGGTCCTGCCCTTTGGGGCCCAGCAGCCATCTGGACAAGTCCTTTATGGGGGATCAGGTGTGAATGCTGCCTGCAAGCTCCGTAACAGTCAAAGGCAGGCAACCCATTTCGTTTGCATTATTTTCAGCTGACTTCTAAAGCAAAGGGAGAAACATCTTCCCTCCCTCCCTTCCTTCCTTTTTTTTTATAGTTTCATATTTCTGAGATATGGTCTGATTATAGATTACAGGCTGCTGGTGCCAAATCCACAAACCTCCTGCCTCAACCTCCCAGGTGCTGGGATTACAGGTGTGTGCCTTGATACCTGCCTGAGAGGCCACATTTCTGCCCATTTTTTTTTGTTACAGGTTTGGGTGTAGTTCTGGTAGATATTGGCATTGTTGCATGAAGTCAACCAAAGAAGTAATTAGGGATGAAAAACCATATCTTTGATAGTTGAAGAAATTAAGGATGATTGATTAACACAGGTGAAAATATGCTGTGGGAAGCAGGTAATAAGTGCTCTTTCCAAAGAGAGAATGTGTGTGTGTGTGTGTGTGTGTGTGTGTGTGTGTGTGTGTGTGTGTGTGTG
>OU015757.1:4607547-4627775 GCA_907169655.1 Acomys percivali | reverse complement strand
GTGTGTGTGTGTGTGTGTGTGTGTGTGTGTGTGTGTGTGTGTGTGTGAATTAACTTAATTCCCAAATCCAACATTAAATCCTAATTTAAATTCCATTTCTTCATAATATATATCTGTATATGCTAATTATATTAGCCTACAAAACCTGACATAATTTTCCATTCTAAACTTTTAATAAACCATAAAAATCATAGCTTATTGGGCATGAGAATGTGCTAAGCACGTAGCATACATAGACTCAGTCCCCACTATAGGCCCCTTGTTGTCTCTACTTGAAGATGAAGAAATTGAAGTTTATATAGAATGAAAGATAACATGGCCAGGCGTGGTGGCACACACTTTTAATCCTGACACTCCAGAGGCAGAGGTAAGTGGATCTCTGAGTTTGAGGCCAGCCTGGTCTACAACGTGAGTTCCAGAACATGCAGGGCTACACAGAGAAACCCTGTCTCAAAAAATAAACAGAAAATGAAATATGATATGGCAAAAAGAGAATGCTCATAAGCAGTTGGTCTGGGCCATACATGTAGATGTGTCTTGATGCAACACTTAACACTCTGACCACAACTTACATGCAGTAGAGAAAGCAAACTCATTTTGTGGGGCCAGGCTTTAGATTAAAGCAAATGGACACAGTGTCCTTCTACCAGATTAGAGGGTCCAAGGGACATGGACACTGCTCCATTCATCATCTTACATCTGGTGCATGGCACACAGAAACAACTATTAAACTCCTGAGGATGAATGAAAGAGCAAGGACAGCTGCTGCAGAGCACCCAGACTCTATAGTAAGAGACATTGTTGTGTTTGCTGCCTGAGTTCCTACAGAAAACACCATAGGCTGGGTAATTTGTTTTCCTTTAGAGCAGAAGGTGGAAAGTCAGAAAGCAGGTGTCAAGCAGGCCACACCCCTCAAGTCACTAGGGAAGAGTCTTACTGTTCTAGCTGTAGGTGGCTGTTGGCATGCTTGGTTTATTAGCCAAACCCATCCAGTCTCTGCCTCCACTGGTACCTGGCTTCCTTATCTCTAACTGCCTCATTGTCTCTAAGGCTCTCGTCTCATAAGTACACCATTAGTCACTGGATTTAGGAGTCATCCCATCCTCGCTCATGATGACTTCATCTGCACTTATTACTGCAGGGATCCTGTTTCCAAACAAGGTCACATTCGCCAGTCCTGAGAAGAATGAATTCAAAGAAAGAAAATCAGTAGTCCAGTGTAATCAGTGAAGATGAGTCATTATTAGAAGGAGGGCCTAGTCCGCCACAGTATACTTGGGGGTGGGAGCAAAAATTCAATGGTAGCACACCAGCAGTCAAACTAAAGACAGGTTCTTTCATTCAACCAATACTAATGCTAACTGAATACATAGCACAAGCCTTCAATCTGGTATTTCCCAACAGGAGCAATTATGAGGAGAGTCTCTGAGCCAAGCTGGGGGAACAAAACTATGAAGACACAAACAAATATGACAGGAGAAAGTTGACTCTGAAGAACTATGGGAACCTAGTGGCTAAATGAATTAGCCCCGCATCAACAAGAGAATGATGATCAGTGGTGAGGGAAGCTTTCCAGACAGAAAACTACTGAAGACTGGTCTCCAGCCCTCCTCCGTTACTGGCACTGTTGACTGGAATGGATTCATCCATATTTCTGGGGACTTCAGGCCATCCTTTGACATGAATTGGAGCCAATGAGAAACAAGTGATGGTTGTTGAGGCTGTCGGTAGGTAAGTGCAGTTTCTTCTGTGTTAGAAGAGTGTGAGGATGTACAGCTGCTACACCCATCTTGAAACCATGAGTGGGGAGCTATGAAGCTGCCAAGAGAAACAGTAGATCTTGGGAAGGAAGCCATTCATAAGGAGAGCACCAAGGGCTGCATCCCTTGACATAATATATGTCCTGAGCAAGTCCCACCTGGAGCCAAACCATCCATGGCCCATTATTGTGTGAGTTACTAATTAAGTTTTATTTTGCATTTTGTTTGTTTGTTTTGTTTTGTTTTGTTTTGTTTTTTCAAGGCAGGGTTTCTCTGTATAGCCTTGGCTGTCCTGGACTTGCTCTATAGACCAGGCTGGCCTCAAATTGACAGAGATCTGCCTGTCTCTGCCTCCCTAGTGCCGGGCTTAAAGGTGTGTGTCACCACACCCAGCTGTGTTTTACTTTTTTAAGCCAGTATGGATTGGATTTCCTGGAAACCATAGCCATACAACACTGGATTGAAACACCAATCACGATGCACAATTGGCGTGTCAGAAGTCATAGAGCCCAAGAACAGAATGCTTTCTGGGAATGATTAAGAGTGCAGTGTGGTTGATGGATGGAGGATAAGTGAAGAAGCTTGTGGAGTCTCACTGGAAGGGACATAGATCAAATTAAGTTTGAGCTTCATGGTGAAGATTATACCCCTCCCAATTCCACAATCCCTTGGTTTTCTCAATCTATGTCCAGAAATCTTCACTAGACATAGACCATTAGCCTGAGAGAAGCAGCCCTACGTGAGTTATGGCCTCTGATGCTAATGTGCCTGCTGTTGGGTGCTTTATCTGGATCCATCAATCTACTGGACAGAAGGAAGTCAGGAGTAAGAATTATCACCCTAAGCTTTGGGAGCCACGATCCTTGGCCATACAGATCACATGCCTGTCAATAACCTTCATACCGTATGACCTATGGCCAAGTCTCTCCATCATCTGTCACTTGACATTTAGGCATGGGCAAGGCTGCCACAGAACTCTGCTTCTGGACCCCAGATTGTTCTTAAGAATAAAAAACACAACTGAATCCTGAAGTCACAGTCCAGTGTGCCTGGGTGATCACTGAGTCTCCCACTGAACTTAGCTATTGTCAAATACACAAGGAAGCTTGTCCTTGGACTGCCAGAAACTCGTTTCTGTCCATTCTACAGCAACACTGAGATGCATCTGTCTGTGCTGGGGAGGAGATGAGGTCTGCTGACTGGACTAGGCAACTGAGCACATCATTTCATCAGTGTTGCAAATGACCAGTGCCACATAAAACAGGCAGTGCTTTTGTTTTGTGAAGATGACCAACAAGTCTACACAAATAAGCTCAAGGCTCCATATCCAAGTAGCAGAGACAAGGGACCAATTTCAGATAAAGCCAGAGCTCCAGAAAAGTTTGATGATCTTGGTCATCTGGTTCTCTGGCTCTTAATTATCTGGCTAATTCTCCAAAGCGTAGACCCAATGAGAGAAGTAACCTTGTCACTTTGAATTAGCACTGTATCCCTTTTATTGAATGACAATAAATCAAAAGCACTGCAATGTGGCTTTAAGTCACACCATTCGCTCCTGCTCACTCTTACTCGGGAGTGTGTGTGTGCGCGCGCGCGCGCCCATGTATGTGTTTAACCTTTTCCATAATCAAATGATGAGGACACTATCACTAACTCCAGGTATAGATGAATGAGCTGAGGTGGAGGCTAAATAACTTATTCATGTCCATATAAATGGTATATAGAGCAAGGATTTGAACTTGAACCCAACACTAAGTGATTCCACAGTTCATACCTTCATTAGCACTGCATGTATGTGACCTTCCAACTACAGACATCAGTCATTTGACAATAATTTATGAAGTGTCTACTACACAGAAACCCTGTTTCCTGGTTCTGGTGACTCACCTATGAGTAACAGAAGTAAGGAGTACATCAAGATTCTGAGGGGATAAATGCGTGGGCAGATGGAGATATATGGATAAGTGGATGTATACATGTAAAAACTGGTAAACTGAGGGACAGAAAGATAGATGCGCTGTTAGACAGCTAAGCTTAGGGACAGAATAATTGTAAGATTAGCAAATAGCAAAGAAAGCCTCAAATATGTGGAAAGAACCCTCTGGATCAGTAGATAAGGCTGTGGGCCTCTCTTCCTGAGGTTTGTTCTTGCATTTCAAAGATAATTTGTTGGCAGAATGCACACAGACACCATGATTAGAATCCTGGCTCTGCAGTCAAAGCACACAGCTTGAAGATACAGCCTTTGCCTAGAAGCCTCGCTCCATCCTTTTACCATCTGCATTATCTGGAACGGATCACCTAACCTTCCAAGACCTTTTCCCTCAATTATAAAATGAGAGCAACCCCAACTATTCACACAGTTGTGAACTGAATAGCATTTGCTATTGTTTAGAGCCCAGTTCAAATGTCATCTCCTTTATGTAGCTTTTCGCTCAACTCAATTCAACAACTATTTATGAATTGGACCCCCTTTTCAGGCTGTGTACTGTGGGCAAGGACAGAACAGTAAATTAGACAAATGCAATCTTTGTGTTAGAAGATATATTAGTTAAGCCAGAAAGACAAAGGGGAAAACAAACAAGAGTTGCTCAAAGTCAGGAGGTGTGGCATACGGTGGGCACATTATAAAAATAGACCTAACCTTCCTCCTTGATGTACCCACCCTGCTGCACTTGGGTGCAGGCTCAGTAGAAATTTGTCTCCACTATCAAACATGGCTCTTAGAGTGGGGTCTATACAAGCCGAACATAAGAAATAATTTTTTAAATAGATTAAAAGGGCAGGAATGAGGAAAATGAGGGACAAATAAATCAGTAAAACTGTTGGGACACTTATTGGTGGCAACAATTAGTTGGAACTTCTTCACAAAAGCCAAATCCAGGAGCACACCCAATTTAGTGTGAAGTGATATCCACATATTTAACAACTGGATGGAATAAGATCATCTTGTCATAACTGAACAAATCCAAAAATCACAAATGAAATGATATAAAGATGTTAAACAGAATTTAGCCATAGGGGATGCTAATGATAAAACACCTTGCATACCTAGACCCAGTAGACAACTGTAGAACATTGGAAAATAATCACGGTTGCTCCCTACTCTTATCACTGAATCCTCCTGTCACATGACTCTGAAGCTGGTCCCATCAACCCCTGAGATGAGCCCATCAATTCCTTGAACATGACCCTGCCCAGATGACATGCTCATAATGGGACATTAGAAGAAAGCAAAGCCATAGGAGACATGTTTGCACTATAGAGTCTGCTTTCTTGGCATATGGAAACTTTGCCTACTCTTGAAATCCTAGGCCAGCTAAGCTTGCTAAAGAATGAAAGACACATGGCTGAGCCATGCCAATTGCCCCCGCTGGCACTAAACCAACTGCCAGACACAAATGGAGCCATTCTATAAAAGACAGCCCCTGCCAGGCTGCCATCTGACTTCAGAGATCAGCTCAGGGTACCATCAACCACAAGAACCATCTGATCAGTCACTGAATTCTGAGATATAATCAAGTCGTTAGGATTTAAAGCTGAAAGTTTTAAGTGATTATGCTCTGAAAATTAACTAGAGTCACAGGCTTGGGCTGAGGAGATAGCTAAGTCAATTAAATCTTGCTGTACAAGCATGAGAGCTTGAGTTCAGATCCCTGACACCCACTTAAGCACCCAGACACAGACACGCACACCTAAGCATTTGATCTAGCTGAACAAGTGAGCTCTGGGTTTAGCAAGAGACCTCGTCTGAAAACGTCAAGTGTGAGCATGTTGTTGTGGGTGATACCCTGCTCTTTTTTTCTTCAAATAGGAAGATCATTTCTGCAGAATTTCTTCTTGTCAGTAGAACCACATGAGCAGATCACTCTCTGGAATGCAAGAGGTGGTCTGCACATGTGTAATAAGCAATGAGTAGACACTCACACTAGAAACAGTTATTCAACATACACCAGCTTGAACACAAGTGTGGACTTGGCCTTCTCATCAGAATAGAAGATTGGGGAGACATGAGTCCTGCCGCAACCTGATTGAGTGACTATATGAAGGACTCTCACTCAGCCAGATCCCAGGGCCCACCCCAGATTGCCCCCCTTCCATGACTGTTATGCTTTGAGCCCTTAAAAAGAGACAGTCTTGGGGCTGGAGAGATGGCTCAGAGATAAGGGTGCCTGAGGTCCTGAGTTCAATTCCCAGCAACCACATGGTGGCTCACAACCATCTATAATGAGATCTGGTGCCCTCTGCTGGTGGGCAGGGGAGACAGTCTAGCACTATATCCCCACATCCATATAGGAAGGTGTGGGGATATAAAACATACATCATAGTTTCTCATTCTTACATAGAAGAGTGAACAGCCACGCTGCATAGATACTTCCACTGGACACCTGAAGCACGAAGTGGTATTAGGACAAGTGTTTGGTCTTATCCTGGATCTTTAACAAAATACCTACCTATGTACTACTTGACAGCACCCAGGAAAGAGGAACCTCTAAGTTCAAAACATGGCGGCTGGGAAGACAGATTCTTGGCTCCACTGAGTTTGGACCCAGGACTTACTGTTTATATTAATTAGCTTTTCTGTGCTCTAGTTTCTTGCTAATTCTAACTGAAATGTGTAAATTTTACTGCTCTCCCTTGTTATTGTAGAGACTTAATTAGAAGAGGCATGTGAATACAAATACCTGGTGGTGGTGGCGAACATCGTGTGTGTCGTTACTTTTCAATCTCCCCCTTCTATTTCCACTTACAGTGATCGCTCCTAACCATACTAATCTTATTTCATCTGTAAAAGTTAGGTAGCAGTATGTTCACATTGTAATATCAACAGAGAAACCTGATTATTAAGGAATTTAAGCCAACAGGTGATGAATATCGATAATCCCAGCACCTGGGATGCCCAGGTGGGAATATCACAAGTCCAAAGGCAGTGTGGGCTACATAGATGAGTTCTAGGCTAGCCTGGGCTATAGAATGAGATCCTGTGTCAAAAATTTAAAAATAAGCAAGGAAACAAACAACACATATAAAGGGTCTAGCATAGAGACTAGAATGTAATAAATAGTAAGGGATAAAATATTCTGGATTTTAGTTTCCCCATTTATAAATGTGACCTCTCTTACTGTTACTGAATGGATTTTTACAGACATTTGATGTGTGGACAGGCTCTCATGCCTATCCTGGTTAGCTATCACATTCTGAGCCTCTCTGCAACTACTTACAGGACAGGAATAGTTATTTCTGTACACCCACCCTGAAAGTCAAGAAGATGGCAAGTAACCGCTCAAAGCTACATTTACAAGTGAGGAATCGAGTCTCAATCAGAGACTATCTGCCTTCAGCATCCTTCGCGTCCCCAGCCCTAGGCCACTATACCCAGATCCCTGCACAGGGAAGGATGCCATGACCAGCCCTTTTCTACTTCCTAAGAGAGTGCTGCTATTTCACAGCACAGACTTCCTTTTGCTCAAGAGGAGGCTGTGAACCCACACAACCAGTACTGTTTCTCTACAGAGAGCCAATCAGCAGCCTGGTCCCCAGGGCTGTGACTTGGCAGCCATCCCCTCCTGCACCCCCAAGAGCAGATGGCTGCCTTCGAGGCCATCTTTCTCCAGGCTCCTTCTTGATATCCCAGGAACCTTCAGTAATTACTGCTATCATTCTTACATTAAATAAGACTGAACACAATCAAGACTCCAAAGGTGCAGGAGAAAAATAAACATATGTACAGGCACACATAAATACACAGATAAAAGCACACAGACACATCCAAGCAAGCACTTTGATGCTACAAGGGGTTTTAGTGGCTAAGACAGAAAAAGAGACTCTGGGGTGTCACACCAGCACGAGCCTGCTTGCACACAACTCCTTTAATCTGGCCTCCCTCTATACAGGCTGACCTAAGGTTTTTTTTTCCAGACTTCTAGCCTCTTCTTTGCCTGTGAGCAACATAGCAGGGGGGTCTGCAAAGTGTACACTGACAAGGACCATTGCTCTTTCTCCTGTTTTTTTCCAACCAGTTTTTAAAGTTGCTCATCTGAATCACAACATTTGCTCCTTAAAGAGATGACTCACTGGGAGTTTAGCCTCTTAGGAGGAAATGTTTGGTTTTTCTTTTGTTTGAAGCCTGAACCTTTCCAAGCTAAGGTCTATCCAAGGGGTCACTATTTACAAAACATTTTCTTCTTTTCCAACTTAAATAGTGTTTGCATTCCTCCGCTTTCTCCTCTTCCTCCTCCTAGTCATCATACTCTCTCCTCCCCCTCTTCCTCTTCTTTCCTTTCTTTCTTTCTTTCTTTGAGGAAGACACAAGATCTAGCAGACTATTACTTTGTATCAAGGTATTTCCAGGCAAGAATCTGCTGCAGGAGGCTAGAGGAGGGGACATCTGTTGTCAGCATCCTGGACTCCTTCTAACGGAAGAGGAAGAAGAAAGAAAAGCAGCCTGCTGCTCAGTGCAGATTAGGTTACCATTTTACAGTGACTTTCCAAAGAATCTGGCTTTTTCTGCACAGAATTCACTTTATTCTGCAAAATTCTAGGTCTGTTCTGTTCCCCACAGAAGATTCCAAAGAAAGAGGTTTGGTCCTTGATTTCAGCATCTTGGCAGCACTGACATCCTTAGGGTGGGAGGTGGGAAGGAGTAGAAGAAGCAGGAGAAAGAACACAAGCAAGGTTGATATAGAATGAGCAGACACACGTGCATCCAAAGAGAACCATCCTCACATTTCCCCCCAATTCCCAATACAACGCACTGGGTGACTGCAATATCCTACTGAGGGTTCATCCATGAACATCCTGGTGGGTGATGCTGATAATGGGGGATGTGGTGCATCAACATGTGGTATCAGGGAATATTTGGGATCACTTTGAGTCTCCCTCTTAATTTTTCTGTGAACCGAAAGCTGCATTTTAAAAAATTAGAAGAAACAAACAATATTTTTTAAAAAATCCTGTATTCCCAGCCTGTCTTACTGGGAGAGTTGGAATGAAACTGCTGTGTTGCTCATATGACCCTGTGTGACCTGTTGACTTAAGCAGAGCTGAAGGCATCCATTTTTGATAGTGTAGACCAGCAAAGAAGAAGCCACATCTTGGTGATCACAGCTTACAGTCTGGAGGTTGCAGCTTCACTGAAGACTGGCAGAAGAGCTGCTGGTGGGCTCCTAGCATGACCTCCTTCTGTGTGGCTCTTTGAATCTTATTCCATTTTTTGGTGAATCTGAGAGTTGGGCACCAAAAGGAATTCCCTTGTGCTGACGCTCCCTCAAATGAATCTATTTTTAATAATTAAATCACTTTATTCTATTTAAGTAAAAAATAAAATAATCAAACAGATGATTAAGGAAGTTCTCAAAGACACATTTGCCCATCCCAAACTCTACCAGCCTCAGTGAACTTCTACTCAGAACATCCACTCTGAAGCCACAGAGCTGGGCATGGGGCTTTATACTTTTGCCATCAATTACATTTTTATTCATTTGTACCATGAAATAGAAATCATCACAGTGAACTTGAAACTATGAACAATTGCTTATACCCTCTTTTGTAACTTATGTATTCCTTTTCCTGTGTTCTGTCCTTCCTCATCACCTAATATTATCCTCTCTGGGCTTTCTTTCCAAATCTAGACTATACCCACACTCATTGCTTCATATTATACATATATGTGTGTGCCTATATACATTAACTGTGTATATAACTGTACACATTACATGTGACTTATATACTATATGTGTATATTATATAAGTACGTATATCATATACATTATAGCTAGGAATTCTCATGTGAGGTATTACATGTGGGTTTTGTCTTCATTTATATCACTTCATTTAATATTGTACTTTCAAGTCCATCCATTTTCTACATATTTCTTTTTTTCTTTACAGCTGGATAATACTTCATTTTGCATGTGACCACAATTTTATTATCCATTCATTTGTGGTCAGAAATCTAGGCTGGTCCATTTCCTTACATAAACAGCGCATCCATAAACACGAATGAGCAAGTATCATTATGGTAGGCTACGGAGTTCCTTGGGTGTGTACTTAGGCTCAGAATGGCTGGGTCAAGTGAAGTTCTATTTTTTAATTCTTTGAGGACCCTCCCCACTAATTTCCACAATGGCTGCATAATGTGCATGCCTGTGAGCAATGAATAAGAGTTTCTCTTCCCTGAACATCCTCTCCAGTGCTGTCATATTTCTTAATAATAGACATTCTGACCTGGGTGAGGTGGGATCTCAAAGTAGTTTTAATTTCATTTCCCTGCTGAATGGGGATAATAAATGTTTTAATGGCTATTGACAATTTGTGTTTCTTCTTTTGAAAACAGTTTACTCCATTAGCCCATTTGTTGACTGACAGTCTCATTTCCTTGGTGTTTAACTTTTGCAGTTCTGAAATGTAGTTAATAAAGATTGTCTCCCATGGAGGAGGTCCACTTCCATTACAGACCTAGGGGAGGGGAATAGGATGGAAAAGGGACTCAGAGGAAGGATAATAGGTCACCAAGAAGAGACTCAATAACCTATGAGCATATACAGGGGGAGAAGGTCCCCCTCAGTCACAGACATAGGGGAGGGGAGTGGGGGGGAGCGGGAGGGAGGGAGGAATGGGAAGATACAAGGGATGGGCTAACAACTGAGATGTAATATGAATAAATTAATAAAAAATTAATAAAAAAAATAATCTTAAAAAAAGAAAAAGGGAGGGAGGAACAGGAGGAGACAAGTAAAGGGATAACAATTGAGATGTAATCTGAATACATTAATAATAAAAGTAAATAAATAAAGATTCTCTCCCACTCTGTGAGCCCTCTGTTTGTTCTGTTTATTGTGTTTCTTTTGCTGTGCAGAAACCTTTCCTTTTTGTTTAGTCCCACCCACTGATTCCTGGGGCTGGTTCCTGTACTACTGATGCTCTGTTAAGAAAGCTCTTGCCTACCCCAAGATTTTGAAAATATTCCCTGTGCCTTCCTCTAGTCATGTATATATTTCAAGGTTTTAATTAAGGTATTTGATTTGTTGTTGTCATTGTTTAAATTAAAAGATACGTATCTAGTTTCATTCTGTAGCTGGATGTCCACTTTTGCCAGCACCACTTGTTGAATAGCTATCTTTCATTGATTGTGTGACTTTTCTACATTTGTCAAAATGTATGTGGGCATAGGTTTGTCTGTTTATGTCTAAGCCCTCTATTTTGCTTCATTGGCTTAACTGGTGTATACCAGAGACATGCTGTCTTTATGACTATACCTCTGTAGTATAATTTAGGGTCTAGGATGGTGATATATCCAGCTATGTTCTTTTCTTCTTAGAGTTGTTTAGATACCCATGGTCTTTTATGGTCCCAAATGAATTCTTAGTTTGTTTTTCTAGATGTGTGAAATATATTATTGAAATTTTAAAACGTCATTGACAATAAGACAGGTTAACTCCTGACAATACCCAGCCTACCTCAAGGAGGATGATGAGCATAAAGAACCTCTTTATGGAGATGGCTTCAAATGTGGCAAACAAGCCATTGGGCAAAATGTCCTCATTTTTTTTTTACCACAGACAGAATTCTGCCTAAAAAAGGGCAAGCTTGGATGCAGGGAGAGTCAACAGCCAAACTCTGCCAAGACAGGATAAGCAAGTCCTCAAACGTTCCTGCTTCATAAATAGGTCTGTCAGATATATTGGACCAGAAAGCTGAAGATGATGCTCCCAGGTTACAGAGTTTTGGGTAACTGCTTAGGTTGCAAGCTGTCTCTGTCATCTTCTCATTAAGGAAGCTGCTAACCTGCACCCCCTGTATACTCAGGTAACTCATTTTATTCCTTCTCAATCTCTGATGAGGTTGAAGACCAGGTAGTTTAGTTTTAAAATTAAGAGTAATTGTTTAGGGGTTCAGATGGTTTTATGTCTAGATAGATGTTTTAAGTTGATAATGACACAATATGATAGATGCAGATTTACATTCAGAATTTTAGACTCACCAAGATTAGAAAGATGTTCTCTTCAAGGCTGCCACATACAAATAGCCAAAACACTTAAAATGTAGCATTTATATAATTCCTGATTATTTCATGGTTCTTCTTGCTGTAGGTGGTTTATTTTGTGTATGTATAATAATATAAATGTATACATAAAATATAAAAATATTTAATAAAAAATCTCATCCCGATAAATTTGACATTAAAAGTATAGATTAATTTTGCTAATATCATTAGTTTCTTGACAATAGTTCTGCCAATCCAGGAGCATGGAAGGTCTTCCATCCTATAGTGTCCTTTTATTCCCCTCAACTTTCTTTTTCAATGCCTTGAAGTTTTCATTATTAAGATCTTTATTTATTTGGTGAGGTTTGGTCCTAGGTAATTTTTGTTTGTTTGAGTTATTGTTAATGTGATATTCTTCTTAGTTTCTTTCCCCATTATGAACAATAAAACTCCAACAACAACAACAACAACAACAACAACAACAACAACCCCAGGCTTTGTATTTTGGGTTTTGTGTTGTGGGGGTGATGCTAAGGCAGGGTCTGGGGCCTCAAAGTGTCAGTCCTCATGACTCAGCCTCATGAGTGTGCTCCTGGGCCGCTATGCACTCATGCCTGTAGAAAGGATCTGGTCATGTCATCTCCCACAACTTAAATTGTTGGGGTTCATAGAAACTTTTTCTCAGCGGGTAGAAGTAAGACTTAAAATTCATCAAGAGGCATGAAGAGGTTGTTCAATGGTTAAGAGCATTGGTTAGGCTTCCAAAGGACCAAAATTCGACTCTCAGCACCCATGTGATGACACACAAGCGCCTGTAACTCCAGTTCCATGGGATCTGGTGCTCTCTTTGGTCTCCATGGATACTGCTTGGTATGGTGACTGGATGTATGTGTAGGCAAACACACAAAAATAAATAAAATTAAAATGTTTAAAATGCACCAAAATATGATTGGTAACAGTGAACAGTCATGTACACACACTATTACAGGCTAGGGATTCTCATGTGAGTGAGGACACGTGGGTTTTGCCTTCATTTAATATTGCACTTTCTTTTTATCATTTTTTATTAATTTATTCAGATTACATCTAAATTTTTATCTCCTTGTTTGTCTTTTCCCATTCCTCCCTCCATCCCTCTTTCACCCTATTCCCATCTCCTAGGTCTGTGACAGAAGGGGACCTCCTCCCCCACCATATGGTCACAGTCTATCAGTTCTCATCTTGGTAGCCTTCCTATTTTTCTCTGAGTGCTACCAGGCCTCCCCACCAAGGGGAAGTGGTCAAATATGGGGCACCAGATTTCATATCAGAGTCAATCCCCAATCTCCACATGACAGTGGATAATGCCCGGTCCTTTGTCTAGACCTGAGTAGGGGTTCAATATTTACTGCATGTATTTTCTTTGGTTGGTGCAGTAGCTTGAGTAGACCCCCCTTGGTCCAGATCCAACCATCATGATATTCTTTTGTAGGTTTCTAGGACTCTCTGGATCTTTCTATTTTCCTATTCTCCTATAAGCCTTTATAAGACTGAGAGCTTCTGTAAGGCAGAAGACACTGTCAACAGAACAAAGTGACAGCCTACAGACTGGGGAAAGATCTTAACCAATCCTACATCTGACAAAGGTCTAATATCCAAAATATATAAAAAGCTCAAGAAATTAAACACCACCAAACCAAATAACCCAATCAAGAAATGGGACTCAGAACTAAACAGAGAATAGAATTCTCAATAGAGGAATATCGAATGGTTAAGAAACACTTAAAGACATATATACCAAATATGTAGTTGCAAAGGATTCTAATATCATATTTTGTTTACATACATCTTGTATTTTATATTAATTGCCAATCTAGATTATATGTAATGTTTTATTTAAAATGTCTGGTTCAGCTACCAAGAAGAGACTTGTTACCCTATGAGCATATACAGGAGGAGGAAGTCCCCCTCAGTCACAGTCATAGGGGAGGGGAGTAAGGGGAAAATGGGAAGGAGGGAGGAATGGGAGGGTACAGGGGATGGGATAACAATTGAGATATAATATGAATAAATTAATAAAATATAAAAAAGAAACACTTAAAGAAATTCTCAACATCCTTAGCCATCAGAGAAATGAAAATCTAAATGACTCTGAGATTCCATCTTACACCCATCAGAATGGACAATATCAAAAACTCAAGTGACAGTACATGCTGGCAAGGATGTGGAGAAAGGGGAACACTCCCTCATTGCTGGTGGGAGTGCAAGCTCGTACAACCACTTTGGAAATCAATCTGGCACTTTCTCAGAATACTGGGAATAGGGCTTCCTCAAGATCCAGTTATACCACTCCTTGGAATATACCCAGAAGATGCTCCACCACACAACAAGGACATATGCTCAACCATGTTCATAGCAGCTTTATTCATAATAGCCAGAACCTGGAAAAAAAACTAAATGTCCCTCAGTCAAAGAATGGATAAAGAAACTGTGGTACATTTATACAATGGACTACTACTGAGGTATTAAATACAAGAAAATCCTGGAATTTGTGGGCAAATGGATGGAACTAGAAATGATCATATTGAATGAGTTATCCCGGACTCAGAAAGACTCACATGGTATATACTCACTTATACTTGGACACTACTCCAACAGGGATGTCCCCTAAAAGTCTTCACTTACCAGGGGATTGGGATAGATGCAGGGACCTCCTATTGGGACTCTAGGTGAGAGAAGTACAGGAGAATAGGGTAATATTGTACTTTCAAGTCCATTCACTTCCTGCATATTTCATAAACAACACAGGCACTACCCCAGCCCCTCTACAGGCTTCCTCAAATAACTAGATGATAATTCTTACCTCACTTTCTCCCAGAAAAAAAGTCCTATAGCTAATGACCCTTTGGCTTTATTTGCCTTGGTTTTCTTCACTGTAAAATGGGCAATACAGCTGTAAGAATTAGAGAAGGTCATATCAAGAACTCACTCTCATTTCATTTGTCATTAGCCCCTTCCAGGACTTTCCTAGAAGTTATTTCATGTCCATTTCGATCTAATGAAATGTACTATTTTTAAAATAGCTAGTTCATTAGGGATACATATAGATAATGTCAAATTAATATGTGAACATGTGTGACTTTTAGAATAAGAAACTGTTTTCTTCCTCCAAAATTCCATGAAATGGCAAAAGAATATTTAAGACAAATTCTCATGGCTAGGGCATGAGGTGAGCAAAAGCGCTAAGCACTCAAACCTGATAACTCATGTGTAAGCCCTGAACCCACATATAAAGTCCACGGTGCTTATCTGTAAGACCAGCACTCCTATGGCGAGATGGGAGAATCTCTTAGAAACTCATGTGCCAGCTAGCCTGGAGTTCACCATGGGCAAAAAGACCTCAAATTAAGGTTGAAGAGGAGAACCATTCTCAAAAGTTATCCTCTAATCCCAACAGGCATGAGAAATGTCATACCAATGTCTGTACACACACACACACACACACACACACACACACACACACCACATGTACACATACACAACAATTAAATAATTATTACTTTAAAATAGAGCTATAGAGCCAGGAATGGTGGCACAAGCCTTTAATCCTACCACTCAAGGAGGCAGAGGCAAGCAGATCTCTGTGAGTTGGAGGCTAGCCTGATCTACAAAGTTATTCTGAGACAGCTGAGGCTACACAGAGAAACCCTGCCTCGAAAACAAAACAAAAAATATACCTACAAAACTCTACAGCAATATGCAGATCTACATGGCAGTGGAGTAGCCCTCACGTTGCAGAAAACAACTGTTGCTCACAAGAGAACGAGCTTAAGCTCCAAACCTAGAACATGAAAGGACAAACTGCCACAGGCTTCTTGGGCATTCTTGAGTTAACAAAGCTAGAAGTTATACTCAAAGAGTCCCAGCATGCATAGTGAAGACACATGCCTGATGTTCAAAGCTTTACAAGTATATGGGAGAATTTTAAAAATGGAAACTCTATGTAAAATTTATACCACAAAGTTGGAAAACCTATGCAAAATAAATGAGTTCTTAAGAAAATATAATTTACTGATGCTGACTCAAGTAGAGGTATAAAATCTGAGTGGAGAAAATCAGAAATACTGTCAATATATATGTACACTGAAGACAAGGTACCAGTGAAAGAAAGCATTTTGGAAATAGCTACCAAAATTAAAAACACATATACCTTTCAACTCATAAATCCCACTCCTGGGAGTCTGTCGAATAGAAATAAAAGCACTAGTGCCAAAGGATATGAGTTCAGGTTATTAATGCAGAATCACTTGAGGAAGGAAAAATGAAGCAAAGAAAATGTCCACCCATAGAAAGCGATAGAGTCACTCAAATGAGCTACAGTTTTCACCAGCTGATTTACAGCTTCTTCCAGAATTAAGTGCACAGTGAAGAGGCAAGAGGAACCAGTGAACAAATGTCAACTTTTGCAAAGAACAATCACAACAAATCCTTCTATACATATTTGTGTCTATATAATATCATAAACACAGGGAGGCTGTAAAAAGCTACATTCAATGCTGTTAGGCTCAGGTGTACAATTATGAAGTGGGAGGGAAAATAAAGGGAGGCATTTGGCTAAAATAATAAAATCAAACTAATAGTTAACCTAGAAACTTTATCCCTACTGCCTAGTTTTCATTGTGCTAGAAGGCTGTTTGCATGATACTAGGGATGAAAAGTATCTATCAATTTTATCCAGCTGTGAACTTTGCAACCATCCTGGAAACATATGCCCACTGGTACAAGAGTGGCACAAATGTTATAGGAGTAACTATCCACTTCCTGCTTGGATTTAAGGTTCACTCTGCAAGACAGAACTCATGACTGCCACAGTTAACAGATAAGAATTGAAAGCAATGTAGGGCATAAGCTGTAGGGGAGAACCTGCCACTATTCTGCTAAATGGACATAGTATTTAACTCACTCCTTATTTTATCCATAGATGAAGGCATGTCTAAAATATCATCAGGAAAACTTTTATATGTGGTGAATAAGATGGAGACCCATAGTAGTCAACTTGTAGAAAATAAGAGATTATGAAGTTCTAAGCCAAATGTGTGTGTATACATATACATATATATACATATACATATACATATATATACATACATATCCCTTTTTCCAAGGCTTAGGGATCATCAAGGAAAAGGGTAGAAAGACTGAATAACACAGAGGGGGAAATGGCTACAGCAAGACAGTATTTTTCAGTTACAAACAGGCCAGCTGTAGCTATTAATTGACATCAGGTATAACAACATATGTAAGACCTAAGTAAGATCAAGCCAGCTAAACTAAAGTGAGAGGTGGTTGGGAAGCCAACCCATAGTGGAGCAGCTATTGTCAACTAATGGATGCTGGGAAAGAGAGAGTAAGTGCTCTTCAATGACGTGGCCCCTGAGAGGAGGCTGCATGTATTCCAGTAGATGGCCCATGTACATACACACAGCACTACATAGACCCAGTAGTTAAAGTAATAATTAAAGAACCCATAAAATTGGGATGGAATAGTGATGAGGGATGAAATTAGGAGGGAAGAGATAGGAAGTGAATTTATAATCAAAACACATTATATGCACATGTAAAATTTTCAATAAATCCAACAAACCTAAAAGATTACACATAAGTTATTGATGATCAAATGCATTCATGATATGATTCCCTTGATGTAGAGTCATGTATGTGCCTGAGTATACATACCATGTGTGCATATTTGTTTAAATATTACAGATCTAACTTTACAAAAACAAACAAACAAATAGCACCCAAGCTTATGCAAAGTAGTCTTGGCTGTCATTTTTCACTAAAACAGTAGAAAGGTTTTATTCTAGCTCATTCCATCAATCTTGGTAGAAAAGCCAAACAAATACTATACACTGGAGAAAAGCTGTGGTCCAGGAAACAAACCACATGCCAACCATATCCAGTTACAGAATCACAGCACTTGTGTAAATGATACAAGCAGAAAACTTCAGAGTCCCCACTCCAGTCCTTCTAACAAGGAAGTGTTGACCAAAGTGGACATCAGAGTGTTTTCTTGGATCCATCAGAAAAAACTACAGTCACAGGCAATGCCATCACTTTGAAACTTAGAGATACATGTGTCACAGAGGTTGACAGTCAAGTACTACCTGAAGAAGCACCCCGAAGATCTCATTGATGCAAACATGTAGTTAATAACCCTAATGAACCATTGAAACTGACTGGATTAGTGTGAGTTTGGAATGCATAGAGCGTAGGCATCAGGTGTCTACAATTCTATTCCGTCTGACACTTACTGCTCAGTTAGGACAAGCCACACAGAGTCAAATATTCCACTAATTCACTAGAATGACTGCAGTACTGTGAGAAAGAAGAGCTTGTATTTACTGTTAGACATTCATAGGCTATGACTGAATAGCAGTGAAGGAGAATCTAGGGAATGGGCAGGGTGGGCAGAGGATGAAAAGCCTTCTCTGCACACTGAACCTAGCTAGTGCATCATGGTAATCAGCCCAGAACTCCGTGGCCCTTCAGGGGTTTCCTGTAGATGCTTCTCCATGAAGACAGAGTTGACTAATTAGCTGCATTGGTGACTTCACTCTGTGGCCAACCCTTCTATTTTCCTCAGGTGGAGACTGGAACCAAAAGTCACGGCCTCAGACTAAGCTTGGTCCTGCTAGTGACCTGCCCTTAGGGGTTATCTGGGGAATACACAAAAGATGGTAAATTTCAAGAGCATTTACAGCTTTTTGCCAGGATCTAAGAACAATGACCAGATATATTTTTATTTCCTTTTAAAAATAATTTCAGTGCTGTGTGTGAAACCCTGGGGCTGTGTGCATGCTGGATGCCCCTGAACTCCAACTCCATCCTTGAATATTTTTTTTTCTGTTAAACTGCAGGATTTCCTGCCCTTTCATAAATTCCATCTCTAGAAATCCCATCAGGGTGACTCTGGGAAAAGTAGAGTAAGACTTTTGGCATATAAGTGGCCTGCCTCTAGGTTGCTTAGCAACTTTTGATGTCATCACCTTCTGCCAGGTGTGTGCCAGACTATAAAAGGGCTGACCTGCCACCTTGTCTCTCTCTTAGTTTGTCTTTTGCACTCTCTTACTTCTGTATTCTCTCTAAGGGTCTCTCTCTCTCTCTCTCTCTCTCTCTCTCTCTCTCTCTCTCTCTCTCTCTCTCTCTCTCTCTCCCACCCTCCGCCTCTCCCTCTCTCCCCTAGTCTCTACACTCATGGCCCACTCAGGTCCTAGTTCCTCTCCCTTTCCTTCCCTCCTTCCCTCAATTAAATATCTCCACGTCATATCGGTTGCATGCCATCTCACTTTTAGTCCTAACAAAGACCTCCAAGTGTATCTCAGTGGTGGAGAGAAGAGCTGTTCACTTCAGGAGGAGCCCAGTGGACCCTCAGGAGGAAAGACTGTTGACCAGAGGCCAAGACTTGACCTTGTCTCACCTAAGGAGGGCAGCCTAAACTCCAGTGCCCTGGGTGCCTTCCTGCCTAAGAGAAGGGAAGCAATGCTCCTCAGCCTTGGCTGTCACAACTGCACTCCAGTAATAATGACATAGACACTACCTCCCACAAGGGGGAGTAGTCACAGTAGTCTGAAATGCATAGGAGTAAAAACACCAGGCGTATACAAAGCTTCTAGCACCAAAAATAAACGGAATCACAGCCCTACAAAGAGCCAGGTTAATATAAATGCCTCACACTGAAGGACTGTTTATATCACAGATTAACTTCTTTAGGTTCAACAAAAATAAGACATGCTAAAAGGCAAGGACGTATTACCTCTAAAGATTTCAGTAACCTTTACTAAATTACAGATTAAGAAACAAGTACCTATTTATTCAAATAGACTATAGAACAGCATTTCACAACCTTTATATGCTGTCTACAACTCAAGAATAAAACAGCCACTAAAAGCCACAAATAAATAAAAAACAAAATAAATATTTTACCACCTAACCCAGAAATGTGATTACTGAATATATGCCCACAATAATTTAAAGTGGGCTGTCTACATTAAAAGTAGCACAATTCACAATAATTAAAAACAGAAAAGTAACAGTGTCCATCTCTGGATGAGTGGATGAGAAAAATGTAAGAGACTATTACTGGACGTTACAAAAGAAAACATGGTTGTGCAGATGTTCAGTGGGTAAATGCTCGCTGTGCTAGCATGAAGAACTCAGTTACTATCTTTAGTGTTCACATAAAAGCCAGGCTAAGTGGCATCATCTCTAACGCCAACTGCTATAGGGAGAGACAAGGAAATACCAGGAGATGGCTGACTTGGCTAACCAAATGTTTCAGCTCCAGGATCTGTGGGGAAGAAAAAGGTGGAGAAAGACACAGTATGAGACCCAACAACAACCTCTGGCATTTCTTTATGCAAGCGTGAAAATGCACATTAACACTCAAACACATGAACACACACACACACACACACACACACACACACACACACACACACACA
>OU015757.1:4586109-4603814 GCA_907169655.1 Acomys percivali | reverse complement strand
CCCCCCAGAAGATAGTTTATACATAGCTACTTGGGTGAATCTTAGAGAAATGCTGAGTACAGGAACCAACCTCAAAAGGCTGCACACTGTAAAAACAAACAAACAAACAAAAAAAACAACGACCCACTTATATGACATTCCCAGAAGAATGGACTACACTGGTTGAAAATGAAGGGCTATTGGGAAGGTGTGCCATAAAGGCAAAACAAAAAGTAGGTTATTTTGGGAGGAGTGAGTCTCACAGAATTGCTCAGTCTACATGGCAGTGGTCACACGAATCTTTGTATTGCCTAAATTCATATACCTGTGCTAGGTTGGTCATCCCTCATCCAGAGCTCTGAAATCTGAATTCCCCTAACACTCAGAAGAAATCACGCATTGGAGATGAGGTCTCACTATGATTACAGGGTGTCCTGAAACTTCTGTCTTTGCAGACAGATAACAAAATTTCTGCCAGACTGCTCAACAAAACCCCTAAATATATTGACTTGGGGCATCTAGTAGCAAATAAAAAGCCAGCATCAGGAGCAGGTTACTTCATGGAGCTGTTGGCCAGTAATGTCTCATAGGTTACAAAATCCAAGCTACTGTCAATGAGTTGGCTACCATATCTAACCTGAAGATAGGATGCTGCTGTTGACGGCATCATGTACTTGAGTCACAACATGGGGAAGTCAAACTGGTACTCATTTGGAAGCTTCATCACTGCTGGTTGCCCTTCATAGTGCTAGAAGGTGCTATGCAAGTTTCCAAATAGAGAAAATTAAACTTTAGCCTTTCCCAGCTATAAACAGTGATGACCATCCTGGCAAGATATGCCCACTGGTGCCACAGTGGCATCCATGTCATGAGAATAACCAACCTCTTCTTTATTGGATGTAATCCCTGCTCCGTAAGTTGAAAGGCATACCTGGTACCATTGCTGGGAGAAAGAACCTATGCCTAGACAGGTCACAGGCTCCAGAGGAGAATGTACTATTATTCTGCTAAACAGACAATATACCAAGGCCACTCATAGTGACTCATGCTTCCACTCACATATTAGTGCATCCCTCTCCCCTCATCAGAGAAGCTTCTTTTGGCATCACATAGTAGTTAACTATGTAGTACAAGTGCTAAAATTGAGAGTTTGGAATGGTCAGATGAAAAGGCACATAGAGCATATATATGCCTTTCTCTCAAGGCTCAGGGATCATGTGGAAGATGGAGGCAGAAAGGTTCTAAGTGTTTGGGACAGTGGATGAATACCAGGAAATAGTGTCTTCCTGACAAAGAAAGACAGTGGTACAGTGGGACATTGAAGGTGGGACACAAGGCAGAAGATCTGTCCAAGCCAGAAAATTCCCAGTATCACAAGGAGAAATAGGCATGAAGTCCCATTCTAGCTGAGGAGCTATTGGCAACTGATGACCCTTGGTAGGCTGACCAAGCTCCAGGAGAAGGCCAGGTATCCAAGAGCAAATGGGCAGCACAAACTGCACTCTTTGTTTGCTTGCTTTCTTTCTTGCTTGCTTGCTTGCCTACCTCATTTTAAGAGAACACAGAGGTTGGAAGGTAAAGATGAGAGAGTTGACCCGAGTGGAGAGGGAATATGATCACAATATACTATACAAAATTTCCAAAGAACTATTAAAAATTGAGAAAAAAATTAAAGTTCTAACCCTTCTGAGTGACAATGCAAAACACAAGTGGAAATTCTGATGATGTATGTAGCTGAGCTCATAGTACCCTTACTTAAAGGAGAGTCAGTGCACACATACTAGCCTTTTTTCACTCATAAAAGTACTAAACAGTATTGTGCAAAATTACATCTAGAATATATGTACAATCATATACGAAACAGAAATATCAAGCTTAAACGTGGATCCCATCACCAAAATATTTCATTATGAATTTGAAATATTCCAGAACAAAAAAATCTAAGACCTGCAACATTTACAGCCTCACCATTTCAATCTACATTCTTTTAAAAATTAAGTTTCACCTCATAGTAATAGAAATAAAATTAACTACATCATACGCTAGCATTCTTAGGCATTCAGACGTTATAGTTTTGATGTTTGCAAGCCAACTGAATATTTTGACTAAAATCCTACCCTGTTGTTAGTTCTGCCTCAAAAAAAATCAGCCCCAAGCAGATCCAAGGGATGCTGGCATGCTCTCCCTTTGTGTGTGCTGCCTTGATTTGATGGCTTCTCCCCTGTTGAGAACTTAAATTCAGCATTGTTTACTCATCACAAACCACACAGCTGATGGTTATACAGACCACCCTGCAATGTCACAGCATTTCTTGAAAAAAAAAATCAGAGAAATGGTAGGAGTGAGTGCTCTGGTGTGATTAATTCAGCTCAAATGTGAGTCCTGCTGGTGCAGACACATCTGTAATGACCTCATCTTTCTTTCCCTGTAAGGATTATTGCAGCTAGCATCATCCCATGGCCATCTTATTCTACTCTTTGCATTGAGAAACACTCGGCACATAGAGGCAAATGAGTATTTCTCTTTGATTCAGTCTCCGAGAGAAATTTCTGTCCAAGGCAATGCATAACTTTGATGCAATTCCCTTTTTGATGCTCAAACTGTGGGAAATGAACAATTTCAGTCATTTACCTAACAAAACTCCCCAAGCTCGAAGAAAATGCTAGTACATTGACATATAACCAATAACCATAATGAAGATGGTGATAAACATCTACGCTACCTGGAGTGTATTTCTTACTCTTAGTATAAGCACATTATTCTTAGGTGGGATGGCTAAGTCTTCTCTCCCACCATCTAGCATTCCAATTTGGCTGATCAAAAGAACTAAGAGATTCTTACAAAATGGGCATATCTCAGAAAGTCTTAAGCATCTTGAGTGGGGTCAAATGAGATGAGGTGGTGAAACAGGCTACCAGAATTAAGAATCTCTGTACGCACTGTCTGGGCCTGATCCTCTGTGGCACCATTTCCTGTCTCTGAAATTCTGGGGAAATGGTTGCCGTCTGGAGACTCCATTGTCTCCTCGGCACTATGCAGATAGGATCAGTAACAGCTTTATGTGGTCTCGAACATTT
Source organism: Acomys percivali (assembly GCA_907169655.1). Taxonomy (NCBI): domain Eukaryota; kingdom Metazoa; phylum Chordata; class Mammalia; order Rodentia; family Muridae; genus Acomys; species Acomys percivali. The sequence continues at coordinate 4,600,758 of OU015757.1, read as the reverse complement.
GGTGGGTCTGCTCAGCAAATGAAGATTTACACATGCCACTGGCAACCTCCTGAAAGTGAGACAGACCATTTTGGTTTAAATGCAGTCTGACATAATGGGAAACTATTTTCTTGTTTTCCTGGGCAAAGCAGAGATGAGGGAGTGCTAGGAACACCAGCAGGACTGGATTTTTTGTCCTTCCTGAGTTGTATGTACCAAGGAGGTAAAAGGCTGACAAGTGTGTAGTGTGACCTTGTTCAGGGAGGACTCCATCAATTACATAGAGTAACTGAAATGTTGAGGCTCTTGGGATCAAACACACAGGAGTGCCAGTGTCTATGAGTCACTGAGATTAGGAATAACAACCAGGCTGTGGATGATGCTTCACCTTCCATGTATAAAGGTGATCACAGAGAAGTCTTTCTTTGGAGAGTGTTGGGAGCGTAAGTGAAGGCAACAGCTTCAATTCATTTCAGGAATTGCGAAGGAAATTAAGTCCGAGGGGAGACAAGAGGAGAGAGGATGCAGAGAGAAGGAAGTCAATGGAGGCCACAGTGTGGTGTGTGGGGCGGGTGGTGTCTGTTTGTCATGCAGATGGGCTGTTTGGTGGCTAGGTCTAAGCATCTAGCCTTGTCTGAACTACACAGGTCTGATCAAATGCCAGTTCTACCACTGGTGGTTTTATATGATGAGTCCCTTATGATCCCCAACTCTCAATCCTCTCTTCTATAGCATTACATAATATTAATCCCACGTAGGGTATCATTGTCGAATGTGTAAAACAGAAGAGGATTCTTTGGGAAAGACTGTACGTTTTGTCACAGGTGAAAGCAATCTTGGAGGGCCCTTGGACACCCCATGGATACATTGTGACAGACTGAGTGGAGCCATCCTGGGCCTGGAATTCAGGAAGCAGACCCGGGGAACCCACCTGGACTATTGTTTTTCTATCAACCCTCAATGGGAGAAGGAGACCACCCTTAGCACATGACACAGGCAGGTGGGGGGGGCGGGGAGGAGAGAACAACAGGTTGAGACCGGGCTTGAGCTGACGTGTAACAGCAAACAGGCTGGACCAGCACGCGGGCCAGAGACACCTAAGGACCCGTCCCGTGGAACAGATACTGGAAGGTTCACTCTTTTTTCCCTTTAACCTTTTTACCCTCTTGTGTAAGCTAGTTGGGTTGAATAATAAAGTTTAAATGTTAAGAACAGAGCCTACAGGATTCAATATCTACTTCTTAACCACCTACCATTGTCATGAACGTATGGTCAAACCCATGAAGTTTATTTTTAATACTTTTTTGTACAAAGGGCCCGTTGTATTTATCACTAAGAGATTACAAGTCACCATCAATAGCACAGCAGAAGGGCCAATTTTGGAAGTGTGTCCATACATGACCACTTCCGGGCTGTTTACAAGCTACAGCAAGTTTCAGATATCTGAGCCCCAGATATGCTTTCTTGTCCCAGAGAAGGCTCCTTCCTCAGTCCCTTCTCCACTGCTTAGGCACTGGCTTTGTTGTTTGTTTTTTGTTTAGTTTTTTTTTTTTTTTCAAAAAAGAATGTGTGTCACTTACCTGTGGTTACTAGATGGTACAATTGTGGGGATGGTCAATCGAATTGCAAACAGAATAAAAAACAGTAATGGGAATCACTTTGGATGGTGGCATCAGATGGTGGCACCTGGGGATAGAGTGGGTATGCAGCAGAGACGGGGAGCTGGGGGCTGGCACTCTGGAGCACAGGGCCACCAGAAGGTCTTTAGTCGACCTGGTCTGCAGTGCTTCATAAACGGGAATGCTCACGGAGAACCGTGAGACACAGCCGTGACACCAGGCAACATGCCCGCCTTCCCTTGTGCAATCAAGGAATGGATGGCAACAGAAAACACAAAGCCAAACAACCCGGGCAAGGTGCCCAACCCGCCAGTCATCGGCATAGAAAAGCATGCGCATAGTCGAAACTCCGCTGCCCATACAGGGATCTAGTGCAGTGTTCTCTAAAGGCTCAGTTCTTAGCCATCTTTCATTTCCTGTGGAACAATTTTCCTTAAGTTTCACTCTTCAGAAAGGAGCCACTAAACTTTGGAAGCAAAATAGAAAATTTCTAGGAAGAAACAAAACAAAACAAAACCCTGCTTTGGTTCCCCCCAAGACTTTGGTAAGGGCAAGCATGCACAGAATCTCCCGTTGCATAAAACTAATGCTTCCTTGTGCAAATCTGTTATTGTTCATCTGTCCTGACCTTAGTCCTCTTTCCCTCCTTAATGATGCAATAAGGGGCTAGGGATGTACCAAAGAGGAGCCCCGCCTTCTTGCCAACCCTATGTCTTTGCATGAAACATCCTTTCCTTTTTCCACTTGGCAAGTCCCCCAGATCCTAAAGCAGTGGTTCTCAACCTTCCTAATGCTGTGACCCTTTAATACAGTTCCTCATGTTGTGGTGAGCCTCCCAACCACATTATTTTCATTGCTACTTCAAACTATAACTTTGCTACTGTTATGAATCATAGTGTAAATATATGTGTTTTCAGATGGTCTTAGGTGAACCCTGTGAAAGAGTTGTTCAACTCCCAAAGGCGTCTTGACCCACAGGTTGAGAACCGCTGTGCTAAAGGAATCACCAGAGAGCCCAAGTCTCTAAAATCCAAGAACTGCAGTAGTGGGGATATGGATCAGTGGATGTGCAAGTGTGAGGACTAGCGTTTAGACCCCAGAAACCATATAAATCTGAATGCTTTAGCAAACCTTGGTAGCACTTGCATACATTCTGCAAAATGGGAGGCAAGGACAGGGGAATCTCACACAATCTCAGAGGCCAGTTAGCCTAACAAGTATCACTTTGAGGACCAACACATGAGCTTATGCCTTGGCATGCAAACACTCAAACATGTGCAAACACACACACACACACACACACACACACACACACACACACATGCACGTGCACGCGCGCGCATGGAAAATTTAGAATGATAGTTCTATTGGGAAGAAAAGTGGAAGAGTATGAAATATGGACATGTGTTTTCTTTTTTGTGAGTCCAAGTGAAGTTGAGTGTAAAGAGAGGGTACTTAGGCTGACCTGGAGCCTAGTTATTTCCAGAAAGATTTCAAAATGGAGGAAACACTCACACTTCATCTAGAAAGCAAAGTAGAATTTGTCAAAGAATTCAAGATGTGGGGTCCTCCCTCCCCAGGATTCTTAAACTTGATGATAGAAATGAATGATTTTTATATATTCATTACATTGAAACATAATAAAGTTACAGGAAATTATTAAAAACAAAACAGCAAAATGGCACTCAAGTAAAAGAACAAAATGATAAACAGAATTCGTAACACAAATGAGAAGATTGTAGCCTTAAGAGAGATGCCATAAGAGACAGACATTGAATTAACAAAAGACATGATCCTTGGAGAAGCTGCAAGGATCGGAAAGTTACTCAAGCCACACATGTGTGCACACACACACCACCTCAAATCATTCAGAATTCTGTTGAGTAGCTGACAAATGTTCTATTCAGAGATTCACAGATCAAAACTCCTATAGGAAGAACAGCCTTAATAATAAGAATTTAGCTAGACAAGATTGCTTGTTGTAAATACTTCAGCCTATACAAACATGCATATATCTATACCTGCATGTATATTATATTATCCCATTTTTGTTGCCAATAGCAGAATGCCACAAGCTAAGTGAATTTTAAAGGAGAAAGGGTTGTTTTGGCTTAGGTTCTGGAGGAATAAGGTCAAAGACCTACCTGTGTGTACATGTCCTTACCTGTAGTCCCAGGTGATACAGGGAATCACAAGGAGAGAGAGAGAGAGAGAGAAAGAGAGAGAGAGAGAGAGAGAGAGAGAGAGAGAGAGAGAGAGTTTGCTCTCTTCCTTTTCTTATAACGCTGCCAGCATTTCATCATGGTAGCTCCCCACTTACCTAATTCTAATCACTATCTCAATGCCTACCTTCCAACACTGCAATCACACAGAGCATGTAGCTTCTCAGTGTCTCACAGTGGTGGGTATTAAGCTTCAACATATGAACCCTTGGGGCACATTCATACCACATGCGAGCAACAGCACACATCAAAACTTGAAGGCACTTATTAGGCTATAAAGAAAATTGAAATAAATTCCTAAGAGAACAGAACTGTTGAAAGTACACAAAGAAAATAATGTGGTCAATTTAGATATTATTAACACCACAAAACTACCCATTTGGAGAGTTTTATATCATTTTATAAATAACTTTTGTGTTACTTGGAAATGTGAGCCTGAAGTTACCACTTATTTGGAAGTGAACAGGAGCAGTGCACATAGGGTAAATCATGCAGGTGGCATGCACTGAAGTGATGCTGTAACTCTAAGCACTTGTATTAGAAAACAGAGAAGAGTGGAAATCAATGGCCCAAACATTCAACTCAGGAAGCCTGAGAAAAGGAATATTTGTTTAAAGGCCCCAAAAAAGTAAAAAGAAAAAATAAACAAACATGAAAGCAGAAATAAATAAAATAGAAACAAAAGAAAAATAGGACTTTGTAGCAATAAAATGCAAAGTTAGCTTTGTCGAAAGAGCAATAAAGTACAACAAACTTCTGAGCCTACAGATCAAGGCACAAAGAGCCACGGCACAATGTTACAAATGATTTCTGAGCCTGCAGATCAAGGCGTTAAAGACCCAGGTCACAATGTTAAAAATGATAAAGAAAATCTCTACAAAGGTGCCAAGCTTAATACTCTATATAAATTTACAGAAGTAAATCAAATAGTTTATTACAAACAACTTTTAAGTTACCAACATAAACTCAGAGTGGAAGGGGCATGAGCCAGCATGTCACTCTCCTGAGTGGCCAGTCCAGGGGTTTATTAAGGATGGAGGTCTGTCAGCTTTCCTGTTGAAAGTGAACAATGCACTCTAACTATTTCAGAACGCAAGGAAACAGTTCAAAACTCCTCAAATCATGCCAAAGACTGACATAAAACTGACAAAAAGCTAAAGTGTGCTTCAGCACAGGTATATATTCTCAAAAGAATACATGAATTTAGTACACAAATACAAATGCCAACATGGACAAATAATAAGCCAATGGTTTTATTTTAGCAGCATTTTCATCCTCAATACAGAAACAAGGGAGAGAGTCTTTTGGGGAATGTCATAACAGTCCACTGCTATTTATGAAAGTCACCACCTTCATTAAACAAAACTGAAGTTTAAAGCAAAACTCCATATGTTTATTAATGCTGAAAGTTCTAGAAAATGCCTGCTTCGACCACAAAAAAAGGAAAGAAGAAGAAAGCCCAGGGTAAGCTTTAAAAGCAAGCAATTTTCTTCTCTGGATAAAGGATACAGAGCTCAAATCTATAAATATTGCATTAGCAATTATACAGTAAAAGTATCACTATTAAAATTAGAATAAAATTTGGTCATCAGTAACATTAAATTAAACATTAAATAACATTGATTACATTAATTAAGTTATTTTGGCTTTTACAGACATTGTGGACGTATTTTGAAATGTGCACTAGTGTCTTGCTGGCATGTATGCCTGTGCACCACATGTATGAAGTACCTGAGGAACAAGAAGAGGGCAGTAAATCCGCTGGGACTGGAGTTACAGATGGCTGTGGAGACCGTGCGCTTGCTGGGAACTGAACCTGACCTCTGCATGAACAGCCAGTGCTTGTAGCTGTTGAGATTTCTCTCCACCCTCAACATTGTATGGTTTTAAAAGCCTGTAAGTTACTAAAATGGTAAAGAAAACCACAAATTGTCATTTGTGAAAAAGAAGTTATAATCAAATTACTTCTAACAAATATGAAAGTTACTAAACTGTATGAGGGGGGAAAACCAGTATCTCTTCTGAGAAAGATCGTATTTCCTGAGAATGTAGAATGCGAGGAAATCCCATGAACAATAATAAACATCAAAATGCAATGTCTGGCCACACACATAACAAAAGAGGTGAGGAAAATACCCAAACATATAGAAAAGCATAAGCCAGTTAAAAGTTAAATCATGTTCCTTGACTTGCGATCAAGTGCTTAGCCTACAGCCTCAGGGCTACCCACTAAGACACTCAACTTTGTGCCTTCATGAATGTAAGCCCCTGCAGAACAACATGTAAAACCCTCCGTGCCCCTGGCCCCCAGCACAATCTGGAGTTGAGGGAGGGAGGAAGAGTAGGCAAGGCCTTCCTCCTGGTTATCATCAGAATATGCCAGAAGCTGCAGCCATGGAAAGAATGTGGCTCGGGTAGAAAGAAGAATGAATGAGCCAACAGCTCGGGTCTTCTGAGTGTGGCCCGTGGATAATGATGCTGGGAAAACACAGGATGTAGAGGAGGGGAATGGGAAGCATGCCTCATGAGTAGAATTAAATACAGATTGACTTCAAATTTGTTTAAATCAAAACTAAAAACATATTGGAGATGATTGAAGATAGCTTAGCAATTAAGAGCACACTGTGCTCTTGCAGAGGATCCAAGTCTAGGAATATCAGGTGACTTGCCAAGGTATCCACTACCTCAGCCTCTAGGGGCACTGAACTCATGTGCACACACACACACACACACACACACACACACACACACACACACACACACACATATACACACACACATACACACACACATACACACACAATTTAAAATGATAAAAACAAAATTTAAAAGAATACATTTTAAAATATATTATTTAAAATATAATATATTAAAATATAATATATTTAAAATATACTTTAAACATGTAAATATCTGTGGGTGAAAGACACTATGACCCTAAGATACTAACAGCAAACAGAGAGGATTGTAGCTGAGGTTGCAAAGAGCACCAAGTATTAATGTCAAAGCGGTGAGCAGGAACAGCCAGGCCTTTCTAACTCTTGACCAGCCTCATATAGATTCCTTCTCCCATCACATGCACTGAAGTTTCCAGGTTCTTAAAACCTTTAGATTCATGATAAAACAACACAAAACAAAGCAGTAGAACCAACACACCAGGACACATGCCACCAGCTGATAGTCACTGTTCAAGAGAAAGTAGCTGAGAGTCTTAGAAAGCCCTGGGCTGCCTAGCCTGAGCCCATGAACAAAGGCCAACAGCTCCCTGACCCTAGACTTATTGGTGTGTAAAAAATAAATAAACCCTCATTTGCTAAGTCACTCTTAAACTTGTTGCTGTCCCTTACAGGGGCCACATCCAATCTCTAGAAATAAATGCTTTTAAAAACATAATATAATCCCAGCATGAGAGGCTGACACAGGATTGTGATTTTAAGACCAGCTTGGGCTATAAAGACTCAAAGAATAAACAAACAAATAAACAGCGAAAACAACAGGGGCTGAGGCTCAATGGATAAATGCACCTATGGTACCAATCTGAGGACAAATCTGAATCCTTATCACTCACATGACAGGCTAGACATGACATCTTATAGCTTCAGCACTGTGAGGGGAAGGGAAAGGAGGGTGGCTGGACTTTGCTGGCTGCCAGGTGAGCTCCAGGCTGAGTGAGGAACCCTGCCTCAAGGGAATAAGGTGGAGAGCGAAAGACATCGTCCTTTGGGGTCTGGATGGACACATGGGCCCACAGACACACATGTGCACCTAACACATACACACATTGGGGAAGGCAGCAAATAAGCTTGGAAAAGGCAAACAAAGGATAAAGAGGAGTTTCTTTAGCCCTCAGAGTGGCAGAAGAGCAGAGACAGCAAATTCTCCATGCTATCAGAAATGGAGTCATTGTGATTACCACACACTGTCCCTTAGCACCTGTATTTTGAAAAATCTAGTTTTTCAGCATCAATCAATCACAACTTTAAGTTGGTCTTCCCTTTGAACCAGAGTCAAGTTTCCCTCACATTCATAAACATACCTCAAGAAATCAGCTTAGAGGCTGGCTGTGGTGGTACATGTCTTTAATCCCAACACTTGAGAAGCAGAGGCAGGCAGATCTCTGTGAGTTCGAAACCAGCCTGGCCAAAAAGAGAGTTCCAGGAAAGCCAAGGCTGTTAACAGAGAAATTCTGTCTTGAAAAACAAAACACAGCAAGCAAACAAGCAAACAAAACACAAAAGAAAAAGAAAAAAATTAATAAGATTAGGTAGGAAAGACAACTCAATTTCAGGGCTTTAGTTCAAAGCAGGCTCCACTGCTCAAAGGCCCTAGGGAGGCAGAGAATCATAACAGATGCATGTGGCAGAGCTGGGCTACCCACCTAATAGCAGATAAAAAGGACAGAAAAATGGAGGATGGAGGGAGGCATAGGGCAAAAGGACTGGGGACAAGATAAAAGCTTGAAAGGTACCAAAGTACTACTTCCTCCAGTGCTCCAATGAGCCACAAATGCCTGATAGCCAGATCAGCGTTGAACACCTCAATGCACAATCCAATGTTGAGATTCAAACCTTCACTTCTTTTTTAAAAAATAATTTATTTAATTTTATTTTAGTGTGAGGGTATTGCCACTGGAACTAGCATTATAGACAGTTGTGAACTGCCAAGTGGTGCCTGGGAATTGAACCTGGGTCCTTTGGAAGAGCAGACAGTGCTCTTAAGCGCTGAGCCATCTCTCCAGCCCCCAAACCGTCACTTCTTTGAAGAATTTTTACTACATTCGCATGTGTTTGTGTGTGTGTGTGTGTGTGTGTTTGTGTGTGTGTGTGTGTGTGCATGCACGCACTTGAATATGCACATACCACCACACATATAGGACAACTTTTAGGACTCTGTGCCCTCCTTCAAACACGTTGGTTCTATGGATCAAGCTCAGGTCCTCAAGCTTGGTGAAGAGCACCTTTACCCCCTGAGCCATCTTGATGGACTCCCAAACACTTATTAACAGAAGTGCCAGCTTGGGACCATGCCTTCAACCACAAACATTTTGCAGGGCATTTCATATCCAAACCTGTCTTCATTTTTTGAATGGGTGCATGTACCCAAAGTCACATATCCAAAGATGCTGACTGTTAGAAATACATATATTAGTATATAGTTAATATATAATTATATATTTCTATGTATACAAATATATAATATATAATAATAGATAATCAAATTATAGACAGGGCAGAAATATTTGAAGAGGATCAGGGAGTTGGCTGTGAGATGTGTCTCCTAGTAATGTCAGAAGCTCCACCCATAAAGTCTCATCAACATGACTGTCTAAACACGGCTGTAACGAGGACATGCTAATATGGGGTAAAGACCATTTGGCATCAACCCTACACAAAGAACTACAGACAACTAAGGAGTGCTGAGACTGGGAAAGACAGTCTTCCAGTGACGTGCACACCAATTGGTTATTCAGTGCCAGTGCTCAACCCTGACAACATACATATCGTACCAGCGACATCACACAGACTAAGTGGGTTATAGTTAGGAAAATATACATACGTATACATGTAAAATATGTGCATGTAACAATAATTAATTTTTTAAGAAGGTAATAAAGGGAAAGGGGCAAGGAAAGGTGAATAGGAAGGTTGCAAGTAAGGAAAGGAGAGGGCACTTACATCATAATCCCAAAAATCAAAGAAACAATTTTATTTTACTTTTGAAATATAAGGTTTCAGACACATTGGCTCTCAGTAAATACTTTCTGAGTGAACAGAAATTCATTTCTAGCTGGAAGAAATTATCCCAAAATTTTTGTTTAACAAGTAGCAAGTCCACAAACATAATTTGCAAACACATAAAAAAAAAAAACAGTATTAAAAGATGGACATCCAGGCGTTAAATATGCAGATACCTCAAGAGGATGGCAATGAACTAGCATGGGTATGCGGTGGGCCTTTCTGTTTTAATATTTCTATGTCATTTAAATTTCTGGATAAACAGGCATTCACTAGGGGATTTTAAAACTAAATACATGGAAATCTGCCTTACATGTTCGGCAGTTGGGAGCTGTTAATTTAATCCATCTGTAGGGATGGAAAGCTCACACTAAAGCAAACTACTGTGGATTGCTTCAAGAACGCCAGATATAAACTCCGGGAGCCTGGACCAGCCAGCCTGAGAAAGCCTATTCAAAACCCATCAAAGTGAGGGTCAAGCAGTGTCACGGCGATCACCTTGCACTGAACGGTCACTTTCTTGGGATGGCAATGCAGTTCCAGGCTTGCATGATAATCAGATGCGAGTGCGTGTCGTTGCTACAGGCCACCACGTGGGTAACTGAATCTATTAACAGTGACCCTGATTAGGGTCATTAAGTGCAGATAATGATTAGACAGACTCCTACATGCTATCACCAAAGTCTCCACCAAAGAAGCTGAGCTGGTGGAGTAGTGGGTCTCAGAACACAACATCTAAGACTTCTTGCCCCCATGATCCTCTCGGGATTCACAACCAATCAGCTCCTTGCCTCTACCCTAAGCTGGCCCTGGAATGCAGCTCTGACAAACAGGATGATGTGGAAGTGATATAGGTTTAAAGTCAGCTCTTAAACACTTCAGCTTCCTGTGAGCCTTTCTCCTCTGAAAGAAGCTACCTCAGGAAAACGGCATGTGACCAAGGCCACCTGACTATGAGGACATGGAGAAAGTCCATGGGGTTCTCCAGGGAACAGCCGCCAGCAGAGCGTCTACTGCCAGCAGCAGGGGTAAGTCTCTGGCCTCTCGAGCTTGTCACAAGGACTGCCTAAGAAACCACAAATGAGACTTGTTCTCCTGAGTCAAAGTGCAGAACCATGGGAAATAATAAAGGGTCATTTGAACCCTCGAGGGGTAGCTCACATATAGCAGTTGATAACTGGAAAGATGCCCTGTTTTCCAGAAAGAAAGTGGTGCCAGGGAGAGAGTAATGCAAGGTGTTATGGCATGGAGGTAGAGGGAGAAGGATCCACCCTCTTCTGGTAAGTGACTTAGATTATTAGTCACAGCCTTCTCTCTTTATATGCTAATTTCATGAAATGCACCACCTCAGAGAACAGTAGGTATTATTATCCTATTTTAGCAGTGAAGAAATTGAGGTTTCAGAGACTCTCAAATCATGTGACTTAGTAAACACTGGAGCCAAGCCACCTTCAAGTTACTGACTCACCTGGTGAAGAGTAGCAGGGAGACTGTCTCATCCTGATCAAGTGCTCATGAAAGGATGCTAAGCCCCATGAGTTGTAATCGATATGGATAAATAAAGATGCTGGTTTCTAGAATTCTAGTGTCAAAACCACAGTTCGCTGAATTCCTTATGATGGTTTTAATATGGCACAAACCTAAAGAAAGGGTTCAGGATTCATCAATTATTCATTAATTAATCTACTGGACACCTAAGATACCCCAGGTCCTGGATTCTAGGAAGAAAGATGAAAGCACAGTTTGCTGTTTTCAGAAATATAGTCTATGGAAGGAAAGAGGGAAAAGTCACAGTATAGTGTGATGCTTCAAACAATCTAAATCTATACAAAGAGGTATTTAAAGAGCAGGTTGAATAAAGCCTGGGCTATTTGAGTGCATCAATAATTGCCCCATATCTTAACTTACGCTCAGATCTTTGTATGTAAAATGCTTATATTTCTACAATATTGCAAGTACTTCACTAAATTTACCAGAAATGGTCCATAGTGCCGGGTGTAATTTACAAATCTAAGCCAAAGCTTCAAGACTCCCTGAGGTGACCTTTTCTTCAATAAAAGGCAACTTTAATGGAGCCACTTCCCTGCACGGTGGAAAGAGCAGGCTCTGCAGCTGGACTTGCCATATGACATATGACGGAGGGTTCAAAATGTCAAGGAGCCATTGACTCCCAAGTCTGTGCCAAGGCAGAGCAAATATGGGTCCTTGCCGTGGTGGAGCTGGGCTCAGCCCCAAAGTGCCAGATGGTTCTGAGTGCTCAAGAATAAAGCCATCTGCAGAACGACGCCTTCTACGGCTGTTACAATTTGTACTGATTACCGGCCTCCATCAGAATGTCTTTAGGATGCTTACCCACCAATAATCCTGCCCCCTTCGTTACAGCCCTGAATTGAGGACCACATTTTTGCTTCTAAGAACAGGAGAAGCATATTGAATAAATATTCCCTAGGCCACCCACTGATGCATGTTTAAACCTATATTATTCCACCTACAGAGGAATCTCATAGATATGGTTTAGACTCTACTGGGAACACAAGAGGCTAAGTGGGCCTGACCCGAGTTTTGAAATAGAGCTGAAGGATTAAACATTACGAAAATTAAATACAATGTTTATTTGGTCAACTATAATTGCTACACGCCCACTCACTCCCCCCTCCAAATAAATCCTACTTGACCAAAAATGGCTCATGATCTGAATCTGGCACAATTTCAACCATGTACAAATATTTGGGTGCAGCTTCCAACCATAAAGTTCTTTGTTATTTATTTAAGCCAGGCTGGAAAAATGAGTGGAGGTTTACAGAAGTATCTTCACTGGGTGCTATTCTTTACTGAATCAATTTTGGCCCTAGTAGATTGACGCATTATTTCTTCACGACACTCAAAGCATTAAGGTACTCATGAAATGAGTTAATGACCCATTTAAAAAATGTCCTTTATGGAAAAAATAACTTTTCTATTCTAAGAAATTGGCATTACATAATCTTTACCATTATAATTTGATAGAATCTAATAACACAGACCCCCCACCCTGGGCAGTCTAGAAGTTACATGGTGACCAACAATCTATTTGTTATTGCTTTTTTTTTTAAGCGTACAAACTTAAAGAGTCTAGCCTGATTCCACAGATCCGCGCTATGGATTATGACTGAATTCCTCTTGAAATGGTGAGAGATTCTTGAGCCCATCAAAATTCCTGCAGCAATAACCAAAGCTCTCTGTCGGCTAGGTATACCAACTGGCTCCTCAGAAACCTTTTAAGGACATTGTGTCAGAGAAATTTAAGGAGAGGTGGGCAGGCACCTGACCAGGGCTGTCTCCATCACGCTCCAATGTGCTAGCAGGCATGAGCACATGGTCAAAGATCTTTTGACATGTTGTGAGACTAGATGGCTGAAAAGGACGTGTGGCTTTTCACTGACCAGTGTGCATGCTGCTACTCAGCCCATCATCAATCTGAACTAACCCAGGCCATGGCAGACAGATGCTGCATAATAGAACTGTTCCTCAGTTCTCTGCCTGAACTTTCTTCCCTAAAATCATCAGTGGTGATCTTTCTGCAGTTAAAGGACTCAACCTGCCTAAAAACAGCCCCCAAGTGCAACGCCAAAGTACATGCTCTCTGGCATTTGTGAGCATAACCTTACCAATAAAATTAGATATTCTTCTAGGAGGAACATGTCAAGGTCAGGACTCTATCCAGACCTTCTTGTGGTTGGCTAGACTCCCATTCTGACAATTTGTCACAAAATAAATGTTGAAGGGTTCGAGGCCCCTGCCTCTCTATAAACACTGGGATGCAGTACCGTGCCCCAGAAACCTCTCCTGTGTAACAGTGCAAGGACACAGCTTCCTAATTTACTAATCCTGCTGGCCAGAGGACTGCAATGTAGCTTCTCTGGAAACCCTTCTTCATGACTGGTTGAGAAAGCACACTTAATTCTCCTAAAGGAATAAAATCACACAGAAAGTCTTTATATTTTTAATTTGGGGAGAGGTTAAAGTAACAATTATACTTTTTGCCTCTGAGTGAGACAGTATGGTTTCTTTGCAAGTCACCTGTAGAAAGGGAAGAGGTTTTCTTTTGTGAGCTCTTATGTGATGCCCTGATCCTATCAGACGTTTCTTCCCAAATGGCTGTATTAATAATGAAGTGATCTGTTCCCTGCATTCCATAGTACATTAGGTCTGTTCTGAGAGGTTAATCTTTAAAGACTATTTAAAAGGATCAATACCAATGCAGATACAGACAGAAGCTGGATTTACATGTCTGATGGTTGGATTTCAGAGCCTTCTAATGCAGGTTGATTCTTGCAATGTGTCTTTCGAGCACATTGGTTGCTGCTACCTGACTCTTAAAAATGAGTGGGTTCACCAACCTGCTAAATCCCCCAACCAAAGGCCGAATTTTACAGTGCCAAGGCCAATTTGGTCCTGTTTTACTTATGTAGAAGAGTGACACCTAGTGGTTGGGACAGCAAATCATGAAACAGAATTCTCTAGGTGGCAACACCCACTCTTCCCGGGGATGAGAAAAAGAGAGTCCTAAAGTGCCTAACCCTTTTCCTGGGTGAGCAGTAAGGTGCTTAGTCATATATGCTGAAGAATAGTCTCAGTGAGCTAGACTTCTCCAGAGACCCTGGAAAAATGCAAACGGAGAACCCTGCCCAAGGATGGGAGGACCCATAGAAAATATGGAAGGTACTGGTGCTCTAAAAAAAAAAAGAAGAAGAAGAAGAAGAAGAAGAAGTAGGAGCCAGTGGGGCCACATCACAGCTTCTAAAGAGTCAACTGAGAACACTTGAGGCTTTCCCAAAGGCTGTGGGCAAAATGGTTTGCTCAAGAAACTATATCAATAATGAAGATGGAAAATGAGCTGCAAAGAGGAGTCACAATCAAACACCACTTTTGCTCTGTCTTTAGACTGTGGATCCCCAAGAGCTGAAAACAATTATCCTTCCCTTTTGTTAGAGACAGCTGCGTTTGTCTGACAAATGCCAGGTGCATAGTAAATGCTGAATGGGATGGAGAAGGGGAGAAGGGTGGAGGTGGGGGGGGGAGAGAGAGAGGGAGAGAGAGAGAGAGAGAGAGAGA
>OU015757.1:4563463-4579219 GCA_907169655.1 Acomys percivali | reverse complement strand
AGGAAGGGGTTTATTATAGCAGCTTACAGATCCATCACTGTTATATTCCATCACTGTTGGAAGTCAGACAGCAACTCAACCAGGGAGGAAGCTGGAGCAGAGGCCATCGAAGGGTACCGCTTACTGACTTGTTCTTTGTGGTTTGCTCAGTCTGCTTTCTTATAGCACCCAGGACCTTCTGCCCCAGGAGGGTACCTCCCACAATGGTGGGGGCATTTTCTCAACTAAGGAGTTCTTTCCAAATATCTCCAGTTGGTGTCAAGCTGACATGAAACTAGTCACTGAGGCTGTCTAAGGCATCAGAGGCATGAGGAGTTTTCATATCTCCTCAGCAATGAATGCCAGGGGCTTCTTTAACCCCAATCTCCCCTGCTTTAGTTGTACATGATTATATTCTGGGTCTAGTGTAATTTAGCATTTACATTCCGTGGCACCTCTGGGCCTGGAACACCTCCCAAGGGATCCTGTTTTTCATTTCTATGCTGACAAACATACCGCTTCAACTGTCACTTAAGCAGCAGTTCAAATCTACTGTTATTTTAGCTCCATATTGTCAAATAGGTGGACTTATAACCGTGTTACCTGAAGGAAGTGTTCCCCCAAATAGCAGAAGCAGGGACTTTATTTATTTATAATTATTTGTTAGATTTGTACAAATGTTCCTGTTGCTAGAAAGCCTCTGGCTAAATACAAATTAAAACACTTTTGAATGTAGTGAAAACAGCAGTGGCATCATTTTAATTACCCATTGGGGGACGCCTGGCAGTGGAGATGTATTCATCTCCTTCTTTGCTTCTATAATGTGACTGCCTGCTTAGGGATATGAACTCCTGTCTGCCTGTTGATGACACAGACTGCCTAGCCACATAATCCATCTTTATGTGATTCCAGCATTCAAGTACACCCAGCACATGGGCAGGGGTCCCAAAATTACAACATCTCAGGAGACATTCATTTTGTTCGGAGTCATCCCTTCATAGAAACATCCTAGTATTGTTTGTCAGACATGCTATTTTCTTCCTTTTTGAAAGCTTCACAGGGAAGCAATTCTGGGTCTATATCCTGGACCACAACACAGCAACTCTCTTCTTTTGACTTGACTGCCCTAATCATTGTACCCACGGAATAGAAACAAGCTCTTTGTTTGTTTATTTGTTTTTGAGACAGGGTTTCTCTCTGTAGCCTTGGCTGTGCTGGACTGACTTTGTAGACCAGGCTGGCCTTGAACTCACCGCGATCCGCTTGCCTCTGCCTCCATGAGTGCTGTATAAACAAGCTCTTTAATAAGTCTCTTTTCCCCAGTTCCCTCAGCTATCACATGGGATCACTGTAGCATCACTGAAGTGGGAATCAGAGACTTCTCCCTGTTAGGGAGTCAGGGTACAGTGCTCAGTGTATGGTAGACAACTTGATTTTGTTTCTCATCGGTCTCTGAAGAGTATTAATACCCACGCTCACTCACAGTGTTATTTTCAGGATAAGATGTGGGAGACAATACTTCAAAATATAGAGAGAGTCCACAAATACAAAGCTGAGGAAGAACAGACCAGCTGTCCTCTAGCTTGTGCAGAGAATTGAACTGATTCATACTGCAAGGTAATGTTTGCCCAGCTGTTCCTCTGGCAGGTGACACTCAGCAAGCATTTGAGAGTTGTGATGTTCAAACAACGATAGGGAAAGAAAAGTTGCTCTGCAGAAGAAAAGGGTCTTTTAAAAAAATTAATGGATGACTATGCATTTTTAGATATACAGGGATAATATAGTGGATCCAATATACCTGCCACTCAGCTAAAGAGGAGGAGGAAGATGAGGAGGAGGAGGGGAGCACATAAAATGGAGAAGGTAAGGAGGATCTGGGAGGAAACAAGAGAGGAGAAAACGTGGTCAGAATATATTGTATGAAAACATTTAGATAAAGTCTATCTAAGAGTAAGAATAACAAACATCCCTGCAGATGGCGATGGAGCCTCCGGTAGAGCTTCCTTCCTCTCTCCTGGCCTCTTTACACATGAATCCATCTCTACACAGTATGCCATAATACACACATACCGTACATCTATGGTAGTTGCCTTAATTGTCAGCTTGACAGAATCTAGAACCAGCTGGAAGATGGGCTCCTGGGGATGCGTGTAGGGAATTTTCATGGTTACATTAACTAGTGTGGGAAGAGCCATCTCGTGGATGGAAGGTGGGTGGGGGATCCTGGACTATATCAAGAGAAGGTTAACCGAGCATGCGTGTTCCCCCTCTGCTTCCCAACTGCAAACTGTAGGCACATGTGACCTGCTTCTTCAAGCCGCCTTCCTCTTGATTTCTCCTCCCTAAAGGACCATACCCTGAACTGTGAGCTAAAATGAACCATCTCCCCCATTAGCTGATTTGTCTGTTGATTTCTGTTGATACTATCTTAGCATTTCAACAAAAGCAACTAAGACTTTATATGTTTGAAAATGATCGTATACATGGCAGTATACTGCATGGATTTTGGGGCAACTTTATTTTTCCGTTGATTCAGAGTTTCATACATGTACCTAATGTGTTTGGACCCCTCTTAAGACGTTTCTGAAATGCGCCAGGGCAGGGTTAAGGTCCTGTTTGATGATGAACACATCACTACAAGTCACGAGTAACAGACAACGGATTGTTCCATCTGACAACCTTTCATTACCTTTTGTGCCTCAACCTCAAGAGTTTCTCTAGACTGGTAGTTCTCAGTGTATTGGGGTCTCCTGAAATAAAGAAGACCCCCTGATGTAGCAATGAACACCACAGCTTTCTAGTTCAGTAAGTCTGAGGCAAGAACCCCAAACTGTGCGCTTTCAGCAAGACCTCAGTTGCTACACTGGGTAATATTTTCCCACTCACATTCTCACGCTGAAATCTGACTTGTATTGAGAGACGATGAGGGAACCAGTCAGACCTTCTGTCTCTGTGACAGATGCTTGATATAAAGCAACCCCAAAGGAGGAAAGGCACGTTTTCTTCCAATGATCAGACTGCCTCGGCAGATACGTGGATCTTGGTTTTGTGGTGGGGTTGTGGGTAACCTCACAATGGTGATGGCACAAAGCAAAGGCTACCTGCCCTAAGCAGAAAGGAAGAAACAGAGTGAGAAGGTACCTGGGACCAGGTGTTACCTTCAAAGGCCCATGCCTAGGAACCTATTTCCCCCAACTAGCTCCACCTTCTGAAGTTTCCTGTATCTGCCAAACAAAATCCCACCAGCTGGGGACCAAGACTTCAACCCAGGAGGCTGTGGAGGTGTTTCACACCCAAAGTGGATTTTTTATAAGAGAACTGGGTCCTTGAAGGCTTGATGCTCTCTACAGGAGCTGTGTCCATGCTCCCCACAGTTTGGGCATGTGTGTTCTTTCTGTGCTTAAGTTGCCATGAGAACGGGCTGTTGTGTGGTTGTTCATCAGGTTACGTTGCGTGCACATGCACTTTTCCTTCTACTTATCACCACGTGATCAGGCACTTCCTAAAACCGTACTTTTGGCTCTAGAACGATAATCAAAAATGATTCTTTTGTCAATCCAGGTGGTGCTGGCACACATCTTTAACCCCTGCACTCAGGAGGCACAAAGGGGCAGATCTCAAGGTCAGCCTGGTTTACAGAGTGAATTCCAGGGCCAGAACTACACAGAAAAATCATGTCTCAAATAAATAAGTAAATAAATAAATAAATAAATCGATCTTTTTTTCTATATAAATTATCCAGCCTGGGACATTTTGTTTGTAGCAGCATAGAATGACAAGGAAGCATTGATGCTGATGTGGCTGGTCCAGGGGCTGCTCTGCAATGACCACTGTTTCAGGCTTCATGTTAGACAGAAAACGTACTTTACAAAGGATAAACACTGAGCATTATCAAACCCTACTGAAATCATTTTGCCAAGGATCTGAACTGGAAATTTCAGGCCCTCCATTCTCGAAATTCTCACCCAGTCCGCAGAGGCATCTCTTTCAAAGTTGCTGTTTAGCCTTCCCCACTAGGAAATAAGCTTTTTCACGCTTATCAAACTCAGCGCATAGCATCCTGGGAAGGCTGTAATGAATGAGTGGATGGTTGGTGGGGTGTCTGAATTCCTCTGCAGCATCCTGACCCTGGGGATGGATAAGACTTCAGTCTGCAAGGAAAGAAGTAAAATTCCTTCTCTAAACAGGATGTGCTCAGTGATTCTACTTTTAATTTCTTGCATTACAAGCCCCTTTGCTCCCAGCCATCCTCTGCACGTTCAAAGTGGAGGTCATTCTCTCTTCGCTCTCCCCATGGGCTGCATGTGACAAAAGCAGCACACCCACCAGAACGTGCTGCCATTGTGAGCCACATGCTCCGTCTTGCTCTGCTTGCACAGTGTCTGTGCTGTAGGCATCACTTTCCCCAGATCACATGCTCGTGGTCACAACAGCGACAGGAATAGACTTGAGTAGCTTGGGCACTGTCCTAAGGTCTCTGCACAGAAGCACTCCTCGCCTGTCATTCTGCTCCATGTCATCGCTCTGCCTCTCATCATTTAACAGACACAGGTATAGAACTCACACAATGGGTAACAAGGTCCAGATCTGACCGACCAATGTGCCACTCTTTCTGGAGCCAGGCCAGAGCTGTTGTTTGCTTTCTTCACATGCAGCAGGATTCCTACTTTAGGGGGAAATTCAACCTCAGCATTGTTTCTATTGATTCTGCTGAAATTATTCCCGAGGACCCCACGTTATGAAGGCAGAAACATACAGAGAATTATTTGAACACCGCATTTTATTTCCTAGAGGAAACTAGTTTGGTTCAGTGGCTCAGATCTTCAACAGGAAGGCTGTTAAGGAGGGCTGAAAATAAACACGAAATTTAATTTGAAAACATATTTCCTGGCTCCCCTCTGTCAATCAGATGTCTATTTGGTGCATGCCTGCGTCTAATGGTTGTGAACTTTAACTGAGCAGAGGCCTTGCCCAGCCGGTCAGCATCACTGTGCCACAGGCCATTCACATGCAGGGCTTGACTCCCTGCATCTTATTTGGTGTTTGGGAAGCTATGGAGAGAGAGAATCTTTGCTGCAAATTGTGCTCCAAGACAAGATGAATGATCATCAAAATACAGTCTGCAAAATTTAAAAATATGGATAAAGAAAAGATATTAATATCCTTTCTAAGGTAATCAGTACTTTTTGTTTGACAAAAAAAAATTGCCCACTGTTTATGGTTTATGCAAATAATATATGTTAATGCCAAGGCTGCTCGGTCTATAGCTTTGCATACAAGTGTTTGTGGAAAATACATGCCAATACATTTTAAACCTCTTCCTCATATAAACACAGAGATTTCATAAATATACAGCACCTTGTTCTTTAAAAACATTTATTATAATTTTATGCAATGCAAATCACATTAGAATAAATTATTTCTTGCTAAAACAGCAAGGTCAGCAAAATTACAGAGAGATATAAAGTCCCAGGTATTGTGTGCTCTTCAGATACATCAAAATGAGCTGACACACTGCTGGATGACACTCAGGGATGCTGTTAGCTAGTTGGGCCTCAGGCTGCTCAGTCAACCCAGGGATCCTCTGTGCCAATGGCCTTCTTGCCTTTGCTGATGATCCTTTCAAAGCAAATGTTTCCTGTCCATTGTACATAGAGGACCTCTAGCCATGATGTCTTCTAAGATGTGACAACCAACCCTGACAACTAAGGTCTATGGCTGAAACATTTTTAAGTAATTAATAACCAGACCTGAGATGGAAAAATAAAAGCTATCTGACTAAAGAGTCATTAATACTCTAACCGTAACCTCGCTCATATGTTATTAGGTCTCAAGAGTGTCACTGCATGTCAGATACAATTCTTTCAGGGAGACGGAACAAATGGACACAATAGATGAAGTCCGTGTCCTTTTGGGATTTCTTTTCAAGGTGAGTAAGGTATAAGCACACAAACGATAGTGGCAAGATAGAAAGCAAGGCAGTAACAGCGATGTCCTGCCACAGGTGAGCTGGAAGACAGTTGCTTTTGATGGATAGTTAAAGAGCACTACTCTTAAAGTAAAACTTAAAGGGGGCATATATCTCAGTATACACAGGTAAGAGGCAAGGTAGACAAAGCACAGCAGAGGCAAAGGCTGCAGGAAGTATGGTCATGATGGTGACGCGGTAGCAGAAACAGAGAAGGAGGAAGAAGGGAAGGTGTGGGCCAGGTTGGCTGGAGTCCTAGAGGCCAGGGGATGGAGTTTTGTTTTTGTTTCAAATGGATGGGGAATCGCTGTTTACACAAGACACATATGTTTAGAGATGTCATTGTATGAACAAAGAACTGGAAAATAGAACATTGCTACTCTGGGTAAGAGATGAGGGTCGGCCAAACTGGTTACTAGACAGTGGATCTACAAAAAGGAAGCCCCATTTTTTTTCAGTTACAGCATTGAAAGCTAGCAAAGACAGACCTTGTTGACAGGCTGAAGGTTGAAAGGGATAGAAAGAAGAAAGCAGCTAGGCATGTGCCTGTGGTCCTAGCACTCAGGAGGCTAAGGCAGGAGTTTTCAGTTGAGAAACTCAACGATGTGGGCTATGTAAAGAGTTCTAAACTAATCAGGGTGAGATGAGTAGAAGGGAGGAACCTAAACTATTCTTCTTGCTTCATCGTTTTACGCCAACAGGTAAAGGAGTCGAGTTCCATTTCCCAAGGAAGTAGACTTACAGGAATCAGAACATTTCTGACAGTAAAATTCCTACATGTAAAGGCTACACCTCTCACTAAATATTTTAGGATGAACTCAGAGAAGTGGTTGAAGAGGCCGCATGTGTAAATATGGGCATTATGAAGACAAACTGTGGATATCATAGTGTTGGTTCGTTAGACTGTGTACCCAGGGTATCACTCTTACTCTGCAAAGTTCCCCTAAAGAATCACCCAGCAACATGTGTTCCTTGAACACTCAATTGCTGTGAACACATCAATCATTGGTGACTGCTTAATGAATAATGTCGATGTGCCAATCATTTCAGAAACGATGTCCAAATTCCCTTTCTATCTGTTTCTGAATTGTACAATTTTCAGTCCTTACTGTATAAAACTTTATATTAGCAGTGGGCGAGGGGGTGGGTAGAAAAATACTGTTTGAATGTTCCCACTACATTTACGTTGAACTGTAATTCCTGTTGGAGAGATGGAGAGATTTCACCAATCTATGAGATTTGAAAGTACAGCCTTAAGGGGTGACTAGGATTAGATAGGGCTATACCATGGCTGTATCAGCTTTTATGTAAGAAGAGGAGAGGTGCAAACTATCTGACCTTCTGTGTCTCCATGTGTAATGCCCTGCACTAACTTGGGACTCCTCAGAGCATCCTCGCCAGGAAGAAGCTTCTCACCAGACATGGCTCCTCTGGTGCAGACCTCCCAGTCTCTAGAATGATGAGCTGAATACAACTTTACTCTTTATAAGGACACTCAGTCTGTGGTGTTCAGTTATAACTATGGAAAACTATGCCAAGGCAAGTCTTCCACCCACAAAGCAGAGAAGCACCATCTACACAACACGGCCATGCAGAGGTACATAGGAGTACCTAGATCTGGATACTTCAAGCAAGGAATCTTCACTGAGGTGACAAAATGTGCACAAGACAAGAGGATGGGAAAGGGTGAAGTGAGAAAGAAAAGCAATGCAGTTGTGAGGTGTGCCCTGGTTTGAGATTTGCAACAGATTTGGCTGTGTTTTCAGGTAGCAGTTTTTCCCTCCGTGCTCTAAGCACTAAGAGGAGAAGAACTTTATTTTCTCAGCTGAGCTCCCCTTCCCTGAGGGACGCTCACTTAGGAGCACCATAAATATTCCTGCCTCTGTCTACCCATGGCCCAAAGAAAATGGAATGATTTTCCCAACTACCAACTTTAGGAGGAAAAATGTCCTTTGTCCTCTATGAGCAAACTTACCATAAAATACAGATGTCTGGTCCTTTAGGCAAGCTCCCATGAGGACAAGTCTATCCCAACAAGGGTCTTCTTCTGTGCCTATGCAGGAGATACAATCAGATGTCCCAGTCTCTCACACTGAGCCTTAGTCTCCTTGGTCACTTTTAAAGATGACACTTGGGCCACCATCAATCTGCCACTCCTTGATCTTCATGCAGAACTCAGTCAAAGTCAGAAGAGTGCCATTCACAGCCCACTGCTCTGTGTTGGGAATTCAAAGAGGTGCTTTCAGATCCATTCAATTTCCACACCACTATAACGCTTTTTACCTAAACAAACTGCCTTCAAAACAAGACACTGATGCCCAACAACATTAACTACTAGTCCAAGTTCACAAAGCTAAGTAGCGACAAAAACCACGAATCCAAGTTTCCAAATATGAAACTTGGCCAAAATGATGGTGGTCTGACTGCCAGCTCCACAGCTTTCAACAGCATCCCACATCTCAACAACATTTACACAGTGTACGGTTAAGTATAAATGAGAAAATTTGGCACATAGTAGGCCAGATTCTCCTTGAGATAAATTCCCAAAGATTAAAAACATTTAAAACTAAAGGAAAAATGAGACAATCAAAAAGGCAGTATAGTTGATTTTTTTATGCTAAGAGCTAGTTTTTGGCATTTTACCTCCGTACAACACCTGCAGTAAATAAGTGACTTACACCAAAGTAAGCTAGCTAGCTTTTTTTTTTTTTTTTTTTTTTTTTTGGTAAGGATCATATTTTAAAATGTAACAGTAAAAGGAAACTCTTTCAAGGGATTTAGGCACCTTCTTTTGTTTCAACCTGTCTCTAAGTGTTGTAGCTTCTCTTGGCCCATATGTAGGAAATGGGGTGCAAATTATAGTCACTCTACTCATTGTTTGAATCCACATCTGGATGGGCCCAAGACTCATGCCTCACTCAGGAGATGGGCCCATCTTGTACTTTCTGAAACAAAATGAAAGCTCCATCTTAGAACTGCATAACTTACATGCAGCCCCACAGACAAACAGACTAGTTAGCTGCAAGAAAAACGCCTGAGTTAGTGGCTACCATGAGTCCCAGTGGCTTTCTGATCCTGGGTTCCAGTGTCTCATTCCTGCTGGGTGTCCAGCTTCTGGGTCCAACTTCTTAGAAATTCTGGCTCTATTTCTTATTAACTCCCACTTTACATGTGTGAAGGAAAAATTTTGTCGTGCTTTCCTTAGGTCAGCCTGTGTGATCTCTTCCTTGCACTTAAAAGCACGGCAACACACAGGGCTTTTTGCTGGATTGGAAGCAACACAGTGGATCATCACTGTCAAGAAGATGGCATACCCTGGGAGGTTTGAAAAGGGCAGGCTTGTCTCTGCTTTATAAAGAGATAACTCCTCTCGGGGGAATTATACAGCATGAAAGGTATTACGATCACCCGAGAAACCACTGATAGAACCATCCACTCTCCAGCCCCAGCCCTTTGCCCTCCATGTCGCCTGTGCACTCGTTCACTTATTGGATATCACCGAGGTATTTTGTCACTAGCTCCTGTGGCACTTCTCCTGCCTCTTACTTCCCACACTTGCAGGCTTATGTCCCTCTCTGGGCGCGTTCAGTTCGTGCTCCTTAATTTTAACAATGCTTTGATAGTCTTGCCACCTCACCCCTTCTTCATTTCGCTATGCCCCCCCCCAGGTGAAATGTCCTGCCTAAGCAGACCAGGCCCTGCCCCCTGTTCTTTGTGTCATAGGCTGAACTATGTCTCCCTGAAATTCAGAGTTGAAATTCACAAGTATTCTAGAAAGTGCTTGCGTTTGGAGTCAGAAGGCTCAGAGGTGATGGAGGGTTCTAATGCAGTATGACTGCTATCCTGAATAAAAAGATCTCACACACACACACACACACACACACACACACACACACACACAGACACACACACACAGAAGATGATTTTCTAGAAGCCAAAGGTGGAAGCCCTCAGAAGAAATAAATCCGTCAACACTTGGCTCTTGGCTTTCAAGCCTCCGCGATGGTAAAGTGGAGCATTTGCATGGTTGAAGCCATTCAGGGTGTAGGCTTTGTTACAGCAGCTGCAGCCCAGGTTCACTGGAGTAGTGCAATGCTGCTGAAGAAAGCTACACAACGGGGCATGTGGCACCGCTATGACTTTATACTTCCAGCCTTCTCTAGACGCTTAGTGCTACCCAGGAACACTGCTACCATCCTGACAACCTACACACCCACTCACTCTCTTCAGCGACTATGTCTAAGAGACTAAGAGTCTACAATCTCTTCATCACTCTGAATGCACCTACATTCTAACTCCTAGTCGCTCCCGGTGGTGCCACCTTCACTCTATCTCACAGCCATGCAGAGGTAATCCAGTTACCCCTCGGCTTCTGCAATCCCAAATGCACATCCTTCGTTCCATGTGCTCACTCCTCCCCTCAACTCTATCTTCTTAAAAACATCTCCTCTACTAGAAGCCACTCCACTCCCACCAGTTTATTCTCAGAACTGTTTAAAAAGGGCTCAAGTCCCTCTGGGTTATCTCAATATGTCACTATAAAATAGATACTGTTTGAACTGCCCATAACGAGTGCCATTTACAAGTGCCAGATACATGTGTGGAATACCACAGACATGACATGCATGATCTCACTTGAATTTCTATCACAATGGCTTTTTGATGTGCATATAAGAATAAGAGTATGTCATAGATTGTCCAGGTAAAGAATAGGAAATAAGTATCATTCTTTTCCCAGTAGGTAATAAAAGAGTTTAAAAATCTTTATTTTCATCCCTACACTCTGACACTCTGTATACAGTCTGTGTTGATGAAACCCTCACCCTAGAGAATAAAATAAGTTCCTTGTCACATGAAGAGGCTGGAAGGAGTGGTATATCACAGGACAGGTGAGGGTGCCTACAGCGTTTCTAGTGATTCACATACAGAAACTGTCACTATAAATAAAAGGCTTTGTCTGTTAAGGTGCAGGTCCTCTCTACACCACATGGTGAGAACATGCAGAGAAGGCAAATCTAAGTGCTGTCCCAGGATAGCACACAAGGAGGAAGCTGCCCCCGGAGCATGACTGTGGCCATGAACACCTGTGACTACAAGCATTCCTATATAAAGGAGCCACCAGCTAGCTCCTCATGCTAGATGCCAAAATGAAGGATATATCCCTCATCATAAGAACCAGGAGGCAGGGCACACTCACTCCAGCTTCTCACATGGGCAAGGTGAGTGGCGTGCACAGCACTGATACTCAGCACATTGGACAGAGCCAGCTGAGTCCAAGTCCAGGTGTTCCGGGTGGGAGAAGAGCCAACACTGAATCTGAAGTGTCCCACATAGGCTCAAGCTCTGAGCACCTGTTCTCTGGCAGATGGTACTATTTTGGCAGTTTGTGGGCCATGTGGCAGGAGGAGCCTGGTTGCAGGAAGTTAGATGGTAGCAGATGGATGTGGGTGTATGTCTGCTTGACCGCTTGCTGTGCTCTCTGATTCCTGGTCTGCCATGATGTGACCAACCTCTCCACAAGCCCCTGCTTCTATGACGTGAGCTGCTCAGCAATGTCTTCCTTCCATGATGGATTGAGAGCCCCTGGAACCATGAGCCTAATGTTTCTTTCCAGCCTTAAGTTTATTTCGTCACATATTTGATCACAACAACTCCATGAACATAACTAATATGGACAAAACGTCGCGAGCTCATGGTCACCACAATACGGTGTTCTTCACTGGCTCACCCCATTCTTGTCTCTTTCCCAAGTGAACCATGTGCCATTTTACCCAAGTTTCTGATGTTCTATACACTAATATGAATTTAATTCTTTTTGCACTTTTTAAATTTTTTAAAAGGCCAAAATAAATAAAGAGTAATAAGCTTCAGAGAATTTTCTCTAAAGTCACTAATCCAATAAATAAACTATATAATTGCTGAAAGGGAAATTGAAATAAGGTAATGTTGTTTAGTAAACAGTTGTACTTCTTGTACAACATTCAGGCAGACAAGCAGCCACATCCTAGCAATGGAGTGACACACACAGAAAGTCTTACTTTTGTCTTTGAGTAATTACTTAATTTTGAAAACCTAAGTCATGAGAGAGACCAAGAAGCAGAAAACACAGTTGCAAGGGCACACCTGATTTAAAAAAAAAAGTATTCTAGACTCAGAAATATATTCCCTAAAATGGTACATATTCAGTTGGAGAACACCCCCTAGATGCATCTGCTTACCCAGGGGACGATGTCCTCCTAAAGGCCCCAGCTGACTTCTGAACCCACTAGTAACACCAATAACATGGTGTTTGTCCCTACCCCAATCATTTAAAGTATTAAATATCCCCAAACATGGAGCTGTGTGAGTGCCAACATAATGTTGCATCTGGACATAAATGTATCAGAAATACAAAGAAGGAATAAAACCAAAACCATGAATCTATAAAGATGGTCTCTGAGATACCAGAAGCCCAAGCTACAGATCATCAGTCTTAATGACACAAAAGGCCTCGGTTGCCATTGCCACACTGAAAGCAACTGTAAAGAAAGTGTGCAGACAAGATGGTCAGGTCATATAAAAAGTGTACTTAACAGCGTTTAAAAGGTGACCATCAAGGAGATGAACTCAGAGGTGGGAGCAGGGCTATGTGAAGAGTTCTTACAAGACAATGAAGAAAATAAGCTTAGAAGAAATTCAACAAAAGTCATGAGCAGATATATGGACTCCCCTAAAAATGCAAACTTCAGAACCACAGTCAACATCACTAAAAAAAATTCCAGAAGTACAAAATGCAATAAATTTGTTTTGTTTTGCTGGGCCAGCAAGATGGCTCATCAAGTAAAGGTACAAAGGCGCTGGCTGACAAACAACCACTTGAGTTTGAACTCCTGAACCCACGTGGTGGAAGGAGAGAACCAACTCCCAAAATGTTTTTCTAACCATCACGCCCATGCTATGGAATATGCACCCCTATAAATTCATTGTAAATTCAAAATAGAATTAGAAAAACTGGTTTTCAACTATCCTTTTAAAAGAAGATACAAAAATAATTATAACCTCTATTTTTTTTTTCAGGAAAAATTACATTTTTTTCCTCAACATTTGCTGATAGCTGTAGTGTGGTGAAAACTTTCTGGGGCTACAGACCTCAGTGGCTTAGAGGTGACACAGATGGCCAGTGAAGAATGGGCAGAGATTTGACCATTCTTGTCTCAGTCAGTTAAAAACATCACAAGCTGGTGTCACAGGAGAGCTGCGTATTTCTGAGACTCTAAACACAGGGTAGGCATCTAACTGCCCTGAGTATTTTCTTACGCCTCCAGGCCATGATCAGACACGCCAGTGACGCCTGGATCTGCTTCTCCTACAGCCACCCATGATGTGCCTGAAAGACAGCTCTCCCATTAGTAAAGAGTCTTTGTCTTATGAATGACAAATCACTTCCTCCAGAGCATCCCCAGAGCATGTGTCTAGTGGAGTTGAAATTCCATCTAGGACCACAGTCAGTGAGTGATTGCTGGATTCTGTGGATTGATGGCCCTAGAGCTACCAGCACAAAACTGATGGGCCATTCATTTTTGCAGGCAGAAATGGGTTCAACGCTCCTCCTGAATTAAGTGGGGAAAAAAAGCCCATACCTTCAAGGAAAAAAATGATCTCTGATTGCACTATTCTTATATAAAGCTGTCTCTCTGAAGACCAAATATACGTCCAATATAAGCTGCATTGGGCTGCAGTGGGACTGGGCCATCTATGGCTTGGGAAAATTGTTAAGGAAACTGGGCTTAAAATGCAGTAGATTGGTACTTCCACAGTAATGCACACATATGTACGCACAGGTGAGTATTTAACAGTATATATGGTGTGTCAGCTATGGTTCCTCGTGGGTTTCAGGTGTTCTCTAAGGATGTGACCTATAGTACTGTTCTGCAAATGGTTTTGTTTTGTTTTGTTTTTTTGTTTTGGGTTTTTTTTTTTTTTTTTTTTTGGTAACTCAAACATTCCCGAAAGGATGTCCAAATGCTCTGGGTGTGATCTTCAACACTGCAGAGGAAAATGTGTATGTGTATTCCCTAGTGTTCCCAGTTCTTCATTAAAGATCTGATGGCTGTTCTGTTTCCTCCTGACTCACGTTATGGAGTTCTCACCTCCCATAGGAATCCAGACAGTAAGAACAGTTGAGTGGAGAGAGGGGTATGACTTTCACACGTACTCTGGTGCCTCATATTTGACCACGTCCCCTGGATGGGGAGGCCTGGTGGCACTCAGAGGAAGGATAGCAGGCTACCAAGATGAGACTTGATACTCTATGAGCATATAGAGGGGGAGTCATAGGGTCACAGTCATAGGGGAAGGGAGTAAGGGGAAAATGGGAGGGAGGGAGGAATGGGAGGATATAAGGGATGGGATAACCATTGAGATGTAATAAGAATAAATTAATAAAATAAAATTTAAAAATTAAAAAAAGAACAAACACAAACGATGTATTAAAAGAAAGATGTTTGGTTCACTTTGGTGACACTTAGATTTCTAGAGTACTGTGGTCTTCTCAGGGTGGTAAAAGTTCACAAGTAGAGTAGATCATAAGCCACAGAAACTTACTTCCTGAAGATCAGAGCTGAGAAGCCCAAGATCAGAGTGCCATGGCTCAGTGTCTGGTGAGAGACAACTTCTGGGCTCACACATGGTGCCTTTTAGCTGCATCGCACATGACAGGTGACCGCTGGCCTTGTCTGTCCCTAAAAGGTCACTAAACTAACTCCTGGGGCTGCCTCCTATAACCCCATCACCCCCTGATGCCATCACACTGGGGATTAAGTTTCGATTCTGAATTTAGGGAGTTTCAAAATCTCCCACAACACACAGACAGCATTAGCCCTACATCTTTCAAAGTCTTTAGCGAGTGTTACACCATGTGTACCACAAGAACCCTCTCTACATCCACACTTGCTTGTAAAGAAGCTAGGCGAGAACAGGAGCATTGGCAACACCAAGATGGCCATGAGTACAAAGATAAGAGCTCTATCATGTCTAAGGTTCCGGGTGCATGAGTAACATATTGATTCCTGTCCTCATAGACCATACAGTCTGATGAGGAAAGCAGAGAAGCAGATAGCATCACAAATATGTAATTATGAACTACAGTGAGAATATCTGGGTTTGTGTCTCCACACTAGAAGCGTGGCTAAGTAAGCTATGGTTCATCATGTTTGAGAAATTTCTAACATGCAGGAGAAAAATGAAGCCATATAAACACATGTAATTGCCTAAAATATTTATTTAACATATGTCACTAAATGAAAAGAAAATGTTGGGTAGAACAGATTGTAAAATACCCAGTTTTCATTTAAAGAAAGAACAATGCAAAGGCACAGAGCTCAAGATTCTGGCTGCTGTGCATCACCAATCCTCCAGCCCCTGTGCATCACCAATCCTCCAGCCTCTGTGCATCACCAGTCCTCCAGCCCCTGTGAATCACCAGTCCTTAGCCTCTGTGCATGACCAATCCTCCAGCCCCTGTGCATCACCAGTCCTCCAGCCTCTGTGCATCACCAAGCCTCCAGCCTCTGTACATCACCAGTCCTCAGCCTCTGTGCATCACCAATCCTCCAGCCTCTGTGCATCACCAATCCTCCAGCCTCTGTGCATCACCAATCCTCCAGCCTCTGTGCATCACCAATCCTCCAGCCTCTGCGCATCACCAATATTCCAGCCTTTGTGCATCACCAATCCTCCAGCCTCTGTGCATCACCAGTCCTCAGCCTCTGTGCATTATCAATACTCAGCCTCTGTGCATCACCAATACTCAGCCTCTATGCATCACCAAT
>OU015757.1:4542178-4554213 GCA_907169655.1 Acomys percivali | reverse complement strand
CATCCAGAAATGAGAGGCCTACAGCCACACCAAATAACAACAGAGAAGAAACTCATAGCATCTTATAATTAAAACATTTAAAAACAAAGAATAAAGAAAGGGTATTGACAGCTGAAGGGATTTTCAAGTCACTTAAAAAGGAAAGTTCATTACAATACTAACAGAAACTTTGCAAGAGAAAAGGGCCCAGAAGGGTGCATTCTAAGCTCTGAAAAATGACAGTTGGAAAACGAGACTATGAAAACCCATAAAAAATCTATCTATTAAATTGAAAAAGAAAAAATTTTCATAATAGAAAACAGAGTAAAGGATCCAGGCATATTGGTACGTCCCAGGGAGAGGCAGCAGATCTCTATGAATCCCAGGCGATCAAGACTAAACTGTGAGACACTATCCTTCAATCCTCTTCCACACTCGAGGAAAATGTAGACTAAAGGAATTTATGACTGCCAAGCCAGCTCTATAGATTATCCTGGAAGGAATACTTTGGTGTAAAGAGAGGGTTAAACAAACCGAGGAGATCACAGGGGGGGAAAAAGCAATATCAGAAAAGCAAATTTAAACAAAAGTGTCAGACAAGGTAAACAAGTCCTTAATAGTTCCTGCCTCACAAATATGTCTCTCAGATATATTGGGCCAGAGTTTTGGCTGGCTCTTCAGGTAGCAAACTGTCTCTGTCATCTTCTCATTTGGAAAGCTACTAACCTGCACCCCGGGTACACTCAGATAATCAAGTTTATTCCTTCTCAAGTCTCTGATGAGGTTGGAGACCAGATAGCTTAGTTTTACAATAAAGCTTCGTTGTTTAGGGGTTAAGATGTTTTTAGGTATAGATAGATGTTTTAAGTTGATAATAACAAGATGTGAT
Source organism: Acomys percivali (assembly GCA_907169655.1). Lineage (NCBI taxonomy): Eukaryota > Metazoa > Chordata > Mammalia > Rodentia > Muridae > Acomys > Acomys percivali. The sequence continues at coordinate 4,553,345 of OU015757.1, read as the reverse complement.
GGAAATTGATTTACATTCAGAATTCCAAATGCACCAAGAAAAATGTTTTCTTCAAGGCTGTCAAATACAAATAGCCAAAACACTAAGAATGTAACATTTATATAATTCCTGATTGTGCCATGGTTCTTAGTATAGACAATCTATTGTATATATGTGTAATAATATAAAAATATATGTAAAAAATAAAAATGTCTAATAAAAAAGAAAAGCAGGATGTGGGCCTGTTAATAAGATTTTAACATAAATGCTCTGAGATTTATCAGTTTAGTAGTTAAATTATTGATGAGTAAGATTTTACTAATCAAAAATCAAATTTACGAACCAGGGGTCATGGTACATGCCTTTAATCCTAGCACTCAGGAGGCAAAGGCAGGTGGATCGCTGTGAGTTCAAGGCCAGCCTGGTCTACAAAGCAAGTCCAGGACAGCCTAGGCTAACAGAGAGACCCTGTCTCGAAAAAAACAAAAATATCAGATTTATGTGCATTTTCAGAGTGCAGTTATGTTGTCAATTTATCTTATAATTAAAAATAAATGACCTTAAAATTAAAACAAATATTTACTTTTCTTCAAATGCAAATTTATTTGTTACAGTTTTTTTTAATCCAATATGTTACTTCATCTTCTGTTATCCCTAATAAATATTCAAATTTTCTAAAGGGAAAAAAGTGTCAGAAAACATCACAAAATCAACAACAGGACAGTAATTGATATATAGCTCTCAATAATAACTCTAACTATTAATGGTGTCAATTCCCCAATAAAGGTACACAGACTAGCAGACTGGATTAGAAAACAAGACCCATTTTTTGCTACCTCTGAAAACTGTACCTTACCTTCAACAAACATACCACCTTAGGGTAAAAGGCTAGAAGAGGGTATTCTAGGCAAGAGGAACTAAGAAACAAGCTTGTTTAGCTATTCTAAAATTTTAAATAAAATGTACTTCAGACCAAATCTAATAAAGATAAGAAATCTCACTTCATACTCATTAAACGAACAAGTCCCCAAGAAGGTATTACAAATGTAAATATATACGCATCAAAGACACATGTATCCAATTTCCTGAAAGAAATATTAGATCTAAATCCACAGATTAACCTCCAGCACACTCACAGTGGGGCATGTCACTACTCCATTCTTACCAAGAGTCAGGTCATCCTAACAACAACTAAATGGAGAAACACTGGAGCTTAATGGCAGGACAAGTCAAATGGGCTGAGAAGACACAGACAGAACGTTACACGCGGACACAAAGAGTATGTATTCTTCTCAGCAGCCCATGGAACCTTCGACAAAGTTCACCACATATTAGAGCACAAAGTCAATCTCAACAGATTTAAGAAAATTGAAACAACATCCTGCATTCTATCTGACCACAAAGGAATAAAGCTAGCTATCACTGGGAATAGAAACTACAGAGAGTTCACAAACTCATGGAATCTAAAGATACTTCTGAATGATAATTAAGCCAAGAAAAATAAGAAGATAATTCAAAATTCCTACGACTGAATGAAAATGAAAACAAAGCACAACAAAATCTACAGGACATTACAAAAACAGTGCTACAGAGATGAAAAGAAAAAAGGAAAGAACAAGTGAAAAGAGTTAGTTCTTTTAATAGATTAAAAACATTTAGCCAAATTAACCAAAAAAGTGAAAAGATCAAAATTAATAAAACTAGAGATGAAAGAGGAGACATTGCAAATTATATCAATGAACTCCAAAGGGTTGAAAGACATTCTTCTAAACCATTTAATACACCAAGATGAAAGTAGGTTGATTTCTTAGTGAATATAACCTGCTGTCCTATTTAGGGTCTCTATTGGTGTGACAGGACACCATGACCAAAAAACAAGTTGTGAAGGAAAGGCTTACAGTTCCTCATCATTGTCCATCCTTGAAGAACTTCAGGGTAAGAACTGACACAGAGCAGGAACTTGGAGAAAGGAGCTGATACAGAGCCATGGAGGAGGGATCCTTACTGGCTTGCTTCCTTGGCTTGCTCAGCCTACTTTCTTATAGAGCCCAGGATGACCAGGCCAGGGATGGCATCACCCACAGTGGGCTGGGGCCTCTCCCATCAATCCCTAATTAAGAAAATGCCCTTATGGAGGTGTTCTTGATTGAGGTTTGCTCCTTTCACATGACTCTGGCTTGTGTCAAGTTGACATAAAACTAGCCACCAAAGTGAAAACAAGATGAGATTAATAGTAACATAAACTCTTCATAAGTAATGAGATAGATACAACAATTGAAAACAAAATTAAACAAAGAACTCCCAAACAAAAAGTGGTAGGCCCATATGGAGTTATTGAAGATTTATATCAGACCTTTAAAAAAAGACAAAAATTTCAAGATTTTCTTGTGTTTAATAGCTGAATAGTATTCCATTGTGTAAATGCACCACAGTTTATCCATTCTTTGGTTGAGGGACATCTAGGTTGCTTCCAGACTCTGGCTATTATGAATAAAGCTGCTACGAACATAGTTGAGCAAATGTCCTTGTTGTATGGTGTGGCATCTTTCGGATATATTCCCAAGAGTGCTATGGCTTGGTCTTGAGGTAGAACCATTCCCAATTTCCTGAGAAAGCACCAGATTGATTTCCAAAGTAGTTTGCACTCCCACCATCAATGAAGGAGTGTTCCCTCCTTCCTCGCCATCCTCACCAGCATGTGCTGTCACCTGAGTTTTTTATCTTAGCCATTCAGATAGGTGTAAGATGGAATCTAAAAGTCATAATTAGGGATATCTTTAAGTGTTTTCAGCCATTTGATATTCCTCTGATGAGAATTTTCTGTTTAGTTCTATACCCCACTTTTAATTGGTTGGGGGTGTTTAATTTCTTGAGTTCTTTATATATTTTGTATATTAGTCCTTTGTCAGATGTAGGGTTGGTGAAGATCTTTTTCCAGTCTGTAGGCTGCCATTTTTTCTGTTGACTGTGTCCTTTGTCTTACAGAAACTTTTCAGTTTCATAAGGTCCCATTTATTAATGGCTGACCTTAGGAGCTGAGCTGTTGGTGTTCTGTTCAGGAAGTTGTCTCCTGTGCCAATGAGCTCAAGGCTATTCAGAATATTTAGTGTGTCTGGTTTTATGTTGAGGTCTTTAATCCATTTGGACTTCAATTTTGTGCAGGGTGATAGATATGGTTCTATTTTCATTTTTCTACATGTAGCCATCCATTTGCTGAAGATGCTTTTTTCCATTGTACGGATTTGGTTTCTTTGTCAAAAATCAAGTGTCCTTCCATCGTGAGTGAGGTAACTCAAACCCAGAAAGACACACATGGTAAATACTCACTCATAAGCAGATATTAGCCACATAAAACAGGGTAACTACATTACAATACAGAGACTTAAACATCAACCAAGGACCATGTATGATGTGGACTTAGACCCTCTGCTCAGTCTCCTTATGGGTACCACAATGTGGAGTGTAGGGACTACTTCTGACATGCACTCTGCCACCAAATTTTGATCACTTCCCCCTGGCAAGGCAGCTTTGCCAGACTACAGAGGAAGAGGTTACAGGTAGTACAGATGAGACGTGATAGGCTGAGGTCAGATGTTAGGGGAGGAGGGATCCCCTTTCTGAGGACTAAGGGAGGGAGGGAGAGGGGATAAGGGAGGGAGGGGGTATTGGGATGAGATGAGGAAGAGGAACACAATCAAGATATGAAGAATTTAAACTGCAGAAGAAGCAGGTAACTTATACTGATAATCCCACTATATGGGACTAGCTCTGAGACTGGCTGAGACATAGCCAATGCTTTTTGTTGGCTCCAGAACCCCTATGAATTATTATGAGATGCCATTCTTCATATGGTATCAATGAAGATTTACAGATGTCTTCTTTTCTGCTCATACAAAAAGCAGAAAACCAACCTTAATTGTTCTCTGCATCATGTACATCTTATATATTTATAATTTTAGGACTGTATAAATGCTTGGGAGAAACTATGTGTTTTCGGAACAAAAGAACTGGATACTGACATTGGCTCGGACATGACAGGAGTCATTCCTCTCAGCATGCTGGACACTGACATCCTGCATCCTACTTATTCCAGCACCAAGTGCTTCAGTTGCTGTGCCTCACCAGAACAGAACAGCTCCCAGGACACCTTTGAAGAAAGCTTCCAATTGCGATTGGTCCAGCATTTCAGACTGTCTCACACAGGACTCTAATTAAGCCTGGAATTTCTCAATATTTATAAACTGGACCACAAATGCTATTCCTAGCTTGTTCAATCATTTCCCCAATTTTATTTGGCCCCTACAAAGTTATTATTCGTCCCAAATCAGGAAGAAGAAATCTTAAGAGATGAAACGCCGTTTCCTTTAATGGGGGTGGGGCAGGTTGGTTGCTTTCTTGGATTACAGTGGGTTATTTTCAATGAGCATTGGTTACACATTGTTATTGGTCTTATTTAGAGAGAAAACAAGGTTGGACTCAGGGATGTCTCTCTTTTCCTTTATCTTACATTCTTAGGTTTGGAGATAGGGATTGAAAAGAAAGAAGGGGGAATATAGAAATATATAGGGAAGATAGAACAAAAAGTAGATTAGTGAATCGACTTTTCAACTTAATTAATACCTTAATTGTCACTCACAATGTTATTTTTAATTCACCAGTATAGAATTTTGTATATAGATGCAAAATAAGTTTAATTTTAGATACAGTGGTATAGAATTCAACTGTAAGATTGTTCTTCACACACTATATATATGTGTGTGTGTATATATATACATATATATATTTCTCCTCTAATATTCATATTACATATAAATTATTAGCTCATTCCTTGTATCCTCCCATTACTCCTTCCCTCCCGCTTCCTCCCTACTCCCCTCCCCTATGACTGTGACTGAGGGAGACCTCCTCCCCCTGTATATGCTCCTAGGGTATCAAGTCTCTTCTTGGTAGGCTGCTATCCTTCCTCTGAGTGGAGAACAAGGTTTACTTCTAATACTTTGAATGTGCTATTGCAGGCTGTTTAAGATAAATAAGATATACAAGTTAATTGTTGGTTGATCAAATCATGGTCATATCAATTACTAGTCTATTTTTCTCAAAATAATATACATCTTAGGTGCAACAGATAGTATGCTTCTATAGACACATAAAGTAGGATAGTTAGATAAGGTCTTCAAACACTTCAGAGATATGCAGAATATGGCATTTTAAAATGTTTCATTATGTTAAAGGTTCACTGACAATGAGACAGGTTAACTCGTGGCAACACCCAACCTACCTCAAAGAGGATGATGAACACCAAAGAACCTTCTTATAGACGTGCTTCAAATGTGGCAAACAAGCCACTGGGCAAAATGACATTGTTTCTACCACAGACAGAATTCTGCTTTCAAAAAGGCAAGCTTGGATGGAGGCCAAACTCTGTCAAGACAGGTTAAGAAGGCCCTCAATAGTTCCTGCCTCACAAATATGTCTCTCAGATATATTGGGCCAGAAGGCTGAAGATGATGCTCCAATGTTATAGAATTTTGGGAGACTCTTCAGGTAGCAAGCTGTCTCTGTCATTTTCTCATTTAGAAAGCTACTAACGTGCACTCCTGGTGTACTCAGGTAATCAAGTTTATTCCTTCTCAAGTCTCTCATGAGGTTGGAGACCAGATTGTTTAGTTCTACAATTAAGCATAGTTGTTTTGGGGTTAAGATATTTTTAGGTATAGATAGATGTTTTAAGTTGATAATGATGAGATATGATAGATATTGATTTACACTCAAAATTTTAGGCACACCAATATAGGAAAGGTGTTTTCTTCAAGGCTGTCAAATACAAATAGCCAAAACACTAAGAATGTAACATTTATATATAAATGTTTCTGACTGTTTCATGGTTCCTCTTGCTGTAAGTAATCTATTGTATATATGTGTAACAATATAAAGTATATGTAAAAAAGAAAAAGTATTTTTAAAAAGAAAAGGTAAAAATAAAAAATACATAAAATAAAAAGGACTACATTCAATGTTTCTCAAACTAGTCCACAAAATAAAAGATGAAGAAATGCTTCTAAATTTTTATGAAGCTAGCATTATACTGATACCACAACTGAATAAAGACAAAAGCACAAAAAAAATTATAGATGACTTTACCTAATGAACATAATTCTCATACAAAACTTCTCAGTAAAGCACTTGAAAGTTGAATTCAAGAACACATTAAATAAAACCACTCACCATTGTCAAGTCAGCATCATCCCAGAGATGCTGGGGTGAGTCAACATATGTAAGTCAATAAATGGAACACACAGACTCAGGATCAGAAACCACATGATCATCTCATTAGATACAAAAGAGGTCTTTGAAAAAATATAACATCTCTTCATGATAAAAGTCCTAGAGAATAAAAATATACAGGGACACATCTCAACCTAATAGTAGCAACATACAGCAAGCCTAGAGCCAATATCATGCTCAAAAAAGCCTCAAAGGCATTTCTATTAAAATCAGGAATAAAAAATATATGTCCACTCACTCTACCCCTATTCAACATAATATGTGACGTCTTAGCTAGAAAAATAAGACAAATGAAGGAAATAAAGGAAAGAGAGAGGTCAAGATATCCCTGTTGGCATACTATATGATTCTATATGATATGATTCTATACATAAAAGTCCCTAAAGACTTCACAAGAAACCTCCTACAGCTGATAGACATGTTTATCAAAGTAGCAAGATACAAAATTTACACATAATCATCAGCAGCCTTCTTATATACTGAAAAAAAACATACCAAGAAAGAATCAGTTAAACAATTTCATTCACAAGAGTCTTGATAATAATTTGGAATAAATAAAACTAACCAAGAAAAGTGAAAAATTTTTAAAAAGCACTTGAAGAAGATACTAACATTAAAGGAGGAAGCAAATGATCAGCTTTAGTGTCTAAGCACAGAAAAGGGCTTTCTTGATAGCACTTTAGTAACAGGGACATTAAAACCAACAACTCACATGTGGGGGTTCAGGAAACTAAAAACCTTGTTCACAATAAAGGATACTATCATTCAAATGAAGAGGCAGCATATAGAGTTGAGGGGGGAAGAAGAAAGAAAGAAAGGAAGAAAGAAAGAACCTTTCCCCAGCTATACATTTAACAGAGAATTAGTGTCTAGAATATATAAAGAACTCAAAAAAACTAAACAACCCAATTGAAAATTCAGGCATGAAACTAAACAGATTGTTCTCAAAAGAATACAAATGGCTGAGAACTTATCTATCAGGGAACTACAAATGAAAAACAATTGATATTTCATCTTACCCCAGTCAGAATGGCAAGGACAAAAATAAACCTACAGCAAATGTTGACATTTGAGATATGGAAAATAAGAGCACAAATTCAGCACTGGGGAGAGTGCACACAAGCGCAGCCATAGTGGAAGTCGGTGTGGAAGTTCCTCAGAAGTCTGAAAACAAATCTACCATGCGATCCAGGTATAGCATTCCTGGGCATATATCTAAAGAACTCGATCTCCAAATACTGGGATACTTACTCTTCATGCTTATTGCTCCTATGTTCTTAGTAGCCCCAAAATGGAGAAAGCCCGGGAATGTTAGCATAGAAGCATGAGAAAGGAATAAAAGAATGCCATGGACTTTAAGCATAGGAATCCAGCAATGTAGAAGAAAGAGCCACTTCTATGAGAATCAGAAAAATCTGAATGTTCTAAACCAACAAAGAGCTTGAGCTCAACACCCCCACCAAAGAGAAATCTCTAGATTGAGATAGTTTCATTGGAGATTTCTACCACACACTTCAAACAGAATAAACATCAATATGACAACACAACTTTCCAAAAATATGGAGGGTACATCAAGAGAGGAAATAGAGATAAATTTCTTAAATCATTTTGTGAAACTATTATATTCATACAAGAGCTAGATGATGTTAACACAAGAAAAAAGGTGCAATATCTCACATGAATATACATGTAAAAGTTCTTAAGTGAAGGTCAGTAAATCCAACATCATGTAAAACAGAAATTTACAGCATGACCAAGTAGGATTTATTTCAGGTATACAATTATAGTCTTTTTTCAAATTACTTGAATATTGTTGTTATTTCATTTTTCCTCTTACTGAATAGTGATCCTTTTCTCATACAATATAATATGAATACTGTTTCATCTTCCTCTACTCCTCCCAGTTTCTCCACACCTCCTCACCCATCTGGATCTATTCCCTTTCTGTCTCACACTAGAAAAGAACAGGCTTCTAAGAGATAACACAAAACATAAGAAAATAAAATATAATAAGATAAAACAAAAACCATCATATCAAAGTTGAACAAGATGAGCCCACAGGAAAAATTAAAAGCCCCAAGAGCAGGCACAAGAATCAGAAACATTCACACACTCAGGAGTCGCATAAATGTACTTAACTGAAGCTATAGCACATATGCAGGAGACCTGGTGCAGACCTCTGTAGATGCTATGATTGCTGCTTCAGGCTCTGTGAGTTCATACGAGCTTCCCTCGGTTGTTTTAGAAGGCCTTGTTCTTCTGGTGTCCTCTTTCCCTTTGGTCTCCCCAAATCCTTCTGCCTCCTCAGGGTCCCCTGAGCTCTGAGGGGAGGGATTTGATGGAGACATCTTGTTTAGAACTGTATGTGCCAACATTTATCCCTTCCCCTCCCACCTCTCTGTAATGTCTAGCTTGGGGGGTCTATGTATTTGTTCGCATCAGCTGCAGGAAAAAGTCTCTCTGATGACGGCTGAATAAATCACTGACCTATGAGTATAGCAAAATGTCATTAGGAGTCATTTTATTGTTGTTATGGTTTATTTGTTTTTGACAAGTAACATTTGGTTTTACTCTAGGTCTCTGGGCTACATAGCCTCTGATTCTTTGTCAGTTTAACAGTGACAAACAGGGTTCCATCTTGTAGAGTGGGCCTGAGGTCAAATCAGACATCAGTTTGTTATTCCCACAAACTTTGTGCCACCACCATTGCCATAGTATATTTTTCAGACAGGAGATATTGCAGGCCAAGGGTTTTACGACTGGGATGCTGCCTACTCTGCTCTTTTGGTGGCCTGCAGGGAACCTTCCCATGTCAAAGACACTAGAACGTGGGCATGAAGGTTCAATGTAGGTGCCAGCTCTGCCTCTCCATGTTCAATGAGTTCAGTGGGAGTCATCTTCAGCAGTGAGGCCTTGCTGTCAGTTTGTGGAAAACAACTCATTGCACAATGATAGTCTTTTTTTAAAAAACAACACAATTAATATAATACATCATAGCAACAGGTTAACAAAGATCGATGTAGCAGAACAGTGCAACAAAACACTGTATCATTACTGACAGTAACTTTTGGCAAGTTAGGAATAGCAGACACTCAAATTCTGCCCCATATTGATCCACTACCAAAAAACTATAGCCATTTTCATATTTCCTGGTGGGAGAGCATGGGCTTCTTCACTGCTGTATGAAACAAGCCAAGGCTATCCACTCTCACTTCTCTAGTTCAATGAAAAACTAGGTGCTTTTGCCCCTGAAATAAGGAAAGAAAAGTCACTAAGTGTTATATGAATGAGGTAAGAAGAGATAAGACTATCCCTGTTGGCAACTGACGTGTTTGGTAACAAGCTCTGAGACCACTGAAAATTCTAAGATGAGTAAAAATGTCCAGCCACATTACAGAACGCAGGACAGATCAACATAAAAAGTCAATCTCATGTCTATTCACAATGAACATGTAGAAACCAACATTAATGATATAATGCTTTTTATAACTGATTTAAGGAAAATGCTTTTAAGCATGAAACATGTATAATATCTGTATATAGAACACTATAAAATGTTAGTAAAGAAGATGAAATCACAGGCAAGTAAGTGGGGAGACATACTGAACTTGGGGTTGGGAAGACTCAATACAGTAAAGATCTCAAGTCCCAGAAGCTGAAATACAGATGCAGTATTCTTATCAAAATATACTGAAGGGTTTCATAGAAGCACACAAGGGGGTAGTAAAATTTATGATCGCCACAGGCCCCAGAGCATTTATAGCAATCTTGAAAACAAAATTAAAGTGAGAGGAATAATTCGCATTAGGCTTCACGTATAACTACAATAATTGTGTGGTATTCCCATAATATAAACATAGATCAAGGGAACAGAACACAGTCTAGCAGTAGGCTCACACAAAGAAGTTCAAAAGATATGGGACAAAAATGAGAAAGCAATGAAAAGAAAAACTGTAGGGTTTTCAACAAAGGATATTGGAGTGCTGTGACAATTTTCGTAAGCAACAAGGTGAACGTAGAATTAAACATACAGTTTTTAGGAAGTCTAACACAAAAATAGGGTGGGAACTTACACACATAGAATAAAATTACACTGTTCTTAATATAAACAAGAAAAAAGATTTGAGATCTTAATAGGTAAAAATGCTTTAGACTTGACATCAAAATGTTGAATCATAAAAACATTTCATTAACTTTACTCAAAGTGAAAGTCTTTAGACCGGGGATAGCTCAGCAGTAAAAAACACTTGCCTAGACTGCACAAGACACTGAGTTTGACCCCCAGCACCACAGGAAAATAAAATCTCTTGTTCTACAAAATATTCTATTATTTTCTTAGATTTTTAAAAATCTATACAAAATAATTTTTGTTATTACAAAAGCACAAGGTCCAGATAAGAGGAAAATCATTGTGTACTACAAATCATAAATTCAATAAGAAACATATGTCTAGAATAGAGAACTCTCAAATGTTTACATAAAAAGCCAATGGTCTAAATGGAAAATATGGCCAACATATAAACATACTGAAGAAGACATATAAATAACAAATAAGAATAGAAAGACCGCTCAACATGGTTGGCCATTAGCAAAATGCAAGCTAAGGCTACCCTGAGATACCACTGCATCCCTATGAAATTAAAACCTGTAAGGAACCCAGTGCTGAGGGGTCTGCAGAGAACCTACACCAGTTATACACCACTGGTCAGAATGTAAAGTGGTACCACAAGTCAGGCAAACATTTTTGATAGCTTCCTAGAAAATGAAATATTCAGTGGCCATGTTGCCAAGCAATTGCACTTTCAGGCATTTATCCAACAGAAATAGAAGCTATGTTCAAAAGATGAAAGAAAGAAAGAAAGAAAGAAAGAAAGAAAGAAAGAAAGAAAGAAAGAAAGAAAGA
>OU015757.1:4526208-4542168 GCA_907169655.1 Acomys percivali | reverse complement strand
AGAAAGAAAGAAAGAAAGAAAGAAAGAAAGAAAGAAAGAAAGAAAGAGGAAAGGAGGGAGGGAACAAAGGAAAAACTTATTCATGAACATCCATCATAGATTTATGTACAAGAAGGCTGAAAGCACCTGAGTAGTTTTTCAACAGATAAAACAGTTCAACAAATTGGGCTACAACCATATTGTAGAGTACAGCATAGCAATCGAAGGGATACATACAAAAAGTTGGCTAAATCACCAAGTGAGTGTAAGTTAAATGCTTGTATCACAAAGAAAAGTGTAATAATTTAGTATACAACAAGGCTGGGAAGAATGAAGGTCATTGGGTTCAGTTAACTAAGATAGACAAGTACTTGTGTACCACATATTTACTCTTATATATGAAAGTTTAAAAAAAAAATCATCTTAACTCAAACTACACTACAGCAGAGTGCCAAGAAGAGCATAGTACTAACAGAAAACAGACGTGTGTAATGGAACAAAGTACCCCAAAATGCAAACTGAAATCTACAGTTTGAGAACTGTGTTAAAACACACACTGGAACAGGGTCAAAGCACACCCTCGTCAACAAATCATGCTCAAAAACTGTATAGCCAACATGAGAGACTGAAACCATATCTAATTATCTCACTCTATTTAAAAACAAATTCAGCCAACAGAAGATAAGATCTGCTAGAGGAAAATATCAGTGAAACACTTCAGGAGACAGTCAAAGGCCAGAACTTTCTCAAAAGGACTCTAGCATCATAAGAAATGGCCTCCACAAGATGAAAACTGAGACTTTATGGACTTTAAAAAGTTCAACACAGCAAAGGAACCAACCAAGAGAATGAAGAAAATGACTACAAAAGGGAGAAAAGCTATACAGTGACTTAATAGCAAGAATCTATAAAAAAAAACTGCAACAATTAAATACCAAAAACTGTATTTCAACCAATAAATGAGACACTAAATTTAATAGCTCACAAAGAAAGAAATACATACAACAAATATTTGAAAATGTGTTCAACAATCTTAGCCACCATAGGAAGGCAAAATAAACCACATTGGTATTCATTTCACCCAAGTTAAAATGCCAATCAGCAGGAAAATAAACAGCAACAAACAACGGTGTGGATATAGGGAAAGGGGACCACTCATACTCTGTAGATGGGAATGCAAACCTGTTGAGCCTCTACACATGCCAGTATAAAGGATCCCCAAATAAACTGAGGACAGAACTCCCATAAGCCCGGATACACCAAAGTCACTGCCCACAGAGATCTATGTAAGTCCATGTTTACAGCTGATATTATGACAGCAGGAAAAAGAACCAGCTTAGATGTCCATATGAAAAGAAAGAGCCAGTTATTTTAAAAATGAAGTTATTCAACTAGAAGGAAACAAAAACACCCTTATGACAAGGAAAATGGATGGAACTAGGGATTGTTGTGTTAACAAAACAAGCCACAACCAGAAAGACAGATACTGCATATTTTCTCTAATATGTGGAATCTACATCCAAGTTTATATATGCATAAGGATGTAGACCATAAAGGTAGAAAGGCAACTGTAAGAAGGAATGAAGGAGTCTAAAGGGAGGACAGAGGAGAAGAGGTGGTGGCAGGGGAACATGGGGTGTGAAGGGGGGTGTGACTGCGCGAGGAAAGGAAGCAGGAAGGGCTGGATGGGAGAGAGGGGAGGGGAGAGCGAAAAGAAGAAAGGGAAATGACACATATGTATGAAGTCATCACAGTAAAACTCATTACGAAGCATTCTAAAAGGAAATTTTAGTTTGGAAAAATGAAAGTCTGTGGAAACCAGTGTGGTGTGATCTCGCTTACATTCACTACCTAGACTGGACAACTGGAGAGTGAGTATACATCAGCGATGGCCTATGAGGGGATTGGTGATTGGGAAGGGAGAGCCAAGATCTGGGTTGCTTCTGAAATGATGAAGACTTTCTATAATCATGATAATCATAGCATTGTGTTCTATAAACGGGAGAGATTTAGGCAAATTTCAACTCAATAAAGTTAATACAAAAATAATATAAGTTCAGCAGGAAGTGGCTATGACTGAATTCAGTTCTTAAAGAAGAGTCAGAGAAACTACAAGAGGGTTCGATACTTGAGTTGACTAGTATTGCAGAAGAAGTGTACTGTTTGTTTCTGGTTATAAAAGTAAAATGTTGCCCAAAATAAGGATTGTGGCAAAACATAAAGTAAAAATTAAAATCACACATTATTCTTAGAAAGGCCTGGGTGTACAGAGTGTTTACTGACATCAGAGAGAGAGAGAGAGGAAGAGTATGGGGATAAAAACTAACTCTGCATGCCTTTTTAAAAAGCAGTTTGGAAACTGTAGAAGATTCCAGGTACATAGATGATAGATAGATAGATAGATAGATAGATAGATAGATAGATAGATAAATAGACAGACAGACAGACAGACAGATAGATTGTGTATGTGTTAAATGAAGTTACCCTATAATAGGGGATAATACTTTTATTAGACATTACATGCTAGTAAAGAAAAAACCAAGTGACAGGAACAGGTTACTTCATTTTTAGCTGTTGGCCAATGGTGTTCCATATGCCGTCCATACGATACAGTCCCCCAGAACTGGATGGTATGTCTCTATTGCTGAAGACAAGACATGACATTCTTGAGTCCTGGAACATACAGAAATCAAGCTGGCTCTCGCCTGGAGGCTCCATCCCTACCGGCTAGCGTTCAGAGTGCTAGAAGGTGCCAGGTACACTACCAGAAGATAAAGGCAATGATTAGTCGCACCCAGCTGTGAACCCTGAGCTATAACAAATAGTCTCTTCTCTATAGAAGCTAACAGAAGACAAGTTAGTTAACACTTTGATAAAATGAAGTTGAGTGTAACAAACTTTAGCCAATCTGGAGGAGGAATTGATGGACATGCCCTGGTCTCTCCACACACTCTCGAAGTCACAGACACCTTTGAACTGCTGATGTCAGGCAATGCCACCTCCTTTCCAGCATAAGAACACACTGAAATAACAGTAATAGCAACAAAGACAGCTAAGTTACAATACCAAACATCAGTCAAAAGATGAAAGACATCTTCCGTATCCTCATACCACTACGGAAAATAACTATGGCTTTCCACGTTCAAGCTTAAGTTTAAATATTTTATTTTATCTTTATTTATGCATATGTGTGTGAGAGGGTACGCCATGTGTGTGAGGGTGTTCACAGAGGCCAGAGGAGGGTGTGAGGTTCCTTGAAGCTATAATTACAGGCAGTTTTGTGAGACTGGGTGTAGGAGCTAGGAGCCTGCATGTAGAAGAACAGCGAGAGCCATCTCTCCAGCACAAGGTTAAAAGAAACTAGCATGATGTCACGGTTAGATGAGGCTGGCTGAAACAACCTCCACGTCTGAAGAGGGGCTGAAGAACCACACACAACTACAGACAGGAATCATATTTTCAAGGAAATTTGCTCAGGAAATTTTAGACACCATCTGCGTTTTCGCTCTCAAGGAAGTCATAAGAAACACAGACTCTGTAAAATAAGAGGAAATCACAAGGCAATTTTCTTCGCTGAGAGAGAAAAGAGAAAACAGATAGAGCTGAGGAATGAGTACAAAGAGATGGAAAATGGTTTGCAGAATTAAAACATTAGAGGTGGTGAGCTGCGGAACTGACAATAGGTGATCCTTATCACCTTGCTGAGCACGGCCACTGTAAGGAGCTCTTACAGATTGCAAGAAAAAAAATGGCAAATGATAAAACTAATTACTAACCGTGTGTATAATGCTTTCTATAGATAACATATGGTCATGCAAATGACAAACCAGAAATTCTCGAAAGAACACAAAACCCAGGGAACAAAACTATCTTCACAGTGTCCACAACTACCTGCACCCACCCACTTCTTATGCCACCTCTGTATGGGACACAGCCTTTCATGCTTGTTTGTTTTCTTGTTTTAGACAGGGTCATGCTGTGGAGTCCAGGCTCATCTAGAGCGGTCACCCCCTGGCTTCAGTCTCTTGAGCTCAGAGACTACAGGTGTGTGGCACCATACTCAATTAGACTCATGTTTCATACTAATTCTGCAAAATGAGTAAACAGAGGCCCCCATAGTAACTTAGTGTTATCCAGACTGTGGGGCACAGGTGGAAAGCACATCTAAAGGTGTGCTGTAAAAATCCCCTGAGATAACATTAAAGAGAAAGGCACACAATCCAGATGAAAAACATTCACCACACTCTGATGAGAAAATAAAAGAAAGCAGGGTCAATGCTCTGCGAGCCATGTCTCTGGATGAGACAACTCAATACTGGATTGATTTTAAGTCCTTAAGCATTAATCTACAAACTTAATATTATTAAATAAAATTCAAAAGTGATTTTATATGGAACCTGACAACAGGACTCTAAAATTCATCTGCAAATATAAGCTGAGCAGAATCCCTAACAGAATACAGAAGAGGAATGGCTGGGGGGAGGGGGAGTTAAGAGTGAAGAGGAGTGGAATAGCACAAAAAGGAACAGCAACATGCTGCTGCACTGCCTGCTATAGGCAGAAACCAAAGCAAAGGCAGAGTGAGGCACATTTTTAAAAAAGGAAAATAGATCTGGGTCCTGGGGTCCTCCTCAAACTAAGGCACACACCAAGGAGAATATAGGCAGTAAACTTCGAACCCCTACCAAGACCTAGCCGACGAACATGATATTCTCCACCGTTGAATGGAGAGTGAGATCTGACTCTTTTCTGTCCATGTCCCCTGGATGGGGAGGCCTGACGGCACTCAGAGGAGGGATAGCAAGTTACCCAGAAGAGACTCGATATCCTAAGAGCATATATAGGGGGAGGAGGTCTCCCTCAATCATAGACATAGGGGAGGGGAGAAGGGGGGAAGTGGGAGGGAGGGAAGAATAGGAGGAAACAGGGTAAGGGCTAACAATCGAGATGTAATACGAATAAATTAATAAAAAAGAAGAAAAAAAAAGGAAAATAGACCCAAATTTGCATGTGATGGCTCCAAAGCTGTTGTTTAAAGTATGTGGGGAAACAATATTTTCAATAAATAAACTTAAATAAAAGGATTTAAACCATATCAGGAGGGGTCTTATCCCAATATAGTCTGTAAATGAATACAATTTTCAAGAAGTGTTAAGTCAAGGGAAGCCAGTCTAAGCAAATGTTCCTATCCTTCCTGCTTTGTTTTCTCCACCATGCTCCTTAGCATCAAGACATCGTTAACCATTTTGTTTACTACCTGTCTCTCATCACTGAAAGCAAGCATCACACTGCCACGGTTTTTAAGTATTTATCGACAGTGTCTGAAAACATTTCTAATATGCAGTAGTGGGGGTGGGGAACAGCCATCTGTTGAAAAACTGGAAGAGGAGATGAGCCTGGGCTGAGGTGCAAGACCTCAGCCCCCCAAACCCCCACCCCAATCAGTTGAAGGAGTGAGAGGGTCAAGGGTCAGGGAGTGCCTGAAACCCAGGGCCAGTTCAGGCCAGAGTGGACTTAGTGGGGCCCTTGCTCAAGAGAAAAACAAGGAGGAGGCAGCGATGGAGCTCTTGATTGACATGTGTGAAGCCTTAGGTTCAAACCCCAGCACCACAAAAAGCAATAGCAGATTTGAGAAAGTTTGTTTAAGGCATAAAAATCAAAGAGGAAAATAACAAGAAAGAATACATCCATAAAACATAAGGTGAGTTAAACTTCTCTCAGCATGAAAGAGGCCCACAAAATTGTATGGTAGATTGAAAGAATTTGCAACCCATATTGTAAGTATAATTATCATTAAAGAATGAGCCTTTAAAAGTAGTAAGAATGGAAAATGGACAAAGACAATACCACCCTCAAAAATGTTCACAGCTAAAAATTCATTTAAAATATGTAACATCACTAATAACAAATAATTAAAATTAAATAGGAGAAACCCAGTGTACTTCCTCAGTGTCTGGGAAAGCTCCATCATGCTTTGTCTTTTGCCCAGGTACCAGGGGACAAGAACTTTGACACTCAGTGAGCCATATGATTTTACTATACTCTTTCTGGAGAACAATGAAATAATTCAAATTTTATGTCTGCCTGACCATTTACAAGCACTCCCATTTAAGAACTGCCTGCTAAGACCTTTGCACGTACGCAAACAGCAACAGGAGTGTTTGATTCACTGCCATCATAAATTCATAACAGCAAGCAACTTAAATGTCTTTCGTATCAAATAAATTAAGATCCATTCACTGTGGGCATAATGCGCATGCTGCTGGGTAACAGTGTGGACTGGAACTACATGAGATACACCAAATAAAAGTTAGATCTTTAATGGTAGCACAGACAAATTCCCTGTGTGCATAACAGGGGTCCTCAAAACAGGCTATTCAAACAAGCAGCACGGATTTCACCTGGCAACAGGTCGAAACTCAGGTGGTCATAAGCTTTTGATCTAAAGACCAGTGATTTGCACCTTAACAAGCCAGAATCTCTGTACATCTGTGGTGGTGGAATTATTGGGTAATTCACAAATAACAGCAATGTATTTGTGAAGCTTTTTAAGTAGGAAAACCATTAAGACCAAGGTACTGATGGACTTGGTGACAGATAATGGCTGACTCTCCTTCAGATGACTTGTGTGACATGGTGGGTCGTGACAATGGTAAGGCTGCACCTCTTTCAGGAACACTAATTCCTCATAACTTATCCCTTCCACGAGGGCTCATCTCTTAGTGTGACCATGATGGGATCAAGTCTCAACATAGAAAGTAGAGAAGCCACATCGGGGATCTTGGCACTCACTGAGATCCCATTGTGCACTTATGGTGGAGAACGCTGTCTGCAGCTCTGATAACAGGCAGCAGAGTGTTAATAGATCCTACAGTTAATAGTTAATAACTGGTCATGGGATGTAGTTACAGGGGAATGTTTTCTCCTTTATGTGTGTCTATATTCTGACCGTGATGCTATCATCTCATTGAAAATTAAGAAATTCACGACAAAAAGAGTCCATCAGAGAGAAAGTGGGGAAGGGAAAGGGTGAGAGATAATCATGCTGTGTAAGCAGACACCGGGAAACGAACAAGAGAGTCAAGTGGGAGAGGCCATCCCCCTCCACACATGGAAGCCAAGAAGGGGCAAGAATTCAACATTTTGTATATCTGCAGTGAGTTTATGCCACAATGAGACAAAATTTCCTACTTGTTGAAGAAACAAGATTAAGAAAAATAATAAAATGAAATAGAAGTAATGGCATTGAAGACCCTCAGAGACTTTCAACATTGAAAATTTACAGCAAAATTGGAATTCTAGAGATTCTCCTAGATAATATTTATGCAAAAAATTTACAGTTACTTATTTTTAAATTGAAACAGAATCACATCAATTTCCCCCTCCCTTTCCTCCCATCAGCCCACTCCCAGCTACCTGTCAAGTTCACAGCTTCCTTGTCTTTGATAATTACTGTTATATACATACATGTGGTGGTTAAAAGAAATGGCTCCCATAGGCTCACATAATTGAATGCTTGGTCATCCAGGAATAGCATGACTTGAGAGGGATTAAGATGTGTGCCCTTGTTACAGGAAGTGAGCCATTGTGGGTGGCATTTGGGGTTTCAAAAGTCCTAGCCAGTCCCAGTGTCTCTCTTCTCCTGCTGCCTATGGATCAAGATGCAGAACTCTCAGCTCTGCCATGCTGTGGTCCATGATGACAATGGGCTATCCCTCTGAAACTGTAGGCAAGCCTCCATTAAATGCTTTCTTTTATAACAGTTGCCATGGTCATGGTGTCTTTTCACAGCAATGAAACAATTAGTAAGATAATATACAAACGTAAGTATGTATGCATGTATGTGTATTCACATGTATATATTGTGGATGCATGTATCTATTGTATTCTCATGTGTATATTATGGATGCATGTATGTATATGTATTCACATATATATTATGCATGTGTATATGTGTGTGTATTCGCATGTAGGTATGTATGTTTGTATGTATGTATATATGTAGTATCCAAACATGCAAACGACTGAGTCTATTTTTGTTGTTTGTGTGTATGTGGTCTTCAGGTTGACCACTCTGCACAGAACAGCCAATAAGGGGGCTCATTCCTGGAAGAGGGTAACTCTCCTTCTCCCATGAGTCATTAGTTATCTATAGTTATCTAGGACTGGGATCCCACAAAATTTTCGCCTTCCATGTTAACATGTCCATTGAATCTACCGTTGTTCCAGTTTTGTTTATTCAGCCATTCATGGTCTCACAGCAGAGTAGAAGCTCTGCTCTTAGTAGGTATTCTGGCTCTTAAAATCTGGACACAACACAAAGATCAACCAATCATGCAGACGCCAGCGCTGATGGACACCTCTAGACCACAGCTCCTGCATCTATAACTCTGGGGACACAGAGAAGATAAAAAAGATTGTATGAGCAAAACTTCTATATAAAATCAGTTTTAAAAAGTTGACAACATCCTAAATATCCTACATATGGGAAACTGAGTAAAAGAATTCTGTTATATAGTAGTATTGCAATATAGTTATCTCATTAAAAAGTATGCTATAGATAATGTATGTTGACTGTTAGAGAAATATGCCTAACGTAGCATTAAGTAATCACACAGCATCAGTGTCAGGGCTGGGGAGATGGCTCAATGGTAAAGCACTTGTCACATAAATACGAGGAGTGGCATTTGATCCAGAGACCCTGTGAAAAAGCTAGAAGCAACGATGACTGAAGGTGGTCCCTGTTCTCTACCAGTGAAAATGGGAAACAGAGACAGAAAAACCCAGATGCTCATGGGCACCTAACCTGGTATACTCAGCAGGGAACATCAGAAAAGGGAGCCTGCCTACAAACAAAGTAGAAGGTGAGGCCCAGACACCAGAGGCTG
This sequence comes from Acomys percivali, assembly GCA_907169655.1. Lineage (NCBI taxonomy): Eukaryota > Metazoa > Chordata > Mammalia > Rodentia > Muridae > Acomys > Acomys percivali. Next base: position 4,533,301 of record OU015757.1, on the reverse strand, counting down.
TCCTTTGACCTCCACATGTGTCCTGGCATTCCATGTGCATGCTCATACATATGCAATCACAGATACTTACATACCAAAAGGAAAACCACTTTAGACACATTCAATAAACTTAATAAGATATAAAATACATAGTAATGACATTAAGACTCAATGTATGTCACACAGATTTCTAAGAACTACATAATCACATAATCTGAATGATTCGGTGGCAGTGAATCTTTTGGAGGATTTCCAGGCCCACCGGTTACTAAGCAATGGACTAGCTAGTGATGCTAAGTCACCTGTCCCCAGAACATACAGGCACTGAGAAACACCACATACAAAGTGACGTCACTAAAACTGTCTATAGACTCAGAAGGTCTAGTCACTAAGGAGCTAATAGTGCTTATCTCTGGGTCATGGGATTAAATGTAATTTAATTTTTTATCTTTGGAATTTCTTTTGTCTTGAAAGATTACATATTACTTAAGCTTTGTGAGTGATAAGACACAGCTGGAGGCTTATTTTATGCCTTATTTAAAAAAATGAAATGAGGGAGAGTCCAGAAGGAGGAAAAGCTCCCTACAAAGCCCCAAGGAAGTAGAAACACCTTGAAAGATATGGAATTTGGAAAACAAATCATCCTTCAAGGTGACATAGGAATCTGAGCGTGGGTGATTGTGAAACCACTCAACGGCACTCATCTCATTTCCAGAACGTGGACACCCCAAACACCTTATACATAGGAAGCTCAGAGAAATGTCAGCTCACAGTTACAGCATGCTTTAGCAGAAGGAAAGAAAGCCACCACTGTACTCTGAAGACTGGGAGTCCTCAAACTCACAGGCCCTTCTTGCTCTCTGTACGTCACCATGACAGTGCGTGGACTCTTCAAGGAAGTCTGTGTTTGCTAACTCGAAGGGTCACGTAAGCAAGGTCTGTGTCACACTATCAACAATTGCAGTACAATGGTTTAGTAAGTGCTCTAAAGGATGACAGCACGGCTAGGGTGGACAGGTGGCACTCCAAATGAGATGATAAAAATATCTTCTGGTGAGAGTATGTCACCGTCAGCCTGCAGAGTAGGGATGTGTAGGCAGAAAAACATCTCTAGTGCTTCAAAGATGAACATTTCCAAATGCCATTGGTGTGGATGATGAACCTCTCCGGTCATAGCATACAGTCTAACGGGGCAATTCCCTTCCTCTGTGCAGGAATCCATGGTTATGGTGAATTATGTGACGAAATAGTTACTGCATCCCCTCGTTAAAGTGTTGCCTTAGGCTTCTACAGAGATGGCCCCATGCATAAAGCACTTCCTGCACAAGTGTAAGGACCAGAGTTCACATCCTGAACATCACAGAAAAGGCTGGACAGGTACCATGGTCACCTGTAATCCTAGTGCTCTGGAGGCAGAGACAGGGGATCCCTAGGGCAAGCTTGCTAGCTAGCTTCACTACACTGGTAAGATTTTGGTATAAGGGAAACCCTGCCTCAGATTATTATTTTTGTTTGTTTTTTAATTAGGAAAACTCAAGTTTATATAAAATATAAAAAGTTAATAATAATAAAAAGGAAACACCACCACATGGCTATTATAATGGGCAAAATGAAAAGGGATGACATCAAATATTGGCAAGAATGAAGAGAAACTACATCACTTGCATATTGATAAAGCCACTTTGGATGACATTTTGGCAGTTTCTTATAAGCTGAAATATATATTATTCATATGACCTAACAGTTGCACTCTTGAAGAATTAGCCTGGAAAAATAAAAACTGATACACACACACCACACACACACACACACACCACACACACACACACACACACACACACTCACAAAACCATCAACATGTGCACACAACAGCTTTATTGTAATAACTGAAAAGTGACAACAACCCATATATCCTTCAACAGGTGACTGGTTAAACTGAAGCAGACCCTTAACATGGACTAATGTGTAAAAGGAAAAGTAAACATACAACTCAGATGGGACTCAGGGGGAAAGGTGACCCTAAAGGTTCAAACTGTAAAACTCTATTTGGCTTTTTTCTCTTTGGGTCTTTCTCACACTATGTACAGGGTGCAGGCTGGTCTCAAATCATGGTGCCCCCACTGCCTTCAACTCCTCAGCACTCAGGTTGCAGGCATGGGCCACGGTGCCTGACTATAGAACATTCCTGAAACACAGAGACTACAGAGCCGATGAGCAGAGCGACAGCTGCTGGGGCCTGGTGGAGGGCTGTGTGCCTAGGAAGGAACACCTTACACATGTAATCAATCTATGTAACTCTCTTGTATGCCTCTCAGTTACCATTAGAATTACACCTCTATGTCTCTCCTGCTCCTGAAAGCCTTCCATGGGTGCAATCTATTTACAGAGTAAAAGTTCAAATTAACCCCCCAGCCCCCTGCCGGCCCTGTGTTGGCAGGAGTCCCGCTGTTTCCCAGGATGGCCAGGAATTTAATTATGTAGTTCAGGTTGGTCTTAAACCTGCCTTAGCCTTCTGAGTATACGAATTGCAGATGTACATCACTACACCTGACCAAATACTGAGATCACAGGTGTGCACCTCTGTCCCCAGCTGGGACTGTGGGACACTTTTCCTCTTTCCTGTGTGTCAGCCTTGAGGATTCACAGACTGGTTCCCTGCCTCAGATTATAAAGTAGAGAAGTAGAAGACAACACCTGATATCAATCAATCTCTGAATTCCAGATATGCAAGCACGCAAGTACATGCATACCTACATACATGAACCCAACACACGGAAACATACACACACAACATACACAAAAAGGGGCTTGTTTTTCTCCATTCCACTAACAGCAGAACTATGGGATGTTCTTTAGCTAATGAAGTAGAAATGAAAGTGTCTCCTAAACACTTTTTTTCATTAAGGCTTGAAGAGTCATTGTATGTGTGTTGCATTTGTCTATGCTCTCTTGCCCCTCCCCCGACCCCAACGCACAATAAAATCATTAAAACTTCCAGATAGGTTCAGCAAAATGCAGGACAATTGTAGGTGATGTAAAATGGATATGAAATATGAGTAAAAAATAAACCCCTTAATGACCGTAACCCTGAGAGTTTAAAATAATTTGTTACTGCAGCATACCTTAGCTTAAACATACAAATACATCACTGGACCTCAGCTTGTCTATGGGGAGACCTACCTGACACCAACAGTCACTCATCCTTGAAGCTCTGTGCATCTCATAGACACTGAAGCTGACCTGATTATATCTTCCTCTTTGGGAAAAAAACTATTTTAATCCTGTTTGGATTTAATTATCTGAACCACTGGCCTTTCTCCACAGTACAGTGGCAGGCTAATTTTCTCAATTGCTACTTCACCTTATACTCACATACATTTATATAAAAAAAAAATTCCTTTCTTTCTGCATCTCATATGACCTCTGCCACTTCTGTGGTAACAAGTTATGCAAAACACTACCTCAGCGACATAAAGTGAGGCGAGCCTTCAGACAGATGCCAAAAGATGGCAAGACTGAAAGTTCCTTTTCCAGGCACTATCGTAAGCCTTGAATTAAATTCAGATTCACATTGTTTTCTAAGAATCCAGATTCCAACTGTTATTCACAGTTCTATTCATTGATAACTAAACAGTTGTCACTGGCAATAAAACTCAAGTATCTGTCTTCTAAATAGCTCACAAGAAGTTATTTGGAGTCTCTGCAAACTTATGACAGAGGAAGCCTTGAGAGACGGGGAAAAAATACAAGAAGTTCTGGGAACGATGAAGAGACAGGTCTGGCCTCCGTGGGCACCTGCACTCACATGCACATACCTATACACAGACACACAGACACAAATTAAAAATAAAATACAAGAAGGCAGAGTATAGAGATTAGTAATAGAGTGTTTCCCTGTCATGTGTGAATCTCCAGCCCCACACGCACTAAAATGTCACCCATATGTTAAAAGTCATTTGATTTGAAGCAACCAGTATTTATTTCTGTAATAGCCAAGACTTCTAAAGAAAAACTCCAGAAAGAATATTAACATATGCTATTGAGATGAATCTGAATTGGAGCACATTGATATATCCCATCAGACATTTGTCAGTTAATAGCCAAAGAGAGGAAAGGGGTGTTTGTTATGAAGGATCAAACTGGGAGAGATGTAGACAATTTCACAGGACTACAGTTACAATAAACTAGGTTTAAGCCTACCAAATTATCAAGAAATGAAGAAGTAAATATTAGAGGTAAAGGAAGAGACAGACAAGAAAACGCACTTATCAACACCAGTTTTCCTCCTGAGACATTTGCCCATGAAGTTGAGCAGGGGAAAAAGGCTTAAAAGCCAAACAAAAAGGAATTTTAAAAACAGGAATAGGGCCAGTGGAATGGCTCAGCAAGTATAGGTGATTGTCTCAAAATCTGACAACTGAAGTCATTCCTCAGAGCCCTCATACTGGAAGGGATCAAATCCTGCAGGCTTTCCTCTGACCTCCGTAAGTATGCTGTGACGTGCAGCACCCGCCGCCCCATATAAATAAACAGTTTATACCAGGAAGAGACATGGTTCCAGAGAGGAAAAAAATCACAAAGTGTAATACTTTGGACAAGAGGTGCTCTGTGAAGGATCATGGGCTCTAAGACAGATGACTGAGAAGGAACAAATAGGACTGGAGTGGAACAAAAGGGAAACTGAGACACATAAGGATTGTCATCCACTTTAAGTCATCTCTCCCATGATGGGCTATGGTGCCTGACACAGCGGTCTGCCATAGAAGAGTGAAGCCACACAGGACAGTAACACACCCAACAGTCTTGACAGTTCCAAAGACATAAGGCCCAAAGTGAAACCGGGAAGTTATTTTCATTTGCATTTCCCAAATCGATAAGGATGATGAACATTTTAAAGATATGTCTTACTACAGGCAACTAAGGGATGCTAAGAGTAGGAGAAATAGTTTTCCCCAAGGGAAAAGACCCTAATTGGTTGTCCAATATCAGATATTCATCCTTGAAATCATATACATACAAGTAACACAGATTTATCAAATAGGTTATTTTAATATACTTATTCATGTACAAGGTATGTGTAAAAGTAACAAAGAAAAATAACCTGTGAATTTAAGGGAAAACAAAGAGGGGTGTGTGGACATGGGAAGATTTGGAGGGGAGAAAGAGAAGGGGCAAATCATGTAATTATATCTTAATTTAAAAACAAAAGAGAATATGATGTTATATTAAAATAAGATCTTAGATGATGGTCCTATAAGAATCACATGAGATCCAATCAGGACTTACAGAAGGGGTTGGAAAAGTTATGGCTGGCAAACACTAAGAAAAGATGATACAAGCCAACTAAAAGAAAGAAGGAAGCTCTTAAGAAAGACAGTTGAAGAGAAAGAACATGCCAAACCAATAAAATATCCAATCCTTTTGAGAGATAAGCAACTCTAATCTGTCTGTTGCTAGAAATATGACATGAAATATATAAACCCCAAAAGATTACATAACCAAAAGTAAATAAGCAATGAATAAACCTACTAAGAAAACTGAACTCATTTGGCAACTCATAACAAATACTAAAACTAGCACAAAAGATCAGAAAGAACCTTTGAATAGTAACATGATTAGCAGCTTTTACCTAATGGAAACATGCTTGCTGCTGCCGTTAGCAATGAGGTAAGACACAAAGGTTGGTCTGAACACTATGAAAGCTTGTCGTACTCTGGGTTATAAACTAAGTCAGAACCACCATCCAAGACTAAAGCTGTTCAGAATGCAGTGAAGTCAAGCTACAAGGTGCTAAAAGAGAAAATAGGGAACCCTAGGATATCCAACTTTCTTAGACACTAAGTAATAAAATTATTGAGGGCCAAGGGTTGAAAGTTTTTTCCAATGACATGAAAATGACAAAACACATTCTCTGAATAATAATGAAACCATAGTTAGAATGTAGGAGAAGTTGAAACTCAGGGGGGATGTGTACAGCTCTAAGTGGAACTAGCAAGGGAGTAACAGCTATAAATATTATCAAACACAAATTAGGAAATGAGCCAAATAAAATGGAAAAGAAGAATAATAAAGGTAAAGAGCATAATAAATAAGGAAACAGATAATGTGGCAAATAAGCAACTGTTGACTCAAAAAACACATGCAAAATTGATAAACCCCAGAGAGACCTACAATAAAATGAAATACAAATTACAGATATCAAGAGTAAAAACATCCCCAGTGCTGCAAATCCTATCGTCATTTAAAGATGACAGCATAAGAATATTAAGGATGGCTTGATTGTAACACATTTGAAGATGCAGAACACAAGACTCACAAATTAACCAAACTGATACTACAGCCCTGTGTGGAGGAAACAAGTGAATAAAGCAAGATCCCTAAACACAGAACCTCTAAACTCTTAGAACATTGGTCATTTTATCTAAGTACTTTTGCTGTAATTAATATATGTCCTACAAAAACCTCCAGAGAGCAGGATATAAATGTTTTCCATTGTGATATACATACATGTATAAAATGGCAAATATTTCAATGAATAAACTCAACAAGACTGTATAATAATGAAAATGTATAGACAAATTCCCTAATAAAGTTGGATATAAGATTTTTAAATAAAAGTTTTAAATTTTATTTGAAAAATGTTTTCATTTAAAAATCATCCGTTAACTTCCACAGTGGCTGTACAACTGTGCGGTCCCACCAGCAATGGAGGAGAGTTCCCCTTGCTCTGCATTCTTGCCAGCCTGAGTTTTCTTTAATCATAGCCATTTTGAGAAAGGTAAGATGGAATCTCAGAGTCGTTTTGATTTGGATTTCCCTGACAGACAGGCAGGACTTCCAGTGAAGGGAGGGGGACACCAACCCACACACAAAACCTTCAACCCAGCCCATCTTGAGTCCCACGCCATGAGAGAGCCCAATATTGACAGTAATTATAATATTCTGTTATACTTGCAGACATGGGGCTAGCATAATAATCTCCTGAGTGGCTTCGCCCAGCAGCTCATGAAAATAGATGGAGAGACCCACAGCCAAACATTAGACAGAGCTTGGGGAGTCCTACAGAAGAGGAGGAGGAAGGATTGAAAGAGCCAGAGAGGTCAAGGACTGCACA
>OU015757.1:4512042-4516208 GCA_907169655.1 Acomys percivali | reverse complement strand
GTTTTAATCCCTCATACATGAGTAGGGTATTAAAACCTTCTAGGTAGTAGGAAGTCACTAGAGCCTTCCAGAACTTTTATTCAGCATTCGTAACAGAAGCAGCCCAACTGAGAAGAATCTAATGATTTAAGAGAAAAACACAGACAAACCTACTTCGAGATTCCAGGGTACAGGCTGGCAAGATGGCCGTGTGGGTGAAGGTACTTGCTGCCAAGCCTGACACCATGATCTCAGTCCCTGGGACCCACATGGTAGAGGAGAGAAGCAATTCCAGCAAGTTGTCCTCTGACCCCATGCGCATTCTGTGGCATACACATGAATTATGCATGTATATGTGTTTACAAACATGCATATGTAACTTTAAAAACATGTTTGTACAAATCCTAGTCACTTAACATAGCAGCTAAGTATACTAAGATCTGTAATAATAGTTAAAGCCAAATCCATCAAGTGTGCATATTTACTGACTATTCAAAAATGCTTTCAATGCCATGGCCTGTGTAAAATTCACAACATCTTTGTACTATGGTCACCATCACTGGACCCATTTTGTAAATGAGGAAAATACACCTTGTCCAAGACATGGGAGTTAGCCACTCAGTTGATATTTTAAAACACTGTTCCAATTCTTTGCTCTCCTCTTTTGGGGGGATGGCTTAACTACTATAATGAAAATAATTACCATTTATTTAGGGATTACCCAGTAATTTACAAGATTTGTTCAGATGACTCAACACAGGCTTTGACTAATCCCCAAAACTCTGTAGAGCCAAAGACTGCAGCCCAGAATGCTGAATTGGCTTGGAAGAGCTTGGTCCTCGCTGGTGAGATAGACTGTAATGTCAGAGGCCACCAGGGCTGTGATTACAGGCTTTCCCCCACAGGAAGGGCAGGGCTTGGCTGTCCCAAGCTCACAGGGAGGCACAGATGGACACGGGGACTCAGGGAGTGTCCCCACAACAGCAGCTCAGGGACTTTCTCTCAAAGCAGCTGACTGAGAAACCAATCAAGTAAAGAATCAACAATAAATCTGTGAAACAACTGTTCACCCTCATGTGCCCGCTTGCCTCCTAGAACACTCTCATCACTCACGTTAAGACTTGAAGTGATAACCAACCCTGAGAACTCGGAACGATATCAGTGCCAATGGACTCCTTTGGCGGTGGTGCCGGAGCCATAAATCCGAAGCGCACTGAGATGCCAAGCCAACAGCGGCATCCAGGCACTGTCCATCTTCTGCTGGCCCATCAGAGATGCTTCTCTCTTGTAAACACGCATGGGTGTGCTCGTCACTGTTGCTTCTATCTTCCTGCCTCTCTGCCTGACTTCATGGCGAGAAGCAAAGAACAAGTGACCTGGGTGGGAAAGGAATCTCTGAAGATCCAGTTTAGATTGGATGTGCCTTCTCTGAGGAGGAGAGGATGATGTTTTCCAGAACATCCAAGAGAGAGGGCTGTACTCCAGAAAATAATTTCTCTTACAAGGGACACTTACTAGGTTCTATGGTGAGCTAAGCATAACCTGTGCCTGCCAGTCATAGGCTGGGAGCCAGTGCTGGTTGGTTGGCCAGCCAGCTGATGAAACAAGAGACCAAGCGAGTGAGAAGACTAGTGAAGAGTCAAGATTGTGAGATTTGACATCATGGCCAGATGTGACTTAAAACCATGCTTCTGTGAAACTTCAGCCAAGTAACTTAATCTCGGGACTGTTGGTTCTTCATCAGAGGACAACAGCAGCCTTGGAGAACCACTTCTGTCAACTGTCCTGCTTTGCTTCTCCTTAGTCTCTGTTAGTTTTACTTTCTGTAACATCATGATTCGAGCTTGAAGAATTCTCCATTCTCAGTACCATGGTCATTGGGAAATGAAAAATAAACGTGCTAATTCTCTTCAAAGCCGGTGGAATTGCTTGAGAACTGCATCCATCCCTGAGCAGACAGGTCTGTGACCCAGGAATAATGGTGGCAGCATTCTTTATTGGGTTTTATTGCATCCAGACAAACAGAAATGATGACTGACTTGTTTCCTAATGGGCCAGTGGACAACCCACCTTAGGGGAAAAGCTCAGTGTGCAACGCCATGGCTGTGGGTTAGAGTCGTTTTCTGCCACTGTTGTGTAGCTGGGTTGCTAAGAATGAAACATACCCTGTGGGTTCACTGTGGTCACTAAACTAACACAAAACTTAACCAAATCTGTGTGGTCTCTCCCCAGCTATCCAAGCAGGTACAGGATTGTTGCAGGAGACTTGTCTGGCAGAGCATACTGCAAGTGTGCAGGGGACACCAATGGTGCAGTCTCCATGAGTCAGCAGCACCCTGAGGTGCACTCTGGGGTTCTGAGGCTGCAAGAGTCCCCCAAGCTTTTGTGAGTAACTCTTGTAACCACTGCACTAAGGTCATTGTTTCTCCAAGTTGGACGTGAAAGGCTTTATTGCTTTGGTCTGTTGCTGCCCTCTCTATATGAGACTCAAAATGACCTCATCAGGAAGTCTCACAAGAGCCACTTACCAACTGGGTAACTTAATTCCTCGGGACTAATCGATACAATGGAGGCAATATATGCCTAGTTGGGTTGTATAGGGATAAAATGAAGAGATATAAGGAAAGTCCCCACCCTGACAGTGTCAACTCAAAATCAACACCCTCCATATCCCTTTCATCCTCTCCAATGGCCTCTTATTTATTTACCTTGCATGGCTGATACAGGGCTGTAAACATGAGAGGATATGATGAGAGCTGTCTGCCTTATGTCCCTGGTGCTGGGGATGTGCAGATTTTCAGAAGGAGATCTGCAGTGTGCATCCATATTATATTTCAGGCAGTGAACTAGTCCACAAAAGGATGAACTGCAAATGATGTGCAAGTTAAGTGAAGTAAGTTCAAGAAAAAAGCATCAGAGAGGAAAGGGGTCGCCTGTAAGGATTGCTGCGGAAGGAAAAAGGATAAGAGAAGTGCTAAGAGAGGTAAGAGGGAGGTGAATGTTTGCATATATGAAAATGTCATGATGTCTTACTTTGTTCAATTAACATATGCTAATAAAGTATTAAAAAGGAAAGCTTAAAATCACCATTCGCTCTAACATGATAATTGCTGTTATAAAACTTCACAGAGAAGTAATGAGAACAGAGGGAGAAGAAAAGGACAGCACCCTAGAAAGAGTGGTACAAAGGAAGGAAGCCCTGCTGTGGACCAAACAGGTGTGAGCAGAACAGGCTGCCTCTGAGAGGGGAAGTGAGGCATGATCAAGATTCTCAGAGCCTGGGCTAGCCCACCACAGTTCCTCCATGGAAAGCTGCACACCTCCTAGTCTAGCCCGCGATGATCCCCCATGGAAAGCCTTCTATTCCAGCCCACCATAGTACCACTCCAATGGGAAGCTGGACATCCTCCAGTCCAGTGCACCCAAATTTCAGGGTAGCGTCATCCATACCTGATGATGGAGTGGAAGCTCACACTGGAAGGGTGCAGGGTAGCACTAGTTGGGAAGCAGGTTGATTAAGAAGGAGGAAAATGGCCTGTAATGAGAGTATGCATATTTGAATCTTAGGGGTATATTTTTCCGAGTTCAATAGACTGTATTGAGTCTAGTAGGCCCAGACAAGCATGACTTGGTCAGAAAGAACACATTTCAGTCACCAAGAAGTACAGCAGCTTGGGTATGATAAAAATAAAATAAAATAAAATATTCCAGAGTGAGGATAACTTTGTGATCACAAGACAAAAGTCGACCCAAGATAACCGCTGAGGGATTTGTAGGCAAGAATCTGAGCTTCAGAAGAAATGGAACACAGCAAGTGTGCAACGGAGAACAAGTGTGCAACAGAGAACGAGCTGGGCATGGGACCTAGCCATGTCTTCTCAGGTGGGCACCATCACAGTGTCCCCAGCCAAACATCTGAAGGATAAGTTAGTTGCACCTCCCATCCAAAGCCCTTGACTTGCTGGGTAGAAATCTGTCGTGTGACACATGAGAAAAAATGAGTCGCTTTCACATGAGAGAAGAGATGGGTAAACGAGGGTGAGAGAGAAGAGAAGCAATGCTACCTTCTTTGCAGAAAGCATCTCCAGAGAAAGTGTTCTCGGAGTGGACCTTGAGGGACACTGACATGAGTCCGTGGAGAAAAGTAGGTAAAGCCTTCCAGACACAATAAGAGTCCATGCAGGAGG
>OU015757.1:4487042-4507042 GCA_907169655.1 Acomys percivali | reverse complement strand
AAATACAGAACAACAAAAAAAGGAGGCAAGGAGAAGGAGGAGGAGATTGACAAGGGGGAGGAGGATGACCAGGGCGACTGACCAGGAGGAGGAGGACCCAGCACTGTTCTGTCCCTTTAGAGAGAATTTGCCAGCTCTTGGGATAGACCTTCATCCTCTCTTCCGCTAGTGGATTTTTGAAGCCAGAAAGCAAGGAGAAGAAGGAAAGAGCCCGAGAGATGACAAACATGAAGATGTAGCTCACTGAAAGTCCCCTCTGTTCTGAGCACTAGAAGTGCAGAGACTCATGCCTTTGGCGGGTGTTTACTAAGGACTGCGACATACTGTTAAGTCACTAGAGTAGGTTCCAGGGAAGCAGACAAGTAGAAGCTGCCTGTTCTTACGAGGAGCATATCCTATAGCTTCGACTTCAAACACAGCACTGCTACATAGAGTAAAAGGGTCCTCGGGAAAGAAGCACCTCTTTCCCAGAGGAGGAGGAAATCTTCCCAAGGTCTGGTCTAGGTCTTCAAGTGTGACTTGTGTAAGGGGTGCAGGACACTGTAGCTTGGACCTGGAATGCTCCATAGAGGTCTCTGTGTTATAAAGTCTTGGTCCCCAGCACTGAGAGATGATGGAGTCTTAAGAATATGGGGTAGGCATAGTAGAATGAAGTCAGATCATGGGAACCATGGAGACTTATCAGGACCCCATTCCGTTTATCTCCGGGCTCCCCAGATATCATAAGCTAAATGTCTCCATCCCCTAAATTATATGGTGCCTCATCACAAATCCAAATGCAATGAAGCCAAAAGACCGCAGACTAAAGCCTCTGAAACCACGAGCCAAAATAAATCCTTTCTGCTTTTAAGTCTTCAGTGTCTGCGTTATCTCACTGATGGGGAACTGAGGCAGCCCTGAGCAGAGAAGGGGCTGTGTACAGGACCATAGGAAGACTGTCCAGCACTCTGAGCTGACAGCATGAGCATCCCAAGGCTGAAGCACCACAGGTGTCAGAAGGGAGAACAGTAGGATGATGTCATACCTTGGACTCAGGTGGCAGCTCCCAGAGACAGGCTCCACGGATCAGCCAGTCAGATCCTAAGAAATGTCTGCAGCCACTTCCTGTGATCACTGTGAATCTATTTAAAATTTCACATTAAGCATTTGCATAATCTCCAACATACCCTTAGTACAGAATAAATTTCATTATTATTATTATCATGGGTGGTCCATTCAGAACATCAAGTAAACAAAATTATCTGCCCCGAAACGGAAACACTCAGCCTCCACTGAAGCTGTAAGTAAAGTAGTAGGATGCAAGGAGCTGGCTGGACTGTCGAATGTGACTGATGCAATGAAGAGCACTCAGAGCTCTAAGCCAAGTACCAGCCCTTCCTCACTGCAAGCCTTGAAAGAGGCTACTGAGCCTCTCTGCTCCTTTGGCTCTTCACACTTACCACCGCCTTAAGGGAACCAGCCTCTTAAGCTGTTTGAGGAGATTCCCTGCTACTCTGCAAGGAGTGGTCAGTCCCTGTTAACTGTGACACCTATTACCCTCCAGGCCATTGCTCCCTGAGTGGATCAGGAATGCGTTTTCTTTCTCTTTCTCTAGGAAGCCACGAAGGGAAGGACAGAGACCACCATTCATCTCTTGGCAAAAGCACTTCAGATTCCCTGCATTCTTACTAAAGACAGAAGGACACTCACTACCTGGGTGGCAGCTATCAATCCCCAAAATGTAAAGCTCTGTTCAGTGCCAGCACTGTCCCCTTGTCTTTGCTGGGAATCGCACCAGGTTAAACACTCAACACGTCTTGCCCTGAGATTTGTATCCAGGAGGGGCGGGGGGGGGGGGGATGGGGAACCTTTGAAAAAAAATCCAAACTTTGGTGACAGAGCAATTAGCAGGCAGAGGCAGGACAGGAGCAGAGCAGGAGGAAGGAAAGGAGGAAGGGTCCCAGCTGTGCTCTTGAAGGCAGTGGGAAACATCAGTCAGTCCCCCTGCATCTGCATGACAGGACAAGCACAACATTCCGTGCTTTTGTGTGTGCAAGTGGAATCCATTAGGATGCTGTTTGTTTTCTGCAAGAAAATAATCCAGCCTGCAATTCAAGTCCCAACCGCCGATAAAAATGTGTTTATTTAAAAATCAATCTTAAGTCAAGGTCTGGTTTCACATCCTTTATAGGCTTCAGCTGAGGGGCAGGCTACAAGCTCCACCTCTGCCGACCATAGGTCTCTCTGGAAGGTGGAGGCACTGCAGGTCCAGAGGATCGCAAACAGACTGTGTTTGGGGGTGGGACACCAAGACCACTCAGTTGATGAAGGGAGTAAAAGCTTGTCCCCTCTGTGTCCCTACCAGGATGAGTGCACTGCTGACACTACAAAGACCGGGGCATTCAACTGAGAGAGGGGACAGAACACAGGTCAGACATCTCAACCCTGCACAGCCACAGACATGCACACATGCAGGATAGCACCACCCACAGTGGGCTGGACACGCTTACATCAACCAATAATCAAGAGTGCCCACAGAGCTGTCTACAAGCTAGCCAATAGAAGCAATTCCTCAACTGAGGCTTCCTCTTCCCAGAGGACTCTAGTTTGTATCAAGTGGACAAAAAAAAAATCAACACCAGTACACACACATACCATACATTGATATACATGTATCATACACACAGACACACACACACCAGCACACACACAGGCATAAGCAGTAACCCATGTCCAAATGTACAAATGTACAAACCCCATGGAAAAACACACCTACATACATATGGGCATAAGTCCCACAATAGAAACACTAATCTGCACAAGCAGAGCAGACCCTCCAGTGAGGGAAGGTCCATGTGATCCTGGCAGTCACCCCAAGCTGTGCTCTGGGGATCTACCCCTTCAGTGGCGAAAGCCCCAGTCCCTTCCACCTCAAGTTCACACTGGTGTGGCCGAGAATAAACCCAGTTCACAGCTAATGTGGATGTGGTTTCAAGCTCATAAATGCAAATGCCTACCAGACCCAGGGAAAGCACATTGCGGGTGGGAAGGACTCTAAGTCACAGCAGCGAGGGATGGGGACTGTGGCAAATAGCAGAACCCACCTGTCCAGGAGACAAAGGATGGTCATCACCAGAACCATTGGTCTGTGACTGTGAGATATGGATTCTATGCTTTAAGGAAGCAGAATTCCATCTCTTAATAGAAAAGCACCAAATTTTAAAATATCAATCACTTATTCAAAGTGCTTTAAAATCTTGTCCAAGCAAACCAAACTAGATTGGTAATATAAACCTATCCCTCCGCTTCAGCAGCAGCAGCAGGCTGGAGTGGTCATGGACAACTTTTGTGAAGAAAGAAACAGGGTACCACTCCCACATATATTGTTCGACTCACAATGTCTATGCCAAAGTCCACGCGACACCTGCGCCAATGGCCTCGATTCGTCTCTCTGGTCAGCTCACACTGGCAGTGGTGGGAGGAAGGCCCTGCATTCCTGGGATCCAGGAGTTTGTCCCGATACCCTTGCTCACAGTAGAAAATGAAAGAACGAAGGAAGGAGGGGGACAAAGAGGAAAGGTGGAGAGAGGTATCTAACAGCCACTCCTAAAGAGCCAGAGGAACCTGCTTTGCTATCGAGAAACTCCCTTCCTCCCATGAATGACAGAGCTGTGACAATTGAAAAGTGAGTGAACATTGGTGCAGCAGGGTGTGCTTTTATGTGTGTCTCTGCACACGTATACATACACACACAGTGTGTGGATCATGCAGTATGATGTCAACTCTGCTGGCTTCGACAGTCGTAGGTAGGAAATCTGCAGAGGAAGGACCCATACGTAGGATTTATCACAGGAGAGTCCTCCAAACCTTGTACTTAGTTCTGTATCATTTGCTGCACCCCAGATATGTGACAACCATTGGATGGGTCCCTTTTTCACCCTAGGCTTCTGCTTCCTCTCTATAAAGCAGGAAGGTTGCAACCTTAAGCTTTGAGTATTCAACTCCCATTGTGAGTCGCACCCTAACAGGGGTGGTTCTATTTACCCACATAACCCCCTAAGGATAGTAGGTACATTGATTTGCTGGACACTGTGAGGTGTCAGTGGGAGTCTATGTGAGAACACTACTGCCCACTGTGTGTTCTGGGAATGTGCTTAACCTCACCAAATTCTTCTTACAATTAGGAAATGTGTTTACGTGTATAAAGGCTTCAGATAGTGTGTGTGTGTGTGTGTGTGTGTGTGTGTGTGTGTGTGTGTGTGTGTGTGTGTGTGTGTGTGTAGAGAGAGAGAGAGAGAGAGAGAGAGAGAGAGAGAGAGAGAGAGAGAGAGAGAGAGAGAGAGAGAGAGAGAGAGTGCCTTTGCCCCAAACCAGCAATCCCTGGGATCCATAGATAAAATGAAGTTGGTGATCTGAAATGGCCCTCAGCTATTCTTGCCTTGGTCCACACTATGGGTTTCAAAATGCCGAATCTGGTTTATACTTCTGTTCAGAAACAGGCCGTGTTGGGAACCCCGCCCTCTGTCTCTGCAGGTGTAGGATGGCTCCGTGTCTCGGCCACTTCTAGTTAGCTGGTACTTGCCATCAGGCTACCTTGCCCACTGCAAGACCTGTGTTGCCCATTCGAGCTTTGCTCTTGCAGCCTCTGGACTAGGCCAAGATGAAAGAAGAAATTGGGACTCCTGTAAAGCACAGAAAGAGAGGAGACTTCTCATAATAGAGGCTCTGGGTTTCCTTATTCACAAAGATAAATATTTACCTGGCAATACAAGAAGCTAAAATATCGTGAACCATTCAGAGGGTCCTTGCTATGGGAATTTAAAACCAGAAGTGAATATAAAAGCATCTTAGTGAGCAAGTTTTTTTTCCCCTTACAATTCATGGAAGTTGTTAAGGTTCATTTACAAACACTTACTCTGAAAACCATTGATCCTTCTGTCAGTTTGCATTTCCTCCTTCCTGTTCAAAAGGTCACAGTTTTGGGGGAGGTCAAATAAGGTAAAGTTTAGAAAGAGGAGGCTCCTTCCCAGCCCAGGAACATGCATCAGGTCCAACTAACGCAAGACTCAGTGCCTGGCTTCTGCAGTTTGAATCTGCAATGTGTCCCACAAACTGATGTTAATGGATTCTTGGACCTCAGCTGGCAGCACAGGGATGTGGTTTGGTTAGGGTTACCATGACAAAACACCATGACCGAGAGCAACTCGGAGAAGAAAGGAAAACAGTCCACTGAGCTCAAAGTGGGCAGGAACACAGAGGCAGGAGCTGAGGCAGAGGCCATGGAGGAATGCTGCTTACTGACGTGCTCAGCCTGCCTTCTTACAGAGCCCAGGGCCACCGTATCAGAAGTGGCTCCACCTACAATGAACTGGCCCCTTGCGCATCAATCACTACTTTTAAAAAATGCCCTACAGTCTTAACTACAACCCCATACTATGCAGAGGCATTTTCTCCACTGAGGTTCCCTCCTCCCAAATGACTGTAGCTTGAATCAAGTTGACATAAGAACTAGCCAACAGGAGCCATCTGAAGGGAGCAGGTCACTAGAAGTGGGTCCCTGGGTGCTTTGTTATCCTTGCCCACTTCTTGTCTCACTCATTCTGGTCCAGAATCCTTATTCTGGAGACCTTTGCCCACACTCCTACGGATCCGCCCTGCCTACCAGCCATAAGAGGCTGGAGCCCCCAGAACCCTGAGCCAAAGTAAACCTCTCCTGCTCTAAGCTGTTTCGCCAGGTGTCTTCTCACAGTGGTGCCAGCCAGACTGTCCTTTTCTCTCAAATGGGAATAATAAGACCCTCTTATCAAAATAGCAGTGAGGATAAAGTTGACAATCTGTGCCAAAGTTTGTAAACTGCTATCTACGTCAAAGCCTCTTCCTCAGCCTTTGCAGGTGGACCACTGTGAAGAAGGGGCTTTGGGTTACGTCATCACTAGGTCACCAGTTCTTTATTACAGTGTCTGGCGCACCATGGACACTCCACCAACGTCTCCTTTAAGAATGACTGGAATGGCCTGTGCACTACTATCCCAGATAAGCTAGACGTGACAGTGTGCATCTGTAATCCTGATAAGACAAAAGCAGTTTTTCGCACCTATAATCCCAAGTAAACTAAGAATAGCAGTGTGCACCTATATTCCTGATAAGATAGGAGTGGCAGTGTGCATCTATAGTCCCAGAAAGGATAGAAGTGACAACGTCCATCCCAGATAAGCTATGAGAGGCAGTGTGCTCCTATAATCCCAGCACTTAGGACACAAAGGCAGAAGAACAGGCAGTTCTAGACTAGCTAAGGCTACAAAAGAAAAGCCTGTCTCAGAAAAGAAAAACAGATGGTATGTACACAGGTGACTGAAAGGACCAGGTCATTAAAGAAACAACGCAGGTGCTTTTCACTAGGTAATGCCACCTTTATGTTTTCTCTGATGGACATCCAGGAAGTTTACATAGAGTATCAAGCTCTGTCTACTGCAATGGGGAAACCTCTATGTAGTTCTATCCTATTCACCACTGAGCAGACGTGCTCCTGAATTCATTTCGTATGGAATGGTCACTCATGTTTCCCCGTAAGAGAAGTAGACTCGCCTCATCCCTCCTGGGTGGCAGGAACCTGGAGGGAGACCTTCAGCTCACCTTTCACCTCATTCCTAGTAGAGGTGACCTAGTGGAGGTGACCATCACTGTCAAATTAATTCGCAGCACAGAAGACAGACTCTCTTTCTAGTCAACCAACCTTCTCTGCTGAGACCACACAGCTGTTAGGTTGGCTGCCTGTTTATAAGCCTTGACCTTGAACACAAGTCCATAGAGTTTTCTATACCCGTAATAGAGTAAGCCAGTTGAGCCTTGAAGGGTGTTGAGGCACTGTTATGGGATTCCAGACTTTCACTCAGTCCATTGTGCTTTTCTGGGTACCACTCTCTTACCACTGTGATGAACTAATATGACACCACTAACCACAATGCCAACCCAGTTATGAGTCAAGTTTCTTCTCGGCATGAGAAACACTGGCAACGTGTACAGTGCCATCCAGCCATGCTCTTACCATGTATAACCCTCTCACAATACTGTCTCCTTGGCAAAGCTTTGTTTGAAGTGATCACTACATGGATCACCTCAAAGGACATACATCCATAGAGGCTTGCTATGGGGGCTCTGGTGGAGGAAGTGACAATAGTTACTCCAGCATTCCTGAGTTAGGCCTGGGCCAGTTGAAGACAATCCATTGAAAGGTACACAGAAGTGAGACATCTTTAGAGAGTCCAAGTCATGAAGACTGCCACACCTATTGGCTGAGGATATGGTCCAATCAACCTTGGCCACCTCTCTGGCTGAAACAACAACAGCCTTCTTGTCTTTAGCTATGAATTTGAATCTGGACTCACGTGCTCTCATCACAGCCATAATCCCGGTCTGAGCTGGCCCTTGTCTCAGGAGCATTTGGTGAATGGGTGTTTTCACTCCTGGCTGGGCTGCAATGCAGGCAAGCTGCAGCCTGCTACTCCAAACTGAGTCCTGACAATTGGAATCCCTCACAACTGGCATCTCAGTGGTGGCTGGATTTTTGTAATGCCCTGGCCCACTGAACAGGAGCATCTTTCAGAATAAATGCAGTGGAACAAAATTACATTACACACGCGCACACACACACACACACACACACAGAGTCTGCTTCCAAGGATCAAAACATAACTTTTTATAGGGCTATGGCCCCAGGAAGCCCAGAAGCTTCACACAGACTCCACTCCACCATGCTCCCACGGTCAAGGGTTCTCCAGAACATGGCTGGGCTGCTAGTCCCGGCGGCATATTTCTTCCTCTCTCCTCCATCTCATCCCTTCCATTTCTCTTCCTTTGTGTCTGAGCTTTTGTTCTGGGGGAAGGAGACAGTTGACAGGAATCAAAGGAAAGCCAGTCACGTGTTATTCTATTCCAATAATACAGAGGTAAGTTCATATACATGCAGTGCTGAGTGGAATTTTTTTCCGATTGTCTCCTTTCGGCAGAAGAGCACTTTCACCAAAATCCACATCCACAGTTACAGGTCACAGTGTTTCCATGGGACAGAGTGAACAAATGAAAGCCTCTACATCCAGAATCCACTACTGATGGCTCCAGAATTCTCCCATGGTTTTCCTATCCATCAAGCAAGCTGACATTGATTTGGGAGCTGAGTTCTGTTCTTAGAGTATCACCTCCACTTTAAGGGCAGCTAGGTTTAGGCATCCTGTAGGAGTAAGGCAGGTTGGGAAAGATGGCTATGATATTTTCAAGCTCTGGCTGGCACAGGGAGGAATGACGTTAGCACCATCCACGGGGAACAGCACACACGAGAACACACTCACGCGGGGACATGGTGTGTGGTCGAATCTCAACTTGGGTACTGCCTAGCCATGTGCATTCTTTCTCTCTCCTCATTTCAGTAGTGGAGATGGATTGCCCATATACAATTTTTTTAAAAGTATAGATGAAAACGTCTGCCCTATAGTCACTGTAAATATGTCATTTCTTGCCCTCCCTCCCTCTTGCTGCTCTGAAAATCATTCCAGTCCATGGGACAAGGGCCAGCGTCCACGTATCAGTGCAAGCACCTTCATGAGATGCGCCCAACAGAGCCCCACATAGTTCAAACCAAACCCAGCATCTTTCCCACACATACCTGTTTAGCCTCCTGCATCCCCAACATCACTGAGAGGGACCACCTCATTATCCAGTTGTCTGAGCTAGAAGTCAGCTCCAGTACCTGGCTTTCATCACCCTATCTCTCCCAGTCTGCCTCCATTTCTTGACCTTGTCTCTTCTCTGACCTTGCTTCTGTCTCCCTAATTCATCCCTTGCTACCCTCTGTAGCGGTGTGATAACTCTTCTCCTGGCGCCCTCCCTTGCCCAGCCTAACAGTCCCACCAGGCCCACATTCTAGATGTTTCTAAAATTTCAAATGAGAGCCAAGTCTGCCCTCAGCAGCACACACACAATCTACTTCCTGTTGTGACTGG
This sequence comes from Acomys percivali, assembly GCA_907169655.1. NCBI lineage: Eukaryota > Metazoa > Chordata > Mammalia > Rodentia > Muridae > Acomys > Acomys percivali. The sequence goes on along the minus strand of OU015757.1, from coordinate 4,498,067 downwards.
ATTCTAAGATCTCTCACCAGTCTAGTCTCCACCCCCATTTTAAGGGAGTTTGTCTCCTGATGCATCCTTTATAATAATTCTACACCAAGTTGTCTCTGCCTGTAGCCGTCTACCTCCTTGCCAGCCATACTCGTGTGTGGGTAGGAGTGTGCACACTCGCATGTGTGTATGTGTGTGTATATATGTGTGTGTCTGGGTATGTACCAATGCATGAATTCACACATGTTTTCTTCTAGATCTTCTTCATTGTCAGATTTTTAACTTAACCAGTTATGTGTCCTGTCTGTGTTTCTAATCCAGCACCTACCACAATATCTGGTGTTCAGTCTATATTAGTGAATGTGTAAATAATTTAGAAGTTTAAGATTTGCCTAGACATGGCAAAGCCACGTCTACTCTCCCTGAGTATTTCCACTGCATGGAATTCAGCAAATCCCATTTTTAAAAAAAAAAATACTTAAATTTTTAACAATACATTTCATTGATATTCTTTCTCCTCCCTCAACTTCTCCCTACCCAACTTCATGCTTACTTCCCAGTCCTCTCTCTAAAACAAAATAGAGAAAAACAAAACAGACAAACTTCAAAAACAGATAATAAATAGGACAAAAATAGAGAGACGATGGATAGATGATAGATAGATAGATAGATAGATAGATAGATAGATAGATAGACAGACAGATAGATGGTAGATGGAAACACACACACAGAGAGAGAAAGAGAGAGGGAGAGAGAGAGAGAGAGAGAGAGAGAGAGAGAGAGAGAGAGAGAAGTCATTTTTTGTTGGTCAACTACTCCTAGGCAAGGGCCTATACTAAAGTGCAGGTAGATATTCCCAGTGACACTTCATTGGAGAAAACTGTCCCTTTCCCAGTCATGTATCGACACAAATAGCTTCTTGGCTGGGGTGGGGGCTGTGCCCATACCCCCTCAATACTGGGGCTTTGTCCGTTTTAAACCGGTGCACATCTTTTTCTTTTTTTCACGCTGCCACAGTCCCTGTGAGTTCATACGTGCATCAGTCCTGTTGTATCTGGAATTTAACGTTTCCCCTTGGAGTCTTCCCCCATGACTGGCTCTTACAATCCTTCTGCCTCACAGATCCCTGATCCTTTAAGGGAGAGAAGCAAACCTCATTCTTATCTAGCTGAAGGCCCTGGAAAGAGGTAGGAGAGAGCCATCAGGCATGTTCTGTGGCCTGAGCCATCCTATAGAAACATTTATGAGAAAGCAAAAATGGCACCTGAAGCCGGGTGTGGTGGCACATGCCTTTAATCCCAGCACTCGGGAGGCAGGAGCAGGTGGATCGATGTGAGTTCGAGGCCAGCCTGGTCTACAAAGAGAGTCCAGGACACCCAAGGCTACACAGAGAAACTCTGTCTCGAAAAACAAAACAAAACAAAAAAAGGCACCTGAAATCAGAGCTCTTCTGGAAGTTTCTTGAAAGCACAGTGTGACTCTGGAAACCACCCACTCACCCCCTCATCTGCATTGCATAAAGAAAACTGCACCAGCGGATGTGGTGACTGGGAGGGGGTGGGAGAGTGGGAGTGGGGGGATGGGGTGTCTAATTATGCTGATAGGGGATGGAGATCAGGCAACAGGGTAGCCATTCTCAAGTCTTGATAAGTGAGAGAGGGCAGGCTCAAATCTCTCAGGGCCCCCAAGAGAGACACCCACATGTAAATAAAGACTGTAAACAAATGATCCAATGGTATGAGAGAACAGAGAGAGGCACTCTACTGTCCTTACAGTGGATTACGTCTACAAAACAGGAACAGCCTAAACACAGAAACTGGTAAGCAATAAAATCTCTCAGGCAGAGACATGATGAATGTGTATAACCAATGATACAATCAACACTGGCATTGATCTGGAATGATATCAATGATTAGAGCAAAGGTACTCAAATAGGTAAGAAGAAAGTGGCTGCTTTATTCATGAGGTCTTACTTCTTTCTTACCTTCAGAAGCGAGCAGATGGGGAAAATGGCCACAGAGAGGATCCAAGAAGAAAGCATCTTGACTTAACTTTTTGTGAAACTACCACAAGTCCATCCAGGGCCTCAGTGAAGAGGAGAGAGACAATGTCTCCCTAGAAAACAACGTCTCTATAAGGCATAGTGTGCCCAACTTAGAGGTGTAATAAAAATTAGACCTTTATTGTACTGTTTCACCATCATAGGCGCCATCACAGTGGCTGGGAGTCAGTTACCGGGTCAGACCTAGACTGCCTAGGTTGCACTCTCCAGTGGATGAACTTGGGGGCCCCTGCCCTCCATCACAACATCAGAAGAAAAGCTGCAGAGCCCAGCAGTGCCCCAAATGGTGCCCCCACACACACATGGCACCTACGAGGAAGAAAAGGAATAAGGATAGGAATTTCACAGCATGGGACCAGAAGATAGTAACCAGATATAGATACTTGAATTATTGTGTAGAGAGTATATACAAAGCATAAAAGCAAATCATAACTGGATGCGATGGCATGTGCCTGTGACCCATGTACTTAGAAAGCTGAATCAGCAAGAAGATCATGAGTTCAAGACCAGCCTGGACTAAATAACAACATGCTACCTCAACAAAACCAAAATAAGAAAGTAAATAAAGTATAAAGGTTAAACATAGAGTATGTAAAGAGGTAATGAGTTAATTAAATGTCTGAGAGACGTTATAATATTGATGTATCTTTATAGATTAAGATGCACTTAGCCAGGCAGAACCTTATGCTTGAGTGCTTTGACAGTGTGAGCCACATTCCCAACTCTAGCCATCCTGAAGCCCACCTGGCAATGCTGACACAGCACACAACAGCTGTCTTCAACTAACTGAACACCTACCATGTGCCTACCATGCGCCTACAGAGTGTCAGCTAGCTCATGCTGGGGACTGCTTTCTGAATCCCACAAAACAGCAGCGACCGAGCTATTTTTTCACAGTAAGCACTGGCATTTTCTGCATACCTACTATTTGCATCACTCTGTTCTAAGCACATTCTTTACAGTAGTTCTAGCCCTCGGTTCCGTGGGGGACCTGCTATTATCTACATCCATTTTACAGACCATAAAAGGAAGGCCGGATGTGTTTAGGTGACTTTTCTCAAAGTCACTCAGGCAAGTGATGGCAAAAGAAGGGTGGCCCTCAGGCAGGACAGCCACAAAATGGATAGGCATAGGAGCAGAAGCAGGAGTGAGGCTGTGGGACATAAGAATATTGAGACAAAGGGAGGTGTCATCACACCATAGCCTATCACTTATCCAGATTAGCCAAGCATTTTGTAGTCCATTGGAGTACCGTCATCAGTCTGGCTGAAGAAAAAAAAAATGAGCTCTAGGTAAGATCCCACTTGGTGTGTGGCTTTCCTGAGAAAAACTGCAAGTGCCAGGGATATGTGGTGGCACATACCAATCATCCTAGAACTCGGGAGGTTGAGGCAGGATTCAAGGCCAAGCTCAATTGGGGATAGATAGTAAGTTTGAGGCCAGCCTGGGCTACACAGTGAGACCCTGTCTCAAAATGCCATGCGCTCATAAGGACCTGAGTTCAGTACATAACACCCACAAAAACCTCCAGGCATTGCAACGTGTATCTGTGGGCACAGCTAGGATTATCGCTATGGTTTGCTGGCCAACCAGTCTAACTGAATGAGATGCAGTCTAAAGATCCTGGGAAGCTGTTTAGGAAGACACCCAGTATATTCCTAAGGCCTCCACATGTGCATAGCTATGCACGCGTGCACATGAACACACACACACACACGCTCATGGGCATGTATAAACAGGAGAACAAAACTGAAAGGTTGACGCCATCTTTTGGTGGGGGAGATTTTACCCAACATTCACAGGGCCTTGGGCTCAATCAAAGGACCAGAAAAAGCAATGGAAAACTCCAGTGACATAACATCACAAGAACTAGGTGGGAATTGGCTCTTCTAGGAGGAAACGGGTCCCCAGGGGAAGGAGGCTTGGTTAAGATACACCTGTTCCTCACTTCCAAAATATAAGTTGACATGCATCATGTCACCGGGGTGGGCATACTATACCTGAACATCCCAGGGGAAGAGCAACTGAAGGGTGCCACAAGGACAGAGCAGGTTCATTGGGCAGGAAGGGGAAGCAAATGAGACCAAACTCAAGCCAAAGGCTGCACCATCAACTGCTAAATATTAGTAGAAGAGGACCTGAGAAAAGACTGGGGCACAGGGAAGCCCGCCCCCTCAGAAACAAACATCAGGCTTCACAAAAAGAATGGGATGGGACAGGGCTGGCAAGAAGCTATTCAAAATGCCTTTGCAACTTTAAAAATCTCTCTGCACTTGCTGGCCTCTCCTGGGAGGATTAAAGGGCTTCATCTTCCACTCCTGCCACGGCTACACACAGCTCAATTTGAAGAATTGTCCCCAATTTTTCACACAGGATCTGTTACTTCACTCTTTTGTGGGTTTGATTGTTATGTAAAACTTGCTTTTATCTTAATCTTGATGTCACTATTTCAACTGCTAGGAAAATCATCAACTTTCATACTTCGAAAAACTGCCCCCAAGAGCAAGTTTCCTTTGCTCTCAGAGGCAGCACACCACTCAGAGGCTCAGAGCTAAACTTAGCCAGTGGAAAACTGGGTTCATCCCCTCCCCCATCCCATCCCCCCATCCCTCCCTTCTTTAGATCTTGCTTCTCTTTTCAGAACTTTCATCACGTGTTTTGGACCCTGACACACACGGGCAGCCAGCATCTACCTCCTTTCTGCATCGCTCTCCTTGCAAACAAACAAAGTGGGGACTCAAAACACTTAAATAACTACCCAAGGTCATATGGTCTACAGCTGTAAGAGTTTTGAGGTACATATAAATTTATTTAAACTTAGATGTATAAATGTTTTGCCCGCATGTATGTACATTTAGTATGTACATGCCTAGTACCCATGGAGGTCAGAAGAGGATAATGGATGGTTGTGAGCCGCTATATAGGTTTTGGGAATTGAACCCTCCACAAGAACAAGTGCCCTGAACCACTGAGCCATCTCTCCAGCCATTCAAGGAAAAAAATTAAAAGTTATCCCACAGGGAAAGCTGGGAGATTATGTAGTCAAAAGCTTTTACCATGCAAAATGTGAAGACTAGAATTTGGAGGCCCACAGCCCACATGAATGTCAGGTGAGCACAGAGGCACACCTGTAACTCCAGCAGTTGGAAGGCAGAGAGAGGCAAGCTTGTAGAGCAGCTGTATTAATGAGCTAGAGAAGCAGTATCAGTGAGCTCTGGATTCAGCTGAAAGAGCCTGTCTCAACCGATACTGTGGAGAGAGAGGAGGAAGACTCCCAGTGTCAAAGCTCAGACTTTCACATACAGAAGTGCATATGTTCCTGTAAGTAAATATATATACATATGTATATATATGAACTCAAACACACACACACATACACACATACACACACACACACACACACACACACACACACAGACACTTGTGTACTAACCACACATCCCCACATAAACATCAGAGTGGAAAGTTAAGCAAATTTGGAGAACTTATACTTCCTAATTTCACAACATACCGCAAAGCTACGCTAATTAAAATAGTATGGTTGTGATATTTAGTACACTAGTATAGAGGCTGAATGAGGCAAAAATCTAGAGACAATTGTAAAACTGAAGTCCATGAGAACAATATACCTAGACTTGTGTCAGTGAGCAACCTGTTCAAACCTACGTGTGAACCTATGTGTGCAGGAAACTGGTTTTATTAGCCCATAAACACAGATAGGAGTTTATTAAAATAATCAGGAAAATGTGGCTATGTATATGCCTTGGGTTGTTCATGATATTATCAAAGAAATAAGACGCACACAGAACATGAATACAAAAGGTAGCTAGTCACAAATACTGCCTTGATTCCTTCAATGAAACATGGGGTCTCCCAGGCCCCCTGTCAGGCATGGGAACGATATATGGCTGCAAGGCAGCTCTGTTGCTCTACTGTGCTCTACTGCTGAGGGCTTTCTAAACAGTGTTTTCAATGCGCTGTGATTCTTTGTCTTTCCTCGTCTTTCTTCAGCAGCACCAATAGCATATGTTCACAGGAGGATCATTTTTATCAACAAGGCAGTTTTGCTACAAGGACACAGCACAGGTTTCAAGTGGCTGCAGATGCCTCGCCCTCCTCAGGAAGGTTTGCAGTTAGCACTGAACGTGAAAACGTGGATCTGCTTCAGGGTGATGAGAGAGCAAGAGACGGGACAGGAAGTTGCCACGCAATCCATCACATTCGTGCCCTGCTTAAATCTCTTGCCCTGCCCTTGCTCTTGACTATTCCTGCCACTGTCCCCAGCTACGTCATGGTAACAGCCCTACTGCTAGTTCTGAGTTCTAGATTATGTGGCATTCTATTCCCCCTTCCCCACAAAACCACTGTCCTGGTCACGCCCCCTTCCCCCAACTCCCACTCCCCCATCCCCCCTCCTAACCCCCCCCACCCCCGTCCCTGCTCCTCTGCTTCACTAAACCACTGAGCACAGCCAAACCTGTAACACAGCCTTGCTTAAAGCCCTTTGTCCAGATGCCTGAGGGGTCACAGACTCAGCATCTTCCGAAGCCAAACAGGTGGTCCTGAGCAGTCAGGCAAGATTTGGGTATTCTATAAAGCTACCAGCCCTAGAGGTGAATCCTTCCCACGGGGACATACTTTGTTTGCATAGCCGAGATGAAGGAACATTCTTCACTTCCACAAGGAAATATGTGTTCAGTCTGCCACTTCCTAAATCAGACAAACCTCCCAGGCTGGCTTTTGTTTTGCTGTCTTTGTTTTTGGTGGATACACTAAGTAACGGAAATGTGTTACTGCTCTTTAAGACAAACAACAGCTAAGTATGCTGACAAAAGGAGAGCCATACTGAGCTTCAGCATAAGGGCTCGGGCTGGGGAGCACAAAAGCGAGCTTGGCAGACCGGAGGACTTGCGGTCCATCTGAAGGAAGAGGCCAATCTGATTGGATGGGAGCTCGCTGCACCCCAATGGGAATGTGGGTGTGGTTGTTCTCTGAAAAGAAGGTAGAAATTGGATTTTTCTATCTAAGAGATCTGCTAATTACAAATTGGGAGATGGATTCATTTTGTCAAACCTCAGCAAGGCTGAGATAATGAAACGGTGTATCTACAAGCCAAGAGCAGCCATTTACAACCCATGACCTAGGGCCTTCTCTAACCTCACCCTTCATTACCAGCTTGTTCTGTTTTGTGGTGCTTTTTTTCACTTAGTCTCATTCCCACTCCATGAAATCCAAAGTCTCCCTAACTTTGCACAGGCTTAGAGAGGTCCCATTCCTTTCCCATCTGGAAAGATTCCTCCAATGCAGGTCTCAAATGTGATGTCCTTGGTGAAGATTTCCTGATTTTCCAGAATTTGTGAATGAACTTATCTAGCTGTTCAACCACCTGAGCATTACAGCACAAGCCCATGTTGGCCTACGCTCATTATCTTCTCTCTCTTGGTAATATACAAATGTCTTAAAGACAAACATTCCAAACCTTATTGATCTCTGGGACACCTGTCCTATCAATTCAGCCTCTTATGGGATAGCACAGCTTAAAAGAAGGAAGGAAGGAAGGAAGGAAGGAAGCGAGGGAGGGAGGAAGGAAGGAAGGAAGGAAAGAAAGGCAGGTGGATGGATGGATAGATATGTTAATAGGTGAGTAAGTATATGACAGGTGGTGGGTAAATAAACGGATGTGTGGGTAAATTTGTAGATTGATAGGTGAATGGACAGACAAATGGGCTGGGGTGTTGAATGACTGTAGATTCCTTGGCCAGACCTTAAATAGATCCAACAAGGATTATTACCGGCATTCTGGCTTTAAGTTCATAGAACATACTAAATTCATTTGGTCACTAGGGTCTTTGGATTTGTTCTTCGCTCAAGTCTTTCCATGGCTCATTCCTTTTTGTGGTTTTGGCTTGAACTCAGATGCAACTTTCAAATAAATAAATAAATAAAGCCTCTCACAACCTTCTCACACTGTCCCAATCGTAAATACCACAACCAAGTCAGCAACCATTACGTGATTGTGCCTATCCACGACTCTCCTGAGCCAACACGTCTTTATACCCTTTATACATTTCCTTTTACCATTTTCTGGCTTCCCTGCAGCCTTCAGTAGGAGGTATTGCTGTAGGTCAATGCTGAGATTTTATATGGCACATCGTAGATGCTGAATACATGTGGAAGATTGAACAAATTGGCTGATTACTAGTGGGTGAGATAAATAAGATAAATGCTCTCCTGAAAGCTGCAGTAAGTCGAGAGCTGCGGAGCCACTGAATCCATTCACCTCCCATATTACAAGACTTGGACTAGAAAGCAAAGACTAGTAACTCCTTCCATCCGTTTACTGAGGATTTGCATATTGTTGGCCTGGAGAAAAGTTTCTTGGAGTAGACCCTTGTGATAAGCCATGTATCCCCAAGCTCTGCTATCTGGTCATCTTAGAAGGGAGACTCAGGGTATCCCAATGCTGCACCAGAGGAAGAAGGATGCCACACAAACTGTGAGCCAGAAGCATCAAGAGCCACTGTGCCAGCAGGATCTTGTTAGAGACAGGCACCCCCCCGACTATGCCACTTTCCAAGGAGACCTCTTCTGAGCTGGTGTATTTTTCTGCACAACTTCCTTGGAGGTCAAGTTACCACATAACTGAATCTTCTCTGTGGGCCCAACATATGTCAACACGGTATTTTGCTAAGAAAACTCATAAAGAGGATTGCCAGCTGCAATACGACACTCACTCTATAATACCGTCAGTCTAATTGTTTCCAGAAGCAAACAATTAAACAGTTTATGAGAAAAACTCTATCTGTGATTGTGGGGCCCCCTCACAGCTGCTTCCCTGGTAAGGCAGTTGCACACTGGCTGGTGCCAATATTAAAGTACAGTGTGTATTTAGCAATATGGCACCTAAATGCATCATAGCAGACCTTTTGGGGAAATAAACAACATTCAAGTATATTTTTGGAAGACGAATATTCAATACTTTATTTAATGCGCGGTTTGCAGTTAGTGGTTAATCTAAGACAATGACGAGAGAATCGTGCTTCGCGGGGCTATTGAGGAAATGAAGAATTGATTGCTGGAATGATGGAGGGGTTTTAAAGAGGGCAATTCACAAGCTACCAATGCCCTTTGTTGCCTTGTGTCTCCTCTTTCTAAATTTGCCTATAATCCATTCAGAGGAACCTTTTTATCACATTCATCTCTCCTCATTATAACCCAAGTGATTAATTACTAAACTTTCCCCTCATTCTTGCACAACTCTTGGGCTTAATTTTTCAAGAGCAAAATAGACTTTCTTGTCCAAGTGCACTTTTCTACACACATACTATACATACACATGCACTATACATATGCATTATTTATATATACACATATATGTACGTTATATGCACATATATGCACATTATGTATACACACATTATACATACACATACATAATACATGTATATAAACATTCATTAGAACACACACATCAATCTTTGGCATTTTGTTATATGTTATTAATAGTTTTCCATCAGCACACTGCCCTGACTACTTGCAATTGTAAAATTTATGGAAAGCTAGCTGAACAACACTGGATTAAAGCCCAACACCTTGATTTGATAATTAGTTGGCTTAATTAGTGACTGTGGCCCCAGAGTATTCCCTGAAACTCCTTCCTCTATGACATGTTTATCCATAGAATAAATGCAACCAGGGAAATCCCATCCTATTCTAGTCTCTACCTGTATTTCCTAAGCTGGTCTGAATCATTCTCTGGGTGGAAAGCTTGCACAGAGTCCCAGATTTAATCATAGGATGAAAACAGAAAAGAAAATGGAAGCAGTAAGGCAGATTTAAAACCCACCCGGTACAGAGACGCAGTGGGAGAAGCCACCTTTTCATAGCAGACTAATGCAAACCTCTGAGGGGCTTCCTTTCATGCCCGGAGGTCTGGGATCACCACCGACCGCAGTTTCATTGGCTTCTCTCACTCTGCCTTGCAGCAAACAGCCTAATCCTCATTCCCCACAAATACCGCCACTGTGCACAAGCCAAACAGCAGCATAAAACACAAAAAGCAATTAGATTTAAATCTAGTCCTGCTTACTCCCCACCAGCCTTTTTTTCTCCAGTAAGATGCTCCTTGGTGCAGTAACAAATATGATTCCCGTTTAGCACAGTGTGAGGCTGGAATGAAACGCAGATCCGTTTGTGCTATTCTGCCACCTGATGACATTTCCAACTCCTGAAAGGGGACTCTAAACACAGATTACTAACAAAAACCCCAAGTGCTTGGTAATTATTTATATGTCATTCCTACATAATCAGTGTCACTCCAGCACTCCCAGAGCTTAATTCCTTGCCTTGTGTAATGTTCTCTGACATTCTGTGAGTCAAATTACAAGGATCTTGAGCCACCTAATATATTTTTCCAATGATGGCCACAGCCAAAGAGCATCGCCATGACTGGTGGGGACAGGAAGAAATTGAATGAAGCCGTATACATCCACACACAAGTATAAGAACAAGGGGAGGGAATATCCAGGGAAAATGTCTCTGTTAAGATGAAGAAAGGATCCATGGACTAGTAGTAATCAGCCATTAAATCTGGCTTTGACCAACACCTACACAATGGCTCTCTCCTCAGTGTCATGGGTCTCAGCATGACAGAATCTGGAGCTGGAGTTTTTCAGCATCGTTCATCAATTCTTTATGTATCCATGAGTACATCCAGCGCCAGCTTCTTGGCTTCTCCTAAGCAATACTCCCACCACACCACGGGGACTCCCTGCAAATTAACATTCTTTTCCTCTTGCCTGCCTGGCCCTCAAGTTTTCAAACATAACAACAATCTAAATGAAATAATGAGAGAGATTCATTCTAATGCTGTGGAGGGAACTGTTTTATTGCTAAGGCACCAAAGAGAACATAATTGAATATACTGGAAAAAGAAGTGGAAGGGGAAAGGAGGGTAGAGAGAAGATTGTGATGCTGTGCAGCAC
>OU015757.1:4473072-4486225 GCA_907169655.1 Acomys percivali | reverse complement strand
AGATAGATAGATAGATAGATAGATAGATAGATAGATAGATGATAGATAGATAGGATAGAGGAAGAGAGGGGGGATTTATTAGAGGCTTACAGGTTGTAGTCCAGCTGGTCTAACAATGGCTGCCTCTCAGTGAAGTCTGTGAATCCAGCAGTTGTTCAGTCCATGAGGCTGTGTGCCTTAGCTGTTCTTCAGTATATTCTCTGATCCTGAAGAAGTAGATCTTAATGCTAGTGAAACTAGGTTGAGGGCAAGCAAACAAAGAGCAAAAGCTTCCTTCTTCCACGTTCTTTAGACAGGCTGCCACGGGGATGTGTGGTCCAGCTTTATGTTTGGCCTTATGACCTCAAATGATCTGGATTTAAGGTGAGTCCTACCACCTCCAGTGATCTGGATTTAAGATGCGTCTTTCCACCTCAAATAAACCAATAAACTAAAAATCCCCCACAGGTGTGCCCACCACTTGACCTCTTAGATAATTCTACATATAGTCAAGTTGACTGTTAAGCTATCCACCACAGTTACTAAGAGATGAGAAAACCCAAGCTATATTAGGAAACATTATACAAGGAAAGAAATCATAGGTAGGGATTCTCATCAATGAAGCTTTGCTGACTCGCCCAGGCTCAATGCATAAAAACAAAAACTTTCCCGGCAGGGCATGCAGCTCACAACTGCAATCCCAGCACTCTGGAGGCTAAGTCAGGAGGATCATGAGTTTGAAACTAATGTGGGCACCAGAGTGAGTAAAACAGGGCAGGTTACATAGTGATACCCTCTGGGCTCATAAAACAAACAAACAAATAAACAAACAACAGAGGGAAAAAAGCTATGACCAACAATTTTTTCTTAAGGCTATCATAGGCCATTCAGACAATCCAATCTAAGGCCCCTGTGACAGTTTGAATAGAAATGGTCCCCATAGACTCGTGTGTTTAAATGTTTGACCCATAGAGACTAGGGAGTGGCACTATTAGGAAGTGTGGCCTTGTTGGGGGAAATGTGTCACTGTGGGGGTGGGGGCTGGCTTTGAGGTCTCTTATGCTCAAGCCATGCCCAGTTTGGTACACGGTCTCCTGCTGCCTGAAGATCAAGATCTGGAACTCTCAGCTCCTTCAGCACTGTGTCTGCCTGCATGCACCATGTTTCTCCCAGGATAATAATGGACTAAGCATCTGAAAACTGTGATCCATCCCCCAATGAAACATTTTTCTTTATAAGAGTTGCTATGTTTGTGGTGTCTTTTCATAGCAGTAAAACCCAAACTAAGCCAGCCCCAAACACTACGAAGCAGAGACAAAGGAACTTTGCTATCCATTAGGTATATAATAAAATGGTGGTTGTGTGATGCTCGTTCTTCAATGGGTTAACAATTTGTACATTATTGGCCTCTTTCTTTCTTTCTTTCTTTCTTGCTTTCTTTCTTGCTTTCTTTCTTTCTTTCTTGTTTTGTTTCAAGATAGGATTTCTCTGTGTAGCCTTGGCTGTCCTGGATTCACCTCGTCGACCAGGCTGGCCTCCAACTGACACCCATCTGCTTGCCTCTCTCTCCCCAAGTGCTGGGATTACAGGTGCACACCACCGCACCCATCTTATTAGTCTTATTTTTAATGTACACAAGATGAAATGGTATTATTGGCCACTTCATAGTGTGCTTTGAAGAGAAAACAAAATAAAACAACAAAAAGTACTACCAAGTATTTGCTTGCACATCTAAGCATGTTTATATACATTATATCACTTGACTCACTTTTGACAAATGGGAAACTGAGGCACAAAGGGAATACTGCATTGTATGCCTTCACACAGAAGATGCAAGATGTGAGTTTCAAATCAGTTGTGTTCATCCCTGGTGTATCTCTGTGGGACTTGATCGGTGACCCTGACAGAACAGCTTACAGAAGTAAGGGTTACTCTAAACATGATTATAGGCAGTGACGTCTATGGCTGTGTGACCCAAATGCTTGCTGAGCAGATCATCATGGCGGTAGAAACATGTGGGAAAGAAAGTAGAGAAGGAGACTACAAGAAGCGCACACGGATACTACACTACACTCCAGGACCGCTCGAAGTGACACACCTCCAGCTAGGCTGCACCACCTCTAAAATTAGTGCCAAACTAACTTGGTACCTAGGCTTTAACATCTGGGTCTCTGGAGCATGTCAGATGCAAATCTGCATGCTGGGACCCTACTGCCCTGACTTCTAAATCACTCTTTTAAATCTATCCAGAGACAGATAAGCATATACAACACTGTCTGACACAGAGTTAAGAAATGTTTGCTGCTGCTGTCACTGCTACTGCTACGAATTTGATAATTACCAGGCATGGACTTAGGAAATAGGAAATTGAGTTTTCCTGCCTCACTTACTTTAGCACCTACAGGTGAATTCGGCAATCCTGTGTCCACCCTTCATAATCCTTCAGCTCTCAGAAAACAGGGAGAATATTCATATTGTGTATTTCACATGCCAAAAAGGATTTCAATTTCACGCTATACTGAATCTTAGAAATGCTCCCTTTAATCCTGTTTTTATTCTAAACCAGTACAAAAACTTTAATATTTCCTAATGGAGTGTACATTTATACATTCCTACCAATCTACTGGCAATTTATGAGAAGTCGGGCAATAGCCAGTAAGATAAGCTTGAAGCTTTGGTTCCTTAGGTTCAATCAGTTAACCTAGGACAGCAATCACCTTTCCAGAATGAGTAATGACATGGAATAATATTTGGATGGAGATAAACCCTTTTTGCATAGAAAATTGCATTATCGTGTACAGTATCTCAGTGGGATATGTACGCTTACCAATAAGGGTATTGCTTCATGCATTTTTATCATGAGGCTTTTTGATTCAGAGATTTCCAGAGAATTCTGCATTGAGGGAGGAATGCTTAATGTTTATGTAACACGTGGTGCTGTGGGAGCTGTTGGGGGTTGGGGGAGTGGGAAGACGCACTCTGGTCTCTGCAGTCTTTGAAAGGCTGCCACTACACCTTCCCAGGGGCCCTTCATTCCACTTAGCAAAGGGGGAACAGTTCGCACTGCACAGCCAGACAGAGTTCTGGAAAGAAATGGCACTGAAAATAACCACCATGTCAATTTCAGCTAATGGGGCACGGTATGGGCTCATTTCAAGTGGGGGAGGGGAGCAGCATGCAGCCATTAAGAAAGAAATTTCCCTGCCATACGTGATCATGCCACCCAAGTATAGCCAGGAATCAGCAGCTCGGGAGCAAGCCCAGAACAGCTCTCACATGCTTCAAGATAACCCCCTCCCCCACCCACACACATTCTCTGTCCATGTCCCAGGCAACTATTAAAGAAGTACAACCTTAAGTGATATGAGTAAGGAAATACCTAGTATTCCAAGACCACCACTGAGCAGAGCTTCAAAGACTCCTATTGGTTTGAGAAACTGAATCCCTGAATTCCGCTGCTTCTCTTTCACAGGTGCCATTGTCTGAATATTGAAATGAACACACCTGCTCGCCAGCTGACACATGAAGCTGACAGCACCCTTTCAAACCTGGGGAGGAGCGAGCTAGCAAAACCCTTCACTCCTCCTCCTCCCAGAGTCACTGAGATGCTCAGAGGAGATTCCAGCTATGAAATATCTGTAGGGATAGTTCCCCACAGAGGAACAGCTATGCAAGTGCACTGCAGGGGTGTTGGGAGTGTCCACAAGAGCTTTCTAATGCTTTCTGGAAGTATAGCACAGTGGCTAAATATATAAACACCGGTCTCATAGAGACCCAGGCTTAATACAGATCTGTTGCTCATTCTCCTCTGCAAATGTCAGCTCCCTCCTCTGCAGGCAGAGCAAAAATGACATCTGCCTGGTAAGAGTTGTGAGGACCAGTGAGGAAGAGATGCCCATGATCCTCACACCATGAGTGAGTGTGGCTGTTGCTGCTTCATTGAACATATTAATACTCTGTTGTCTCAGGATGGGAGCCCTCAGCTGCAATGTGCCATAGCAAGAGACAATCTATGAGGCTTGACATGAAGACAGTAGGAAGCTCAGGCCTGAGCTGGGTGCTGTCCACAGCTCATGGTGCTGAACACAACTGATCTTACTGCCTTCAGCAACAGCACAAAGGGGTATGTAATTGTCATGTTCATAGTCTCTAATGGCCATAAATGTAAGTAGGAAAGGGTAGTCACATGTACACAAGAATAATTGCAAGAGCATTTTATCATGCCTACCATCAAAGTCCAATCACTTCTTACTGATTCTTTGTGGTGGTTAATATTGTCTTTTGAATCTCAGTTTGATTCTCCTTCTTGCTGCACAGCTAACACGCTGGTCACTTTCAGCTCTCTGTTACTTCCCAAAACCTTCATCTACACACACACACATACACACACACACACACACACACACACACACACACACACACACCATGCCTCTGTACACACCAACTGCTGTTCTTGGGATGCTTGAATCCTAGTCTGTGTTTGGTACATCCTTCTGCAAAGTTGTCAAGTCCCCTCTGGGATGTTCCCAGACAGACCCACAACCTTTTATACCACTGCTAAACTCTGTAACACCATACAGTGCTCAATAAATTCACTCTAAAACAATTGTTAAACATAACATTTGCTGTCTGGCCAGGTATTGCTGTGGGCACTGGGGAGTCAGCAAGGGGCAAACATGAGCTCCACATTAGGGGTTTCACAGTCTAAAGGAGCAGGCTTAAGAGTTACCTGAGAATCAACAGGTTAATCTGCAGAGCTCTAGGAGATGACCAGCAGTAGGGAGGACTTACCAAGGATCTATTCTACGAACTACAGGATGACTTCATCAAGAGAAAATGAAGGAGGAAAGCTATGCACAAAGGATACTGTATTTGAATATTTGCCTAACATACATCTGAAAAAGTTTTCCATGATGCAGCAGAGATTAGACGAAGATATTAATGGCACATGAATTGATGCGTAGAATGTGTTAGAAATTATTTCTACCTAAAACATGAACATTTATAAATCTCAAATTTTAATGGCACACAAGAATTTTCATACTGTGTGTGCTGGGTAGGCTTTGTCAATTAGACACAAGCTAGAGTTACATGAGAAGAGGAGGACCTCAGGTGGTGAATCTACTCTATCAGATTAGCCTGTGAGGAAATCAGTAGGAGACTCTCTTAATTAATGATCCATGTGGGAGAACGCTATTAGTGTGCATACCCTCTGTACACAGCTATTCCCCTTTATTTTCTCTTGATGAAGTCATGCCATGGTTCTTTCTACATATCTGTGGAAAGTCCTCCCTCCTGCCCATCAAGTGCTTCCTGTGCACATCCTAGAGCTTTGTAGCCAACTGCAGGTGGGGCCACCCTTGGGCAGGTGGTAAAGGTTGGCATAAGAAAGCTGACTGAGAAAGCCATGAGTTAGCAAGCCTATAAACAACTTCCCTCCATTACCTTTCCTTCAGTTGTTGCCTCTGAATTCCTGCCATGAGTTTCTGTGTTGGCCCCTCTTCAAGTAGGACTGTAACCAGGAAGCCAAAGAAACACTCCCCCTCGAAGTGAGTTTTGGTCATTATTTTATGACAATGACAGGGGAACACACAAGGTCATAATGTCAAGGTAAACAAGGTAAAATGTCAAAATGCTTAGAGAAAAGACTGTCAAGAAGTACAAATAAAAGTCTGTGGGTCAAATAAATGTTCTATGCATTGATGGTTGTGGAAGGTACATTTTCATGTTCATTACTCTGACTCCACAAAATTAACACTCAGATTGTAGATCTTTTTTAATATAAATTATGCCTTAATAAAACTTAATTAAAGGGTAGTAAGATATTAGTGTGCATAAAAATACAGTATATAGTTCAAAATTCTACATTTTAAAATATATTCATAAATTCCTCCTTAAAATATTTTTTATTTGTTGGTAACTTTACAAATGTATACAGTGTGTTCTGGTCTTATTATCCTCACTCTATACCTTCCTTCATAGCTACCCCCAAGACAGACTAGCTAAGCCATTTTCCTCTGCACTTCATGTCTTCTTCTTCATTATTATTATAATTGTTACTATTGTCCCACCTAGTATAGTTAGTGCTGAGAATGAGTTAGTGGCTGTGTGGCCATCCACTGGGGCATGGGCCTATTGTCATCTAATCCCCAAGAAAAGTTGACTCTTCATTCTCTCATTGGCTGTCGGTGTGTACATTGTCCATGCCATGTCTAGAAGTCAGAATTTCACAGCACTCCTTTCTATCCCCTGGATCTTACACTCTTTTCACCCATTCTTTCAAGATAATATCTGAGCCTTGGGTAAAGAGATGTCAATCTAAGTGACCCACCTATGGCTGGACACTTGCAGTCAGTTATGCTCCACACTGGACCAGATACATGCTAAACTACCATTCAAGCAAAACAAAGCTTCTCTAGGCAATGTTGAGAGCAGCACAAATATATAAGGGTAAGTGTAAATTCAAGAAGACAAATGCCTACTTAGTGAAACATCACCCTCGGGCCCTGTGATCTCCCAGTCATAAGCTTCTGACAAGGTTTACATGAAAACCCTCCTGGGTTGGAGGATTGAAATCCAATCACAAAGTGGCTTATTACTCCACGACCACCATGTAACTATCACATCAGTGGCCATGACTTGGTTGTCAGCTCTGTATGCTTGCATCTCTGGCAAGTCTGATAGAGAAAGGGTGAAATCAGCCATCTCAGATATGTCAGCCATTGACCAACCAATTCTTGACCCTTGCAAAACACCACTAACAGATTTATGACTACAGTGCAAATTTCCTGGGCTTTCTATTTATTCTCCTTCATCTTTAGTATTTAGACCCCTCATTTTTACTGGGTGCATAATTTTCCAGACAATACTCTTTCCCATAATCTCTTGCAGCTAGTCATTTAGCTGAGTCCTGCTTAATGGGAAAAAAACCTCTCAGGGATTCCAAGAAAATGTCTTTAATAAAAATATGAAATTGATCCTTCTTTGTCTTTTCTGTCTTCTCTACTTAGATTATAACTGCAGCAACTGGAGTCCCGGCAGACATACTAGACTCTGAGGCAAAATATTAAATATGAAGATGTATCCATTAAAAGGAGCCAGAATATCTAATAGTAAGGAGAAGCTATGAATCATCTTAGACCAGCCTGGCTGAGAATAACAAACAGACGCTTATTAGGGCTACCATGATCGAAGCTACTTCTGCTATGTACAGCTAGGCCTTATTCTAACTCACAGATCATGTCTCTTCCTTTTTTATTCCACATCAGTCAAGTGTGGTTGGAAGAATCAAGTTTCAGGAAAATTCCTAAACACATGTCAGCATCACTGAGTGAACTCAGAAGGCTGTATTGGTAAATTATGTAACAATAATAACTAAATATTAAGAGGACATAAATTTGACAGTGTGGAGAGACACTGAGGAGCTGGGGAGAGAATAGGGATGGGGAATGATGTAAATGCATTTCTCATATATAAAATTCTCAAAAATAAGATTTAAAAATGACACTATTTAAAAAAAGAGAGACCTGGCCGAAATCAGGACAACTTCAAAAGTTATGCCTCTAGGGGACTTCCGTGATCACAAAACTCAGCAGTAGTTAGTTAGGTGTGAGAACAGCTCATTTTTGCTAAACTGTCTTGATGACAAGGGATATTAATTAAGGTACATCATAAAGGGCAAAGGATGTGAGATTGCTGATTGCCATCTTAGCCAACTGCAGGGACTTGGAAGTGCTGGGAGTATCTTCTGAAGAGACTGATGTTGAAGCTGAAGAAAGGACCAGAAAGTGATCAAGAGCTCGGAAAGGAATGGAACAAAGGATTTAGGCTCTGCAAACCTCAGAGGTTAAAGTCAAGCAGGGATGAGGAGGATAAAGACCATCATCACACTATAGAACCATAAAGGACTGAGAATGGGTGTAAGATGGCCCAATAATCCAACAAGGTTGCCACCGAGCATACCTACTGTGCCAGGTTGCCGACTAAGCCAGGTAGACCATGACTTACTCCAAAATTTAATTTCTCCTGTTTCAAAGTGACTGTGTGACACACTGCTCCAAGGCGTTGTGTGGGTGGCTCATTTGCTTCATTCTCCTATCTGCAGCAGGCACTATGTCCCTGTTTTTTATGGACAGACAAAGTGCAAATGAGAAGCTTGCCTAAGTGTTGGGCGTGGTGACACAAACCTGTAAGCCCAGCACTCGGGGAAGCAGAAGCTGGTGGATCCCTGTGAGTTCAAGGCCAGCCTGGTCTACCAGTCCAGGAAAGCTAAGTCTACACAGAGAAACCCTGTCTCAGAAAAAAAAAAGCTTGCCTAGGGTTGTACCAAAAGACTCAAAGACCCATCAGTACCCACAGTGTCAGTGCACTGGTCACCTGGACATATAATGTTGCCTCAGCCTCAGTGAGACACCCAAGTCCTTCAGGAATCAGATTAACCACTTGTAGTGCTGACCTGGCCACTGGGTCTCTCTGGTGCCTCCAATGAGGTGCTTTTCAGAAACTCAGAAGGGTTCTGCTTCATAAAGTTGTGGACACACAGGGTTTCTTATGAAAAATGTAACACAACAGGAAGTTCGAGATGTGTGTCAGAATGCAATGCACACCATCATTAGAGCCGCCAAAGTGAGAGGTGACAAGCTTGAAGTCAACCCTTGGATGTGTGACAACTAAAGGCAGCAAAGCAGCCACTGGTACAGAACGACAGAGCAGATGTCAAGGATTAGCTCACAAGCCATGGAATGCAAAGCAGGAGGGCACAGAGAGAGTTAAGCTCCAGAAACAACAGTGTACAGCATACGAGACTCTCAGAGGCTCAGTGACCAAGAAGCATATGTCAAATTTTCACAAATCAGTTTTAAAAAATAAATCCAAGTTTAATTTCTCAGGAAAAAAAAAACTTTAAAGAAGTATGAGAAAGCTCTGTAGATCCAGCTTGCTCATAATTTACTCACCATTAAACAGCACCCTATTTTCCCCTAAGGACCATGAACTCGGCTATGTCCTCTTGACAGAACTAACAACCATCTGCCACAGGACTTACTGCCCTGCCTTGAATCAGAAGTCACTCATATTTCAGACCTGACCAAGAACTACCTGGGTTCTCCTGACGACCATAGTGGAGTCAGAGGCATTCAAGTAGCTCCAATAGGTGTCAACACTGAGACTTTGAGTGAAGTTATTAGGAAGGACACCCTATCCTCAACACCCAAGCTAGTCAGATAAATTTACAAAGCTTTCAGGGAACCATCATCACTGCTCCATGGATAAAATGTCTATAAATGAAGCCAGCATGAAGAAAAGTCAAGCCAAGAGCTAAGGGATGGGGCTGGTGGAGGACGGAAGCATTTTCTCACTCAGCTGCACCTGGTTGACCATCCACAGCTGCCCCTGGGGGCTCTTCAGTAATATGATCAAATAAATTATCTTCTGCAGTTGGTTTCTGTGATGGCCGATCTTTATCACAGGCTCTGAGCCCTCTACTGCAGCACGTATTTCTGAGTTCACCATGTTCTCTATACACCACAGACTCCCGAGGCACAAGGAAGTGTGCGTAGCATGGGGCAGACCCAAGCACAGGCAAGGCAGACACAAGCCTCACTGAATTCCTTTGAATCTATTAAATGTGGCCATGTAGAGATTGTTGTAAGTGTTCTAGACTGTAGCCCTCTCTACTTTTGTTCCGTGGATGCTACAATGGTCCCTCTTTACTTTTAAAACTTACTGTATCTAAAGATTAAGCAAATTCAATGACAAAAAAATGACTTCAAAGTTCTTTGTTCAGCTATATACACTGTCCTACCAATCTAGGTACATCTCCCCACCCAGCTTTTATTTCATTCTGAATACATCCTTTAAGGAAATTCAGGACTGGAACTCAAAATCAAATCTTGGCAAGGTAAATGCACTCCTTTATACAAAACAAAACAAAACAAAACAAGACCGAGGAATACATCATTTAAAGCAATAAAAAATGTATTATCCATCTCTGATTTTTAAATGCAAAATGGGACAGAACATATGTCTGCAAACAATAGATTTTGTAACATTTACTAAAGTCTTATTCAAGAAAAAAAAGAGAACAAATGAGTCAGGAAGGAAGTCCATCCAACTACAACACTTCTTGCAGTAGTACACACAGAGAGACTCACAACTTCATACGGTGTAATTTTGGAATGTAATAATGATAGATTCTAGAATGAAACTATAAGTGACAGGCCAGAAATAAGTGCTGTGTTTATCATGCACATCCTTGTTTTCCCATGAACCTTAGCAAGCAGATTCAAAGAGACATAATGGTGAGTCAGGGGACACCCTCTCACCTTGCACTTACATAGCAGGGTAAGTTTGAGGACAGAGACGATGTCAAGTCCAGCCTTGCCTTGGGCACATCCCAGTCTCCTCATAGAAAGATTTACACCAATCATCCCAGTCTCCTCACAGGCATCAGAAAGATTTACACTGATTTCCTTGTGGGATGTTGAGGTTGATGAGGGGAAGGGAAGGAGTGGACACTGTTGAGTTCTGTGGTGACTTGAATAAGGCCCTGCAAGGTGGACTTCCCTCCCTGAAGACTGGCCTGTTGCCTAGGGTTCTCATTCTTCCTGTCCTATGTCACCAAGTTAACTCACTATCTTGAATAGGAGCCACTTGGATCCTGAGACTTTGGACTGTGCCTTCCTCTAAGGTCTGCTCAGAACCAGCAAATAAGTGTATCTACCAACAGGCAGAAATGGGCTCTTGGCTCTGAAGGTATTGTGAGCACGGGCTGAAGAGTCTCCCTGGGCCTCCTGTCTGTGTGTCTGAAGGAAGCATTCAGGAACTGCAGTGTCTTTAACTCACTTTTAAACTCAAGGACATGCTGGTGCCAGAAAAGCATTTTCCTTCATGTGATCAAAAGGTCTGCAAGCCTAAACCTACTCTCACGTTAAGTGAAATGGATATCTGTCTATAGCCAACATCATACTGTCCCCCATAGGTTCCCATCCCAAACAGACAGGTGATGGTAATGTGCAGGGAGCCCCACTCTGCGAGGCACTTTCAGGGAACAATCAGCCTAAGACACCAACCATCCGATTCACTCTGACTCAGATGAATAGTGTCACTGCTCCGTAGAAACAGAAACAGCGATCGCAGAATCATGGTAACAGCTGACTAACTATTAACCGGTCTTGGTAATTTTGCTCCTATTTTTTAAAATAGTACTATTTCCCTAAAATAAAAACAAAACTCAAAAATAAGATGGAAGGTGGGTTGGTAGAAGTTGCCACCAGTCTACATAGAGGCAGAAGATAATTAGTTGACCTTTGTATTTTTGCTTTATTCATGTGCACATGGGATGAACATGTTGTCAGCACACAGCTCTGCCCCAGAAGCTGAGAACAGAGCAGAAAACAAGAGCTCCAAAGTCCTTGTTCCCAGGGAGGATTTGAGTCAGTGAGAGAGTCCAGGTAAAAACAGGGATGCACATGAGCAACAGAGACGAGATTATGAAGTGGAAAGTACTACAAACAGAAAGAGCAAGTGTTGTGACACAGATAACCTGATGTAGAGGCAACAAGGCCGTGGCCTGTGGATGGGGTTGCCTCTGATACCTATGCAGGTGTCAAACAGGAAGGAACCCTGAGAACAGGGAGACGAGGTGGGCAAAGCTGAAGGAAGATGCACTGATGGGTGAGATCTGTCCTCAGCATCATAATCATTCTCCACCGCTTGACCACACTCATCTAAAAGCATCTGTGGGGACCACTCCCTGGTCACCTAGCAGCCAAAATGCCCACATTCACCTCCCTGAAGAAAGAGCACTAACTGTTGACTATGAGCCACTAACAAACAGCAGAGCAGGTGCAGGAGCAAACTTGGGCCACTCAGAAAAGAAAGAGAAAAAGAAGTATATGGCTTATGTTATTATCAGTGATGGGGTAAGATAGGAGTTTGTTGGCATCAATGTACAGTCTTAGAGTAAGTTAGTCTCCATACTGTCAGCATGGGGAGACTTCATGCACATTAGGGCAAGAAACCTAGCCATCCACACAGCATCCTCACAGATGGGATACGATTAGGCCATTTCTTTTCTTTTCTTTTTTTCTTTTTGCTATTCCAGCACCACTATTAGCAAAGGAACAAAATTAAAATGACACATACCACCAATCTTATTTGTCCATATTTTAATTTATCTGAAATCAGAATAGGTCAGGTGATCACCAGTGGCCAGGCAGTGTAGCCTGAGCAGAGATCTCAAAACTAAGAGCTTCTTAGGGGAAAAAAATCCTGGGGACAATAATGAAGTACCCCAGGCATGGCACCAGATGAGCAAATTTCATGCAACTCAGTACAGCACAATTAGGAAGCCTGAGAAAAGGGTATACTCAGAACTGGAGTGCTGCAGAACGGTCAGACTCTGCAGACTTTAGACATTTTTGGACCAATTTCTCTTTTCTGGTGGATGAATGTGCAGAACCAATGGAGGATCAATGTCTAAGGATGAGGATGCTCTTTCAATGAACACAAAGTTCTAAATGCAGGAGGAGTGTCATGGTTTAATTAGCAGCCTTTTATTCTTAGTAATCACATGCATCAGAGTGCATCTTACAGACTCGAGGAAATCTGAGAACATTTATGAAGCATCCAGTGGCTGCTAGGAATTTTATACATGCTATATGGCACCTAATCTTCACAGCAATGCTATGCGCTCCACCTTCCAGATATTAATAAGTACCTTCCTGCAACATGGCTTGTTTCCAAATGAGCCACATACATTTAAGGAGCAGGTCATTCTTCAGGGACACCATGACAGGCAGAGGTCATGGTCTCAGGCATGCTCTGGCTACATTGTTTGTATCACCATCCTAATGACTCAGACATGGTGGGATACCCCTTTACCAGCATTTGGGGGACTGGGGCAGGAGGACTACCAAGTCAAGGCCAACATGGAATACATACTAAAACCATGTCTCAAAAACTAAACAAAAACTTTAGCTTTCCTGCTATGATTCTTAACTGTAGCTTGATGAGGTCTAGCATTATCTGGGAGATGAGCCTCTGGGCATGTCTGTGGAGGGAGTGTCTTGACATGGTTTGCTGAGATGAGAACACCTGTCGACCATTCCCTGGGCCAAGGTCCTGGGGTGTGTGTGTGTGTGTGTGTGTGTGTGTGTGTGTGTGTGTGTGTGTG
>OU015757.1:4450810-4467684 GCA_907169655.1 Acomys percivali | reverse complement strand
CTCTCCTGCAGGGCATGCAGCCTGGGATATCACCCTCTCCTTCAGGGCATGCAGCCTGTGACGTTAACATAATGCTTTTAGACACAATAGCAATTCTCATCACAGATCAGGCAGATCACTGCGTAGTAACGCCAAAAATTCTCACTGTGACTGAGATTCTAAATTAACTAAAACAACACAGTTTCTATATGGGAGAGCAAGGGAGCAGGACATCCCTACACACAGCTAGCAAGAACACGTAATTTCATACAGAGAAATGCAGTACTATAAATCAAAAGCCTTTAAATCAATCTGACTGTCAAAGTTTTGATCCTATCATGCATTCCAGAAAGCATATGTTTGTATATGCCTGTGTGCGTGTGTGTATGAGTGTGTATGTGTGTACATGTACATGAATGTGTGTGTAATGGCAGTGACTTGTGATCCCTACACTTTGAACCTCAAGAAAGAAGATCCTGAATTCCAGGCCAACCTGAGCTCTGCAACGTGAAAACAACAGCAGCAACAGAGACAGAGAGAGAGAGAGAGACAGAGAGAGAGAGAGAGAGAGAGAGAGAGAGAGAGAGAGAGAGAGAGGAGAGAACACAGATATATGTATGTGTACATACATAAATATATGTGTTTTGTATGCATTTTCTCAATGTAACATTTGTTCTAACGCTGAAAGCAATTTAACTGTCCATCTGCATGAAGCCAGTTAAATGCAGCACACTAGACCCATGTCATATGATAAACATGATACTGCCAATAAAATTCATGTGCTAATGGAGTAGTGTTCAAACGGTGAGTCCCAAATCATTAGTGAGTCATAAAAGCAATTTAGAAAGGCATGGCCAGCCTTTAAAATAGAATAGAAAGTAAACTGTTTAAGAATGCAGTATACATAGTAAGAGTAGATGGTTTCACGAACTGTTTTGTAAATGCATGTGTATTTATTCTAAGTAATTATATAAGGTATATTTTGTACCACTGGGGTATAGTAAAATAAATAAATAAAGGCTACTGTAGTGATGGGAAATTCAGACACATGAGAATATACAACTGGTTTGTTTAATTAGAAATAAAGAGGAGTGGCTCAGGGGTGTGGTCAGTGTAATAGCGCTGGCCTGGCACATATGAAGTGCTGGGTTCAATGCCCAGCACAGGCAAGTAAAGTATCAGAGTAAACAGTGGCGGGGACATAGCTCAGTGTGGGCAGTATGAGCACCCACTGCACACATGCAGGCCCTAGGTTCAATCTTCAACACCAGAACAAAACAAAGGAATTATAAACTTTAAGATAGAACCCTCAACTTAAGCTAGCATGGATAATCAATTACATATGCACGCTTGTGCTCAGGTTTTAGGAGAATGCAATCTCTCCCAATGTGTCTTAGCTATTTTCTAAATTTCCTATCATGTGTACTTATTAACAATCAAAAGGGGGCTACTTTTCAAGAATGGTTGTGGTAAGCAAATCACAGTTTTAGGCAATTCCTAAAAGTAAATGGCTGGTGACAGACTAGTTAAATACAATGCTTGGGAAGCCATCCACTCCTTGGATGCCCTGCTAGCAAAGTATCCTGAGGAATTAAAAATATGGTGTATGTCTTCGAGTAATAACACATGAAGGTGATTGCTTCTATTAGAAAAGAAAAAAGAGGGAGATGAGAGCAAGAATGAAACAGAGAAAGGGAAGATCATACAGTACCCAAGTTCAAGGGAAACCAAGGGACGTCTGCCTGTGAGAAATGGTAGCAAAGTCCTGCAGAGGCCAGCGTGCCGTGGTGAGAACTGCAGCCGCCACCACCTTCAGCGGTTATGCAAATTTTAAACAGTCAAGAACATGATAAACTCATGGCCTTCATTTATAGTCAATGAGGCAACCAGTGATCTGACTTCTTCTAAAAGCTGATGAGGACTTTTACACCCCAGCTCTACTCCACTTTCAGTCAGGAGCTTCACGTTCAGGACATGTTATTTTCTTTTTGAAAAGAACTTGGTAGATCCCACTTTTTGTATGGGGAAAAAAAGCAATAGTGACCTGATTTTATCTTGCCACCACCATCCCCCTCCCCACTCCGTGCCCTGCAGTACCCCAGTGGGTGTGGCTGCTGAAGTTGATCAGCAAAGAACAGTGTAACTGCAACTTTGCTGTATTCACTGTTCCTTGGTTTCCAGCTCTTTCTCCACTGTCAATATGACCGCGGCATCAAAATGTTTATGCTGTGCAAAAAAAGTCAAGGACAGCTCCTGCTGTCTGAGTGGTGTATGACTCAGAGAGAAACCCTGAAAACAGAGTGTTCACTGGTGGGAAAGCCTGGAAGAGAACCATCTGCCACCAGGCAAGCCCACCCGAGTCTCAAAAACAACTGACGGTAGAAGAATCTGAGGGCCCAGACAAACTAAGTCACTCATTGGTTAAGGAAGAACTCGTAAATAGGATGTCGGGGACAAAAGATAACAAAAGGAAAATGAGAGTTAAGAAAAGATCTTACTGTTATGGATCTTCTGTGCAAGCCTCGGTTTAAACCAGGAAAGTTCAAGGATGTGTGTGTGTTTTCACCAGGGTTCCTTATCATGAATGTGGCTTACGGATGCACTGCTCACACTGTTCACACACAATCAATAGAACAGTCACCCAGTGTTAAAGCACAGCTCCCTAGCTGGAACCAATGAGGATTTAAGGAAAAAATAACTCCATGCTTAAGGAGCACAACAGACAGAAACACCCTCCTGTTTGCCCCCCACCTCTACCTCCCCACACCCCTACTCCCACCCCGCCTACAGGGAGCTGGCTTATCCTTTTTAAAACACGTCGTCATGCCAGAATGTATGTTCCAGACTTTCTGTGTGCCTCTCATTTGAACCTTGCAACCTCTTCATGAAGGATATACTGTTAATGCCTTCATACTAAGATGCTTAAACTGAGTCGCACACAGCTACTCAAGGCCACACAGCCAGCAGGCTGCACAGTAAATATTCAGAGTCAAGCAGTTGGCTTAAAAGTCCATGTCACATGACTGGCTTGTGTTCTTAAGGATACATGGTCAGCAGATGGAATCTCAATCTCTCTCCTCAGAGCCATTTGGGGTGGTACTCTAGCCATATGCCTTTGCTTTGTATTGTCTAAGAGACCAAAGTAGTTTCCCACAGGGCCAGCTTCATTCCTCACTTAAAAGCCAAGTAAGATAAAACAGAAAGAATGGGGGACTCTCCAGGCAGGTCGTGTATTGGACATATACAAATAAAACGGCTTTAGTAAAGGAATGGTGTGGGAGGAGGTATACCAAGACACCTGGTACCTTTGGTAAGCCAAAGAGTCCTATTCTTGGAGTCTTGGGTGTAGGGAATGGCAGGACTCTAAGTCCTTGCCTTTGTCTGAGGGCTCGGAATGAGAATAATTTGCATTTGTTGCTGTTGTTGTTGTTGTTGTTGCTGCTGCTGCTGCTGCTGTTGTTGTTGAAAAAGGGTTTCTCTGTGTAGCCTTGGCTGACCTGGAACTCACTTTGTAGACCAGCCTGGCCTCAAACTTGTAGAGATTCTCCTGCCTCTGCCTCCAGGGTACTGGGATTAAAGGCCTGCACCATCACCACCACCACCACCACTACCAGGTTAGTAATTTGCATTTTAAGGTGAACAAAGTAGCCAGTGAATTTTAGGACATAGTTATGTTGATTTTCAGGAAAAAAAATTGATTTCGCCATCCCATTTCCAGTAGAATGCTCCCGGAACAGCTCCTAATGCACTGCAGCTGTGAATAAGCGTATTCTGCCGCCACTCAACACTGTCAAGATAGACTCACTCTCAGAACTGAAGAGCACTGAGCCCAGCACAGAGCCTGGCCACAGATGAGTTGTAAATGCAAACTCAGGAGCCTGAACATGTGCCTCGGGCTTGCTTTCTACTCAGTCTTGAGCTAGCCTCTCCCTCATATCTACCATGCCTTCTTCCGCCCTTGGTAAGTATGACGGCTAACACTGACTGTGTAACTGACAGGATCTAGAATTGAACTGCCTCAGAGACAAACCTCTGGGCATGCCTGTGAGTGACTTTCTAGATTGAGTTAATTGAAGTGGGGAGACCCACCCCAAGTATGGGAGACCTGGATGGAATAAAAAGGAAAAACTGAGCCAAGAGCCATTATTCATCTCACTCCTCCCTGACTACAGACTGCGATCCGAGACCACAACTAAAGCAGGTCTGCGGCAATGCCTTCCCCGACATGATGGGCTGTACCCACAAAGTCCATTGGGACGGACTGTACCCATGGTGAGGCAAAGTAAAACTCTGCTTTCTCAAGTCGCTTTGGGTAGGCGTTTCATCACAACAGTAAGAAAAGTAACGCATGCAGTGAATCTCCTTAAAAGACACCTTGGAGTGTAAATATGCATTGAAATCATAAAACAAATGTACTCAAAGCTTCTCAGAAACAAGACGCTCAAGACACATATCTGGGTAAATACTCTGAAGTACCCTTCCATTACTCCAGGAAGTCACCCACAACTACAAATATAATGGCACTTGTCAGTGCGAGCACGGAAGGAAAAATGACTGGAGACCAGCCTCTCAAGACTCTCCACATGTAAACACCCTGATGCACTCTGGTACCCAGGGCAGTGGTCAGCGTGAGTCACACGAGGTACATCAAAGCCAAAGTAAGTCAGGTGACCTGAGCATGTTAGCTCACTTCAATGTGATTGCTGAGAGGGGGCCTAGAGTGAAAGGGTATGTCACTTACACAGGCATATGCCATCACAGGGAAAAATAATATTTTTCGTTAAAAAATGACAAGGTTATTAGTCCCTTTAAAAGTAATAATTCAAATATGAGGCACCAGAGTATGATGTCCCCTGGATGGGGAGACCTGGTGGCACTCAGAGGAAGGATAGCAGGCTACTAAGAAGAGACTTGATACCCTATGAGCATATACAGGGGGAGGAAATCCCCCTCAGGCACAGTCATAGGGGAGGGGAGTAGGGGGAAAATGGGAGGGAGGAAAGAATGGGAGGATACAAGGGATGGGCTAACCATTGAGATGTAACAAGAATAAATTAATTTAAAATTTTTTAAAAAATAAAAAAAGTAATAATTCAATATAAGTCTCAACAAGAACATGTGAAGAGTGTACCTCAAGCATCAGCGAGCTTAGACCTGGCTTACTGTGCCTTCTATAGGTAAATGCTCCTCCAATGACCCCAGGACTGAAGATCTAAGGAGATGGAGCCTAGGAAAAGGAAGTCAGGTCCCTTCTTAGCATGTCCCGGAAGCGGATACGACTCCAGCCTTTTCCCGGCTACCCTAAGATGAGGCGTCTCCTCTGCCAAGACTCCTGTCACCTCGCGGCAGGCCCAGACCGACAGGGCCAACTGATGGTGGTTTGGAAACTCAAAATTGTGAACCAAAATTAGCCTTGCCACTCTCTAGGTTGATTTACCTCAGGCATTTGTTACAGTGACAGAAAGTTGATATTTCCCCGAGCTTCTCTTCAGGACTGAAGTTCACTGTGGGTTCTTTGAAATGAAGGGTGATTTTATCTCACATAGAGAATGCACAGGTGGCGCACTTTTGTACAGAGTGTTCTTTTTTGCGCCTGACACCCTTCCCTACTCTTCATCTAAATGAAATATATGTCCCTACAGGTCCCTCACTTCTCACCATGTGTGAGAGACCATGGCCACACTGTCCCTTCCATCCAGTAAGTATTCCCGTTGGAATCTTGCTAATGGAACTGGCCTTTTGAGCACACAGAATGACCCAGGCTGCAGTAATGGTTTGTTCTCTTTTGCAGCCTCTGCGTGGTATGAGAGAAGACAGACACACACATCTAAGTGTCCTGCTGGGAGTCCAATGAGCGTCTGCTGTCTTATCCAGAAGTCTTGGCCTCCAGCCCGCTCTTCCCTAGATTGCCGGATCTCCCTCCTCCCAGCTGCCCAGGCCTCACGCGCGATCTCTCATTTTCTCTTACACCTTACCATCTGGATTTACATGTTTTTTTTCTGCTGTGCCCAACAATCCAGTCCAAATGATCAGCACTTCTCACTTGGAGTGCTGCAGAAACCTCCTGACTAGTGTCTCTGCTTTCTTGGGTCCTTTTACAGTGATGCTTCACACATCACACCCCTCTCCTGATCTGAGTCACCAGTGAGTGGCTCCCCATCCACTCAGAGGCACGATGTGATCTGGTCCTCATGTCTCAGCCCTTCCCTACCCTTGCTCTGTGCTACTCACATGGGCTTCCTTGCAACATCTCAGACTCGCCAAGCACAGCCAGCAATGAAGCTTCTTACCTCTGACTACAACGTCCACACAAAAGCCTAGAAACCTGGCTCATTGGCTAAGAGCCCTTGCTGCTCCTCCGGAGGTCCTAGGCTCGATTCCCAGCACCCACATGGCAGCTCACAATGAGATATACCCCCAGTTCCAGGGTATCTGATGCCCTCTTCTGGTCCATGGGCACCAGGCATATATATGGTGCCCAGACTTACATGCAGGCAAACACCCATACACATAAAAAAAATGACTTTAAAAATTTATAGTCTTAGAAATAAATAAAGATGTTTTCCCACCCAAATCATTGACTCACTTCAGCATTTCCATCCAACACAACTTCTCTGACTACCTTCCATTTGTATCTGACTGGCTCCTGAAACCTTCTCAGCACTGTTCTTTGACCATCTCACTCCCTTAGTGTGTTTAGGCTCCGCCATCCCCAGGCGAATGTAACTCCAATGATATTGTATGTAACAGTCAGAGCTCGAGCCACAGAGTCAGACTCCAACCCTTTTGTATGTAGTATGTTCATTTATGTATTCATGTATGGATCTGCACCTGCTCACATATGTTCAAAGGTATATGCCACCACCCCAGTCCTCTTACACGAGTGCTTGGAATCCCAACTCATATCCCCTGTGTATGAAGCCAGACCTTCAGCAAATGAACCATCCTCCAGGCCCCAGTGTTTTGGTGCAGTGTCTCACTACATTTCCTAAGCTAACCTTGAACTACTAAAGTCAAACTACCTTTTTGGCTTAGTCTTGTGAGTGGCTGTAACTACAGGTGGCACCACTACTCTTGGCTTTCATATTAACTAGGAAGAGGTTCCCTCTTATACTCACTGCATTGATTTATAGCTGAAATGCCATCTAGAACACAGTATTTTCTGATCACCTTTTTATTCTTTCTTTATTTTTATTTTTTGGTTTTCTGAGACAGGTTTTCTCTGTGTAGCCTTGGCTTTCCTGAACTCGCTTTGTAGACCATGCTGGCCATGAATTCACAGCGATCCTCCTGCCTCTGCCTCCTAGGCATGTGCTACTGCACACATACGTGAATAATACAACAAATGGATACAAGGAAGACAATTGTATCAAGGAAGTAAACAGCTCTATTCTGGGAGGAATTTTTCTCCGCACAATACTAAAGAGCCACCTCAGGAAGCAAGCGTCCCCACTGCTGCTCCGTCTCTTCCCTCTTTGCACACTCTCATGTGCATACAATGCTGAAGCCTGCTACTGCCATCTCCACATCATGCTGAAATGAGCCAGAGTCTAACTCCGAATGGGCAATGTGACAGAATGGAAGGATATAAGCAACCTGCCTGTGTCACACACTGGTAAGCCGCTAAATCTCCTCCAGGACCACCAACTAGGATCTCTGGCTAAGTGAATGCCAAATGTCCCAAGTCACTGCTCATTACGTTTTCTCTTACTTACAATGAGAAGTATCCAAAATGACACTTTCTGTCTGCATTTATCAACCTAGATTGGATTTGTCGTGTGCTTGTCTGTCCTCTTCCCTAGACGAAGGTTTCACAAGGTAACGACATGCTCTTACCGATGCCCTCCCATCACACTGAGGACAGCCCTTAAATGCTGTCAGCTAAGGGAGTGGTCCACTTCTCCAAGTTCTTGAAACTTAAACTAAGTGTAGCTCCACGTCACTCTCCCTGGCCCTTCTGAGATGTTGCTGTTGTTGTTGGATCTGGCATCTCTCGGCTCTCAGAAAACTAAGACACATCTTCGAAAACCAACTCTTCCTCAAGCAGTAGCTAAATCCAAAGGACTTTTTTCACACTTTGGTTTTAACATTCTAGTGACATTCAACACAGTTCATCACTCCCTCGCTTTTGAAACTTAGTTCCATAAAACTGCCTTGTTCTTATTTCCCTTCTGTATCTCTGCTTCCTTTACAGGTTAGACTTTGTGCATTCTCCAATTAGCTTCAAAGCCCAATATAAACCCACTTCTCTTAGTGGAAAATAATAGCCTTGGCCTGGCCTTGACTGTGCCTTTGTGATGATAACTTCCTGTGTTCCATGTTCCACCTCCCATCCTGCCCTCTACCAGCGCAGAAGTATGCCTCCAGTCACCCTTTCACATCTATACAGGATGACCCCAAATCATCTGAAACTCAACACTTTTGGACTTGGAACTTTCATTTTGCCTGAGTAATCCAGGGCCCAGTGAAGAAACCTACCCGCAAACTAGTTTAAACCCCAAAATGAAATGTAGTAACTCAAGTAACTAGGAAAGAGAAGAGACTTGGGTACGCTTGAATTCTGGAACATAAGAACAAAGAGAGGTTTCTCTCCATCTCCCATCTCTGCTTAGCTTCAACTAAGGCTTGGCTTTCTCAGAACAAACCAACTTTCTCATGGCCAAGAATGCACAGGGCACATCGCGCTCATGGTCATCAACTCCCAGGTCAAGTTTCCTCACTCAATCCAGGCCTACAAGCCCAGGGAAAGGAACCAATGAATGCCTGCTCTGTACTAATCTTGTTGCTACACTGTTGTACAATAGGTCAGAGGGCACTCGGGGAATCTTAAACCACAATCATGTGACTGGCTTTTGCTTCCTCAGAGGGTGAGCTGGACAGTTGAGCTGAGCAAATGGGGATCTACTGACTCCAAGTGTTTCTCTGTCTTTATGTTCCCTATACTAATCTGAGGCTCGGCTTACAAATCCCTCCATGGCTCCCTTTCCAACTGCACATAATGAGTCCTTCTTCCTCTGCTCAACTGCAGCAGCTGTGCTTTCAGTTTTCACATAATGCACATCCCAGCCATGATGCCTTTGCCCTTGTGTGGCTTATGCACACAGACAGACAAGTTCACCCATTCATCCTTGAGATCTCTTTTCAAATGTTACTTATTTGTAGACTCTTCCAGAACATTCCTTTCAGGAACCACCCTCATAGGCACGGCTAGAGTGTGCTTCTACCAAGATTGTTAGGTCCTGTACCTGTGAGCAAATTGTGTTCTTTGCCATACTCCCTTGTGGCCCTCAGTGCTGTTCTTCTGAGGACTCACAATGTTTGTTATTTCAGCTTCATTCACCATTATTGATTCTTTCTCCCCACACTGTAAGATGCCAACAACAAGCACCCCTTGCTTGTGCTTACCTTTCTCTCTCCAGCACCAAGCACAGTGCCTGGCACACTAGGTAACAACCACGCAGATGGAGAAGTGGATGTCAGAGGCATTATGAGACATATGGAGATTAAAACCTCGTTTCAATCAGGTTAAATACGGGGTCATTTTTAGTGCACTGTCTTCAAGGTGTTCTGTTGATAATCTTGGGTGAATTGCTTGTAATTAATTCTCTTGTCTAAAATTTATCTTTCCCGAATGACATACATATAATGTCCCTTGATCACTTTTTACTGTCCTGTCTTGTTCCCTTGTCCACTGAACCTCTTCTCCTCAACACCTCCCTCTCCTTACTTTTTGTTTTCTTCTACTATCTCATCCCAGTGCATTTAATTACTAATGCCTGCAGAAACATAGGCAAATTACTTGGGCAAGGACAACTTACCAGTGGCTACAGCACTAAGGAACACAACTACACTCTCCCAGCAATGATTAATTGTTATACCTCCTTGGAGAGGAATGGGCTCAGACTCACATCCTTCTCTAGGGACCCACAGCTTCTGTGAGTTTGTGGGCATAATACCCATGTCATGTCCAGAAAACAACTTTTCATAGCATCCTTTCTCATCCTCCAGTTTTCACATTCTTTCCACCACCCCCTTTTCTGTAACGTCCCTGGGTCTTCAATAACATGACTCCACAGCCACTGATTCTCAGCAATGTGATGAGCTATGAGGCTCTGTATTAACTCTCAGCCACTGCAAACAGAAGCTTCTCTGAAAAAACATTGTAAGTAGTACTAATCCACTAATCAACAGGTATGAACATTTGTATTGAGGAAGCAGTGTGACATTATGCACCCACAAAAACACAATCATAATATAGGTCTCCAAACCATACAATCTCTTGCCATTGCTCGTGTTTGCCCACTAAAACTTAGATAATAAAACCCTGTTGTTGAAGACACCACAAACTTTGTTTGCAAGACAGTTGGGAGTGGAGCTGAACATTTCCTCCTTCTGGCTGGCTTTCACACTTCCAGAAAGTGCTATGCAGGTTCCTGGGGTAGAAAAATTATCAACAGTCTTGTTCAGCTGTCAACCAAGCTTCCAAGAAAGATGTGCTCACACGTGAAATAGTGACATGCCTCTTACAGGAGTAACCAACTAAATTCTGAGTGGCTATTGTACCAGTTAGTTCCACAGGAAAAACTCATGTCTAGTACTATAAACTTGGTCAAAAACCCATGGCTGGAGGTAAGGGGTAAGAGATCCCAGGGAACCTACCATTGCTATTTCGCTATCTGGACACAGTCCCTTTTTCTATACCTGTTTCTTCATCCATAAAACATAGAAAAGAGCAAATGTTTTCCAGAGGGCATCATAAGATGAGCTGCTAAAGCTTCAGCTGGAACATGGAAGGGAGATGTATCTTCTCCAATTATACTTAGCTAAGAGAAACTGAAAACCCAAAATAATACAGCTTACAGAAAACAGAAATGTCTTCCTATCTTATCCAAAGGGCTCCCACTGGGCTCTTTCTATCTTGCTGCCCCACAATTTACAGTATGTGGCTTTTTCTATACAATGCTTCAAGACAATTCAAAGTTTGACCATCATATTCTTATTTTCACTAACATCAAAGGGAAGAACATCCTTTTATGGCCAAGAAATTACTCACGGCATCTATCGTTAAATCCTGTTTGTCCAAATGCAAAGTCATTAACCACATCAAGCAGATGGAAGAATAGGAAATGCCGCTGTTATTCTATATTCTACAAGTTCAGCCAACATTGAAAAGACAAATAGCAGCTTCTAGCACAGCTAGACTCAAAAGGAGAACCCTTCCATGGAAACAAGAATTCTTGTCAAGGAGTGTTTTAATAAAGGAATATACAAGCAATGGAGTCAACCCAAACTAACTCATCTAAGTGAGCCTCCAAGTACATAAATGAGTCTGCTGAATTTGAAAGCTACCGTAATCATTGTACCAAATGAACCACCATCATTATATAGCCGATGGACAGGACATTCTCCACCACTGAGTGAAGAGTGAGGTCTGACTTTCATACAAACTCTGGTGCCCTATTTCTGACCATGTCCCCTTGATGGGGAGGCCTAGTGGCACTCAGAGGAAGGATAACAGGTCACCAAGAAGAGATGTGATACCCTATGAGCATATACAGGGGGAGGAGGTCCCCTCAGTCACAGACATAGGGGAGGGGAGTAGGAGGGAAGCGGGAGGGAAGGAGGATACAAGGGATGGGCTAATAATTGAGATGTAATATGAATATATTAATAAAAAAAGACCTGAGTTCCATAACCTAACAACTCGGAAACACTGCTCAGCTCTTGTTTTCTCATGTCATCCATGTCTTCAAGCCTTACAGTAGAAGAGCAACCATACAAACACAGACACACACACACACACACACACACACACACACACACACACACACACAGGCCTGACCTAGGATTTTCCCTCTGATAGGTGCTAATCTGCACTTCCCCCAAAATTATAGGGTCATGTCCTACTACAGAGCCCCTGCAGGTGATGGATAGGGATATGGCTTGCAAGCTTTGCCATCTGCCACTAATCACCACCTTAGAAAACTAATTGTGTTCAATAGGTAAAGCCATCCCGTTTTCTTTGCTTAAACACACCTAGGGGAAATTATGTAAGAAAAGGAATCCCTGGCCTCCCCACAAATTCTCGACTTTATAGAAAAACTGATCCTGCAGCAGTTCAAAGAAAAAGGGAAGTATTTACTTTTCCCTCCTTTCATGCAGAAGAGAAAGTAGCGCAGAGGGTTATTTTGATAATAGAAACTAAACTCTAAATAAGAGCTTCTAAGAGCAATACCCACACTCAAACCACATATTTTCTTTCATCTCATGGTAATCATACAAGGAGTCCGCATCCTTATTATTAAAAGCTTTTATCAAGGGCCAGCAGGTGCCTGGGGCACAAAAGGAGCCCATTTTCCCTAAATCTATATCATTTCTTTGTGATAACATGAAGGTCTCTCTCAGGAACTCAGAAGTAAGCATATACTCTGATAACTTTTAACATATATCAAGAAAATTTAAATGCACATCCTTTCCATTTCCTTACTAACAAGTGGGTTCCAGGAGACACAGAAACCTCTGCAGCTTTCTTTGTAAACTTCTTCAAGAAATGGAGACCACAGAGATACCCATTAAGAAAGGCGTGGTCAAGGAAAGCATGATACAACCCCTTGTGTTAGCATTATTATCCAACCACGAACTAGCTCTCCCCATGCAGAGTCCTAGAAACAGTCCACAGTCTAATGACAGGGAAACAGCACACACAAGGTAGGCAAGTGAAGGCAATGGAAAACAAAAGTAAAACAGGCCAACAGGAGGCAGGTAAGGCACTGCTGCTGATGGCTTTGACTTGAGTATTTCCCATCTCTGTAACTGTGGGCAAGTCACACAACACTGTGAAAATTACACTGCAATTTCCAAGTTCCTGTAGAATGGGGTAAGAGCATGATGCAAGGGGCTGCCTGGGTATCTGCTGGCGGCAGCGGCGGCGGCAGCAGCAGCAGCAGCAGCAGCAGCAGCAGCAGCTCCACAGCTTCTCACCACTGTTATCTGACTCTGCCGCTGACATTTTCCCATATCAACCACCCAAAACTAAGGAAACACGGTCACAGTAAGCTGTGAACCTCTTCCAGGAAATGAATCTGGTAGTGCTAGAAGCAAGACATAAGCCACAGAGGAGACACCTTTATCATTCTGCTAATTAGCTGGTGACATGAGTTATATAAAAGCAATGGATTCCTTTACGACATTTTCATACATGTATATGGCCTACCACACTACTTTTCCCACATCCCTGATAATAACCTCTGCACTTTCATATCCTCTTCTTTGTGTTTTTATTACTGAGAAGGAATGTGCAGTAATTGTCTTTGTAAGCCAAATATTATTTTCCATAATGATCTATAATTCCCTACATTTCCCTGCAAAATGACACAGTATCATTCTCCTTTATGACTAACACTCTGTTGTTTATATATACCACATTTTCTTTATCCACTCACGTGTTGATGGGCAGCTAGGCTGATTCTATGACTTGGATGTTGTGAACAGTGCTGCAGTCAACATAAATGTGCAACTGTCTATTACTGACTTTATTTGCGCACGCGCACACATGCACACAGACACACACAGGTGTGATATAAATGCATTGTGTGCAGCCTCTGCTTTTGGACTTTGGAAGGACCTTTATACCAATTTCCGCAGTGACTTCATTAATTTTCATCCCTACCAACAGTGTAAAGGGTCCTTTTCCTGGTGCCTGAACATATGTTTTGCCTCATGTTTGCGCTGCCAGTTGCTTTGTTTCTTAATGATAGCCTTTCTGACTAGGGTGAGATGACATCTCAGTGCTGTTTCTCTCTTCATTTCCCTAACGGGTAAAGATGTTGACTATTTCCCATGTATTTATTGGCCATTTGCAGTCTTCATTTGAAAAGCTTTCTGCTCATTTGTCCTCTGAGGGGAGGGATTAATCTTTTTGCATTCTTTATATATCTTATATATTAATATTGATCTATACCTAATAAAGAAAGGCTATGGCTACATATGGGCTTAGGGGCGGAGGTGTCGCCTAGGCCTGGTAGTTCAGGAGGAATGGGGATAGCAGACACACAGGGAGCCACGGCTGGGGCCTCCACATCCTCATCTATCTTCTGCTGTTGTGTCCCTTCAAATCCAAACACAAGAGCCCCAAACCTCAGAGTGTGGCTGCACCTGGAGAGTCTTTAAAGGGGTAATTAAGTTAAAATGAAATGTGATCTGACTGGTGTGCTTCTAGGAAAAGGGGATTAGGAACAGGGAGCCCCACTCAAACACTAAAACGATGCTTAATCCCAGATAGGAAGATGGCCAGGAAAAGAATAGGCCAACTCGAAAGAGAATCTCAGTAAGGAGAGGAAAGCACTGTGGTGGTGAGAGACAAGAAAGGATCCAGTACGACAGCCAGAGTCTCAGGGAAGTGACTCCCACAGTGAGCACACCTCAGGAGCCTGGAGAGTCCACACAAGCAGTACCACCTCAACCGCCTCACTCCAGCTTCCCAACAGACGCGGCTTCCTATGTAGCCTGTGCAAGGGGAGGAGACACAGACAGGCTAACAGCAATGTCCAGGCTAGCTGACGCTGAGCCTTTTTACTGCCAGTTATTAGCCAATATTCATGCTACTCCTGTGGTCCTTGAGGGCTCTGACTCTCAGCTACACCCTACCCCACTGGATAAGTTGTTGAACTTTTAATTCTGATTTAGTTTCCTCCTGTGTGGCCGGAGAAAGAATGGTCTCCCTCTTGTGTGGTTGTCATGGGGGCTGCTGTGTGGGCAGACGATGCATGGAGAACTTTCTGCAGGGTTTAACAAGCACACGGTCAACTGCGGTGTCTTCCCCCCACCCCGCACCCCTGCAAGTGCAACAAGGTAGAAGGCCCCAGGAGTGATGGCAGGTACAGAGGCAGAGAAATGGGGCTAAACTCTCCCTAGCTTCCCTCCTCTGCCAAACCCTGAATCCTGCCAGTCCCAGAATCTCCCAGTGGAGTCTGTCATTGTAGAGACTGTGTCGTGGTTTTTGTCTCTGCTTGATCTTGGGAGATGAGCAGTATGAAGCACATTCTAACCTACATGCTTGCTGTTTACATCACCTAGAACTGGAAGACAGGGGTGTTCTTTAAAAAGTAGTATCAAAGAGGAAGCAGAAAACAGAGTTACGGGGGAGCCAGATCTTAGAAACATCTTTTTCCACATCAGGAATGTCTGTGTGTGTCACAGAGCTTCATAACAAGTGAGGGGTTTATCACTGAAGTCAGCCAACATGCCATTCATACAAATGTATTTTCAGGGGGTGGGGAGGTGACTCAGTGGGAACATTGCCTGCAGCTCAAGCTTGAGACCCTCAGGTCAGATGCTCAGCATCCAGGCAAAAGTCTGTGCATGGCAGCACACCTACAACCTCAGTGCTGGTAGGGCAGAGACAGGCAAATCCCACGGGTTCACTGACCAGTCTAGGTCATATCCCATATGACCATATCCCAAGAACTCAGGAGGAGAATAACAGAGGTGACACGCAACATTAACCGCTAGCCTCTATAACATACATAACATACATACACACACACACACACACACACACACACACAAACATACACTCACTCACATGCACACACACTCACATATACACACTCTCATGCATACACGTAAACATATGCACACACACATATACACACAGACACACACACACAGACACACACACACACACACACTGACCCTATTCACCTACCACTTCTCCAAAGGCAGCTGTCAAAGGAGTCTCAAAACCTAAAAAGTTATGTGGAATAAGAATAGGACAGAAATATTTTTGTATTAAAGAATAAATTCCTGGATGGTGCTGTCACCAGCCCCTCTTCCAGAGCCACTTACAAGGTCTGCAAAGGTAGCAGGGTCAAGGCGTGCTCACACAAGGTGGCACCAAGTGTAAATTTCCACCCTGCACACTGCCTTGAAAGAGCTTGTGCAACAGGGATGCTTTTAAAGAAGATACAGCCCTGGGGAATTTTCATCTCCCAGATGCCCCACACAGGAAAGGGGCAGCCAAGTCTCCAAGTCTCTGAAATCAGCAGCACACAGGCAGGCTCAGAAAATCTCTTACACAATTCTCTCTCTCTCTCTCTCTCTCTCTCTCTCTCTCTCTCTCTCTCTCTCCCTCCCTCCCTCCCTCTCCCTCTCTCTCTCTTTCTCTCTCATCCTCTCAAGTGCTGAGACCTTTAAACCAACCACAGTACATTCTTCCACAGCATAGTTTATTTGCTCTGGCTTCTCCTGGAGCCCAGGCATGGGTACTGAGATCTAGTGACAAAGATGAAGTCAGGTTGGATTTGGCTATGGAAAGGGACTCTAAGGAAACGCCCCTACCTGTCTAGCACAGACTGTGGGCAGAACGTCCCCAGCATCACTTCTTCCGAGGAAGTAGCCCCTTGCTGTGCCTGAAGTTGGCAAACACTTCACACTCATGTTCTCACCCACGCTGCACAGTAGCGACCAGGGTACATTTGGAGTCATGCTTATCTCTCTATGCCTCACTTTCCCCTTAAAATGCAAGACTCCGTCATCATCAGAGGTTGCTGGAAAGATTAGCCAATGTTAAAAAGGGGCTTGGTGCATGAAATGTTTCTCATGTAAGCATAACTAACTGAGCTGGGATCCCCAGAACCCACATAAAACCAGACATGGTGGCTCACATCTGCAATTCCAGAACATCTTCAAGACAAAGGGAGGGAGAGATAGGAGAATCCTTGGAAACTCCCTAACTGCCTAGCCTGGTGTTTGCGCATAACAGAAAAGAAAACTTGACTCAAGACCGGAGGCCATGAGCAACACCTGAGGTGGTCCTCTGATCTCAACATGCAACAATGGCATCTACATACACACACACACACACACACACACACACACACACACACACACACACA
>OU015757.1:4406425-4449401 GCA_907169655.1 Acomys percivali | reverse complement strand
ACACACACACACACACACACACACACACACACACACACACAAAGTTACTTTATTTCTCCTTCCAATGAATCATTTTTGATAGAAGGAAATTAAAAATAGAAGTGCTATAGCACAGGCGCTTTTATTTGGCACACGCCCCCTACAGAGAGACATCATTAGAGATGGTAAGACCAAGAAAAAGGTAGCAAGAGAGAGGAAGGAGAGGAATAGAAGGAGAAAGATGGGCTATATGCTTGTGCAAGCTCCTGTAGCAGTGAGCTGACTACCCCTACACCCATTCGCCCTTCCTTGGGCAGAGACATTCCAATGTCT
The DNA here is from genome assembly GCA_907169655.1 of Acomys percivali. Lineage (NCBI taxonomy): Eukaryota > Metazoa > Chordata > Mammalia > Rodentia > Muridae > Acomys > Acomys percivali. The sequence goes on along the minus strand of OU015757.1, from coordinate 4,449,089 downwards.
TTCCAGACTCCTTTGCAGCTAGGGGCACCCTTGCAGCTGAATTCTTGTAGAATTCAGAAATTCTTCTGGAATGAGACTTGGAGTTATGAGTGTGATCTTGAATCAAAATGAAATTGGTCCCCTTAGTCCTGCCCTCTCTTCCTTTCTGAGACTTAAGTGTGCATGGTGTGAAGTCCCAGGAGAGAAAAGAAAGCCCTAGAGTTCTCAACTAGGTGTAATTTCAGACCACATGGGAACATGTGACAATGTCTGAGCCATTTTTTATCTGCCCTGACTGAAGGGGAGGTGATACTGGTAAAGGGTGAGTGAGGCCAGAGAGGTTGATAAGTACACAAGACAGACAGTCACAACAGAGACTCTTTGGACCCATCCAAATGTCAACAGTACCAAGGCTGAGACATCTCGTTCTAAGGTGATGCTTCTCAACCTTTCAAATGCTGTGACCCTTTAATAGAGTTTCTCATTTTGTGCTCATCCCCAACCTTACTATTATTTTCATTTCTATTTCTTAACTGTAATTTTGCTACCATATGTTCTGATGGACTAAGGGGGGGGGGTCACAATGCACAGGTCGAGAACCACCATTCTATGACACTAGTTTTCAAACCTTGCTCCCAGGCAGCAGCAGCAGCAAGCTTTGCATCAGGAAGTTAGGGCTGATTCTGCATCTCTAACAAGCTACCTTGGGGATGACAGAGCACGATGAAAGGCATGTGGATCCAAATGATCCCGTGGTACATCTACAAGAGGAGCCTCCATTTACACTGGCTAGCGTGTAGGCAAGGCTGGCACTCAACCTTGTCCACCTGTCCGCTTGAGCCTCATTTCAAACTTAGGTTTCTGGGGGTCCGGTGCCCATGCAGCTACGTGCTCTGAAGATCCATGTTCACTACCCTCAAGAGAGAGAGAAACTCCTGGCTTCTATGAGTCACTAGGACTCTTACATTCGGGAAATACTGTGTGTTTATACACTGCTCCACACCATCTGTTTGGGAAGAGAAGCAGAGGGCCCAAAAGATGATATGTTCTTCCAGAAAAGAAAAAACAGAGAGAAAAAGAGAGAGAGAGAGAGAGAGAGAGAGAGAGAGAGAGAGAGAGAGAGAGAGTCAAAGTGTTTTGGTGGCTGCTAGGCACACCCGAAGAAAGTGTACTCATTTCCTGTGGCTACAGCAAGTATCCACAAGGTTAGGGGCTCAATACAATGTAAATGTATTGCCTTGCCATTCACAAGGCAAAAGCGTAAGATGGGTCTCAACCAAAATGTCACTGTGATGCCTTCCCTCTGAAGATGCTAAAACTCTACTTCCTTGCTTTTTCTCCGATTCTGGCTGCTGCACACACTCCTTGGCTCAGGGCCCTCCCCTCTGTCTTCAAAGCCAGGCATGGTTGACTGAATCCTCATGCTTCCATGTCTCTGACTCTCTCGCCACCTCCCCTTCCATTTATGAGGTTTCTTGTCGTTAACTGGGTTCATCCAAAAAAAAAAATACGGGGCAATCTGTCATTCTGTTACCTAGTTATCACTTAATCTTAATTCCATCTGAAACCTAATTGTCCTTTGCCATGAAATCTGATGGATCCCATGAATTAGAATAAAGATATCTCAAGTAAGTATCACTCTGCCTACCAGAAAGGCCTAGAAAGCAGGATAGATGGGCAGCTAGAAGGTGATATGTGGGCATAGCAGCTTGGGAATCACAGCCAACAGGTGCAAGGGGAGCAGGTAGATGATGAGCTAATTGAGAACAAAATAAGAGAAGCTTCTGGTCACTTCTGGAGTTGATTAACCGCAGGGTAGCCTGACAAAGCAAGCATGCCCCATTACTCTTTATGTTGTTTCAATATAAAAAAAATAGCAGTGGTCATAAGTCAGGGGAAAGAGTTATGCAGATTAAGGCTGCCCAAGACTTCTCGGGAACTTTCTGCAGTCTGCCTCAGAACATTTGATATCCATGCTGTATAATAGTTTCTGTAAATTAAACTTCTTAATCTAACTTTATGATAAGAGGACTCGTCCTGTATTTCAGGCATTCCCTGGAGTGCAACATCCCAGAAAACCAATTACCTGGAGGAATTCGGAAAACGTGCATGGATTAATAACAGCTAACAGGTATAGACAAGGTAGCTCCCTGCTTAGAGCCCTTGCTCCCCTTCTGCAAACCTACTATGGGTTCAGAAGAGGATGCTAGTCCTGCCTTAAAGATGTGAAATACAAAGTTCAGAGGTTAGGTGCTAATCTGCATATAAGGGAGGCATATATATAAAACTCTGATTTAGAATTGGCACTTCAATTTCAGGTCCACTTTTTAAAAAAGAAATGTTTTTTAATTTGTGTGCATGTGCGCATGTGTGTGTGTGTCTAAGTGTGTTTGTAGACAGTGTGTATATGTAAGTGTGCAGATCCATGTGTGTAAGCATGTGCAAGTATGTGTCAAGGTAGATATGTGGTGGTTAAAAGAAACCTCAGGTGTTTGATCCTAGTCTTCCACCATGTTTGAGAGGGTCTTGACACTGTGGACACCAGACTAGCTACTCTGTGAGCCTTCAGGGATTCACCTGGGTCTCCCTGCATCTCTTCCAGGGACTACAGGGATTGCAGACAGCCACACTGAATGTTTGGCTTTTCCACAGTTTCTAGTGATTCAAATTCAGGCTTTTGCACTTGCATGGCAAGCACAAGCACTTTTATGCAACGAGACATCTCCCCAGCCCCAGGTTTACATTATTTATCAAAATGCCACGTGACTCTAAAATCAAAGTGCCCTGAGATAGAATAGTGTCATGATTTAACTCACATATTTCCTCAGCTCCAGCAAGTCTCAAAATCCTCACCTCCAACAGAAACTTAAATTTGTAGTCACAAGGAAAGAAGTCCCACCTGTACAGTGAATGTCTCAAACCAAACAACCAAACACAAGACTCTCTTGTGACTGATTATTAAATGGCAATTGTGTGGAAATATTCTTTTTTCCCAATTATAAAATATTTTAATGTAAAACCCTCTCAAATGTAATATTTGGTAAATTAAATGGAAAGGCTTCTTTTTTAACTTCTGTCTCTAGACATATTTTTCAGTTCATGTAATCTAAATATCATATTAATATTTCCTTTTTAAATATATTTTATTAATTTATTCATATTACATCTCAATTATTATCCCAGCCCTTGTATCCTCTCATTCCTCCCTCCCTCCCACTTTCCCCTTACTCCCCTCCACTATGACTGTGACTGAGGGGGACCTCCTCCCCCTGTATATGCTCATAGGGTATCAAGTCTCTTCTTGGTAACCTGCTATCCTTCCTCTGAGTGCCACCAGGCCTCCCCATCCAGGGGACATGGTCAAATACTCTTGAGACAAGTACTTACTATGTAGCCCATCCTAGCCTTGAACTCAGAACCCACCAGCCTCAGCCTGGGTGCTAGGATTATGAGTGTTTTCCACCATGCCCAGTGGCAATGACATTTTGATGATGCATTTAGAGACACTTAATCCCATAGACTCTTGGGGTAAGATGGTCTAGGAGAAGGAACCAGAGCCATTCTCCTAGAGCATCATACAGCCACAGAGGCCAAGAAACAAGTCATCTGTCATAGCAGAAAGACACCTGGCTCCTGACAGCCTGCCGTTTGTCCTTGGAAACACTGCTTGCACAGCCAGTCGCATCCCCTATCTGTAAGAAAGGAGTGGGAATGCATCCGCCTGTGAGGCAAGATGAATGGGAGCCTTTCTGCTTACACACGTCCTAGGTTTATCCCCCCTTGCACCCAATGTTGTCTTGCGGAATTAGCATGTGAAAGCACTTACAACAATTTATAATTCATGTCCCCAAGAAACAGGCATGCTTTTTGTTCTCAGAAGTCTGGAGAGCGCAGAAGGCTCTCCTTTGTCTCCTCAGTTTGTTGATTCTTTATTGTCAGTCAACAAAGCATCACCTTTTGAGTGTCTATTGTATGCCAGAGCACTAGTAAGGCAAAAGATGGTCCGGGTCCTTGATTTTCTGTCCTTGACCATCCTATGACGGGGTGAGTGACCAGAGTAACTTTTAAGAATACTAATATACTGTGAGGCAAATAAAGCAGAAGAACAGGGCAGAGCTGGAAGATCTTTATATAGATGGGGATGGTCTATTAGAGAGGTCCAAACTCCAGCCAACACCTGAAGACTTGATCAGGCGACACAAGCAACCTAGAGATTGGGGACAGAGTATTCCAGGAAAACAAAAATGTCCTGCAGAGGGAGTTAGTGTAGCCAGGTCTCAGAACAGAAACTATCCAGTATCCACAATATATACCACATGAATTTGCACATTTGCTAAATTTAACACTAAATTACATTGTCAAGAACCGAACTGACCTTGCACCCTTAGAGTGAATCCTACTCAGTCAAGGCCTATGTTCCTTTGTCATAAAACCATTTGAGATGGTAACAAAAATAAATTAATAAAAATAAATAAATAAAAACCATTTACATGCTTATTTCTTTAATTGATGGCCTTGTGTAAGCCCGGAAGATGACACACAGATGGTATTACATGCTTAATGGATGGATGGATGGATGGATGGATGAAAGGATGGATGGATGGATGAAAGGATGGATGGATGGATGGATGGATGGATGAAAGGATGGATGGATGGATGGATGAAAGGATGGATGGATGGATGGATGGATGGATGGATGGATGGATGGAAGGAATGAGAAGTACAAATAAACTTGACCTCAAACTAATCCTTTAAGCCTCTTTCCAATTAAAATGCTAGATGAGAGATCATGTGCCACCCCAGAGTGGGCTTCTCTATTCATGGGCATCTGGTGTAACACCAACCCCATAAAACCCTCTTCCTTTTAAAACAAGTAATTTTCTGTCATTTTAGGAAGTCTACATCTGTTTCTTCTCTCCCACCACCATCCCAATTCAAAGATGTGTCTACATTATCAGCCTGGCCTAATGAGAGCACTCCCAATCCCTGGGGTTTTTTTTGGGGGGGCGCATGTGTCACAGCTCTGGACAATGGCATTTCTAGGTGCCCTGTACAGACACTCTTAAAAGTCATCCCAAAAACATGTAGGGGAGGCTGTTATTTACCACCTAGAATAAAACACAGTGAGACAGCCCACCTGAGAAGGAACCAAAGAGAGACAAACCCAGCAGAGGGAAAAATGCAAAAGCCTACTGACACTCTTTGAGCCTTGGACACAGTTTCCCTGAAGCCCATGGCGCAACAAATTTCCTAATCATATATGCTAATAAGGCATCTTTTACTATAAAATTAAACTTTTCTCACTTGAAACCACCTACATATGTGAAATGTATATATGTATATGCATTAATACATGTAACTTCATTTCCCTATAAATATGCTGTGTATATTCTTCCTTTTGTTTTCTTCAAAAGGATCTCACTACATAGTCCTGGCTGGCCTAGAACTCATTGAATAGACCAGGCTGGCCTCACACTCACTATGTAGACCAGGCTAGCCTCATAGTCATAGACATCTGCCCACCTCTGCCTCCTGAATGCTGAGATTAAAGATGTATGTCACCACACCTAGCTAGTATACCCTTAAAATAAAGGTTCGAAATAACATTTAAAGGCAGGCAATCCTAACTAGAAAGTGTTTTGGCGGGGAAACCAACCCTCTGCTTTTAATTAATGACAAGATCAGTGTAAAGTCTCTGGTGGTGAATTATAATTTCAGACTAAGGTTCCCAAGACAGTTGCAGAGTAGCTTGTTAAACCACAGAAACCAATGGGATCCAGAGCTGACTGTGCTGGGTTTGGGGCATCAATCCTTTCCAGAGATAGCATCCATTATGAAAAAAAGAAAAAGGCAGACCTTTCGAGCATACAACCCTAGCAGTCCTCCACTTACCTGGAGTCTCAAGGACTCTATTACTCAACGTAAACGTAAAATGGTTCTGATACGGCTTACAAGAACAAAAAATACATCATGTTCAGATGACTGGAGTACCTGAGTAACTTCATCAGAGCTCAGGCAGGAGTGTGACAGCGTGTCCTGGGTTCTGTGGGGAAGATGAAGGCAAAGTACACCTGCCTGGTAGTTCACTGCTTCTGGGATAGCTGCTACAAATGGTGTGTGTTTCTGCCTGAGCCTCAAAAGTTTGCCAAGCCAGAGAACTGGGCCATTTTTCTTCCAGGTCCTCTGGGTGGCTAGTATGACCGGGGGTGTCTCAGGAAAGTGTTCTCACCTCCCTCACAGTGCCAACACACCAACTTCTGGAACACATATGCTCTCTAGATAACTATGTAAGACCTGCTGGGGACTCCCAAGCCCTCTTTCAGACATAATCTCAAAATAAAAGGCTCTATTCAAACGAATGACAAATGGGTTTGACTTTCTCCTTAAGGCCGTCCACACTGACAGGTGAAATATAAAGAAGGTGTTGAAGGAAAACCAGATGCCAAGCAAGGTACCTTATGCCACCAACTTGACAGGAGGCCTTTGAAATGTCACCGTAGTTCATTGTAATACAGTGCTTTGAACATAAGCCATCTTGAGCCCATTCTGCAGATGGAGAAGCTGGGACTTCATGACATCAACTTATCCAAGGTCACACAGTGAGCATGCTGTGGGTCCTGGCTCGGGGATGAAGGGCCTATGGCCCCATGGCATCCCTCCAGTCTCCCACATCCATCTCTGTCAAGAGCCTGCTGCATAAATGCATTTGAGGATCAAAGTATTTTGGTCAGAGAACAGGCTTTACTAACACAAGGAAGCGGGTACCCAACATGACAAAGCAAAACATAGACCCCAGTTTTCCTACCTCTTAGCTCTCCATCTTCCCAAGTTTTCTATTTAGAGATCAGTTGTGGGCACTTCAGATCACTAAGTTTAGAATTGTCCTGCAGGAATATAACGCAATGGCTGAAGACTTGCCTGTTACACATAAGGTCCCAAACTCCATCCCCAGCTTTGAAAAACAGGAGAAAAGAAAGAAAACAAACAGCTGGCGTGGCAGGGTACACTTGTGATCCCTGAACTCTGGAGGCCAATGCGGTGGAGGGGTGGGGGGGAACTGGGCCTACCTGCAGGAAATGTTAGCTGAAGACAAAAGAATATTTTAGCTGTGAAGTTTCTTTTTCTGCCTCAATGTTTGTATCAGACCGTGTTGGTACATACGGCCACATACTTGGGAGGTACTTCCCTCATGCTGTTGCAAAAAGCTAGAAAAGGGAGAGATGCTAAGCCAAGTAGCACGTGTAAGCCACACTTCTGGTCACTGCACACCAGTTACTTTCCGGAGTTTAGCCCAGAGGTTGCAAATTGGTAGCGAGTTGGCTGCACGCAGCATACAGACGGGTTCCATTTGCTCCCCAGTGTTGGCCCACACAGCTTTTTCTAAGGAACTGAAATCTGTGGTCAGCATTGAAAATCAGAAGATTTTACATCAAAATCAGTTTCCCGCTTCCTCTTACAGAGTAAAGATCTGATAACCCGAGGGACCTGTGTGCATGGAAGTGTAGCCAGAACGGGGCTGGTGCAGCAGCCCCTAGCTCAGGGGAACTGAGTTCAAGCCCACCCTTCCTACTTGGATGCTTTCACTTATCTGACCCACATGCGCCCCGATGCCACCTGAGTTAGTTTAAAATATGAAAGATGCAGTTTGCAAAGTCTTCCTTATTGGGCTTTTCCTAAATCAACCCAAAGGAGATGAGCAAGGCAACATCATCACATCACTGACAAAAAGCAAAGGCACAGGAAAGCCAAAGACTTCGGGAATGAGAACGGATAATACTCATTTGGACTTCTGCTCTAGCACACTCACTTTGTTAATAAAGGTGTCCAAGTTTATTATTTAATTTATCCCCCAACAAGCCTATCAGAAAGAAATTACTGTCAGACAAACTGAGCCCGAGCAGTGTTATATGACCTACGCACTGGAGATCACTCGGCCAGTGCGCTGCAATGTCCACTGTGAACGCAGCTTCATCTAGAGTGATGAATGACCGCTGCAGAGTCGCACAAGCCGATTCCACCTCAGGGCCTTTGCACTCGCTCTTCCTTCCGCTGGGAACCACTCCAGCTGGATCTCCTTCTTACCCTTTCGTTCTATGTCCATCATCTATACCACATAATCACCTCAAAATAATGCGCTTGCATGCACAAATATGCAAGCACACAGGCATGCACGCACATGCACGCACGCACACACACACACACACACACACACACATATATATATATATGTGTATATATGTACACAGTCACACATCAATGAGCTCAGAGTAAGTTCTAAGACCAGTAGCAGTAATGGCATCTAGGGCACCTTCGAAACTCAGAAACTGAGCACCTTATCCTACCCCCACCCCCTTACCCCACTCCCACCCTCGTAACCTACCCCAACCCCCATAAGACCTGTAGCATCAGAATTCAGGTGAACAAAGATCTCTTGGGCATGCTTAACATTATAAAGCTTAAGTCTGCATAAGAGACACCCAATAGGACTACAAATCCTTCACAGATGTCCTTTTTCATTCTCTAACAGTCACTTTGAAAAGATAAAAAGAAGTGAATTTGGGGGTTGAGGCTGTAGCTCAGTAGTTCAGTAGTGGAACACTTGCAGGAGACTATGGCCTCAATCTCCTAAATGGGCCAACAGCAACAACCATAAAAACAACAACAAAATAGCATGAAATTAATTTAATAAGGTACATTATTTAGCTCAATATTAGTGCTAGGAATTCTATGTGCCACAAATAGAAAATTACTATTGGGTAACTTTTCATTCTGTATATTTTAAGCTCCTGGCATATTCCAATTTGGCCACTTCAGCTGTACCAGTCCTTTGCATGTGGTGGTTACCACACTGGGCTGAGGAGCTCTGGGCCCTTAGTTGAGTTTTCCTTGCATCCTTCATCAAAGCAAAGCATTCAGCGCACACTGTCGGGTTGCTTGTTTGCTGCCTCCCCACCTTCTTAGCAAACTGACATTTTCAGGAGAATGGGTACTCCATCTATCTCATGCATCACTTTGTCCTCCATTCCTGAAACAGCACTAAGTGCACAGCCAGCAGTTATCAGGCATTTGTTGAAGGAAAGAATTACAAAGGCACCTGCCTTTTAGTATTAATGAGTGGCAATGTGGTGTGGGCAAAGAAACAAAGCCATCTGCAACTGGACAGACACAGGTTCAAATCTCAGCTTAGACAGCAGCCAAACCCAAGACTTTGAGCCAGGCATTTACCTTCAGGAATGAAGTGTATGTGGGCATAAAACAGAGCCGCTCACCACATAATCTCAACGTTGCAACGAATGATGCATCTATAGGGTGGCAGCCAATCCTACGGCTGACACTCCATAAATAACAGCATCTCCTGTCCTCAGTCCTCTCTGCAGACACCAGCTGAGAGCGCTGCTGCTGACCTCTGGGGAGCAAGAGCTGGGTGCCCTACAGCATGCAGCTATTTCTTGGGGTTACTCCACCACTACCACCCCAGTAGGACATAAGACCACAGAACATCACCTTGGACCTAAGTGCCCTCTGAAGCAAAATGCCATGATCACTATACATTCAAGCCACAGGAGATGCAAGTGCTTCTGTCCCTCCGTCACTGTGATGAGTCCACCATCAGCAGCCAGGGGTCGGCCCCAGGGTCCCCTTCCTTAAAAGGGCTCAAGTTCTCTGCCAGGACCAGTGTATCAGCTCATATGGAATAGGCTTATGGTTTTGCCCTTTTGGAGAGAGTTACAGAAAGGCAGAGGAGGAGGGCTTGCTCCACCAGGCTTATGAACCATTGACTGGATCAGTTCACCACTGAGGCTAAGCATCTCTGCAGCCTGGATACACACATCCTAATCCATTAGTCCGGTGCTGCCCTGAAAACCAAGTGTACATGTTCTAATCTCCTATGTGTTTTTACATCCCATGAGATCAACAGCAGAGGTGCAAAGCAAAACCTGGATTTAGGGACAACTGGAGTGAGAGTGATGGCACAGAAATAAACCTGCTCCAGCTGATTTGCCAGGTAGAAAGGAAGCCCACGGCAGCCAGCTGCGCTGACAGCAGCCCCAGTTTGGTCTCAGCTCTTCTTGCTCAAAGCACAAAATCCAGGACCACTTGCAGAACCAAAGGACAATTGGGAGCACATTTAAAACAAATGACCAAGGGAGTAAATGCATAAATAAGTAAATGATAAAAAATTTAAAACATTTAATTAACCTGGGCTGCTTCTTCAATGAAGCCACCAGATTGTAGACAGCAGACATGGCACAGGGAACTTACGAGTCCATCTTTTAAAGAACCCAGAGTTGCTCAGCGAACCAACCGAGACAAAGGGTTTCTGCCACTGGTTTGAATTGAAGCCACTTTCTACATTAGGATGTGGCTATCATTCCTTCTTGCTGCATGGGAGAGAGGCTTAGAGCAAGCACGGAAAGACAAGACTAGTAATGTCTCACAAATGTCTTCGGAGCATGGCAATTGGCTATGAGGCTGGGAAGCTCACTGGGCTTCTGTGCGCCTCACGAGCTTCCTGGAGTCTTGTCATCAGATATGTTCCAGTGGCTAACAAACACCTCATTGCTAGATAGTCACACACGTCCATGAGGCTTGCTCCTAAGATAGAAGCTGTTCCTCACCACTAGCCTTGTGCAGATCTATACGGCAAGAGGAATAAGGGCTAGGGATTGAGGAGCAAGAGATATCAAATGGTTCTCTTACCTGCGACCAAGTGGACCTTGATCTAGACACACCATTCATGTTTAGCAGTTCTGCTCAGGGCTACCAAAGACAAGCACCAAGCCACACATACCACAGGTATTGTGGAGACCAGGATGCTGGCAGCACCGCTAGACTGCACACCTTCAGTAGCCATGTTGTGACAGTGAGGTAGCTTATGTATCTTGTCCCAGCATCAGTGTAAAGGAACCTACAACCTGTCATCTCTTTCCTTTCGTGTTTAGCAAACTCTCCTGACCCTAGGACAGGGACTTCCTAGCTCAAACACTCCCCATCAACTTTACTCATCATCCCTCCTTTCTGTATCTCCACTGCAGCAAAGCCACCCAAAACACACACCGCAAGATCTGATCTTTATGACTCTCTTAAAGGGCATCTGCTACTTCCCACAAGACGCACAGCTTTAAAATTAGAACTGGGAGGAGGGATGCCCACAGTTACCCTCCCCTGGCTAAAGCTACCCCACAGAAGAAATCAGGACATTCCTGTAGCTAACCAGTCAACGCTGAGTCCTTCCCAGACATCTCCCCCTGTCTTTATTTTGCTGTTGTTGCATTAATCATCCTAACACCTTTTTAATTATAATCACAAACTGGAAGCCATGGCTTGTGATGTTATAAATACGGATTTTTTCCAGTTAAATTAGGCACTTGCTGTTTTATGTTTTGATAGGAAGGGACTGTTTGAAGCCTCCTAAAATATCCCAATTAGTTCTTGCTGCTGAAACAGACAAGACATTAACAGACACACTCCCTGTCTCAGTGTGATGTGCTGGAATGTTTATGCCTCCGTGTATGTCTCCCCAGCTTTTAAAGCACAAGGCAATTTTTTTTTTAAAGTGGGAGAAAACAGTCACAACACACATGCTTATTACATACTCCCAAAGTTATGGCCAAAACTTTTCCCGGGCTGTAATCTAAACCCAGAAAGCATGTCCCTCTGACAGGAAAGCAACAATTTTACCTAGTGGCTCTGTGGAAATGATAATATCGCTTCAGCTGACAAGGGCTCTGTTTCTGTTTGACAGTTGCAATTAATTATTGAAATGTGATCGAGATGAGGCCACCCATCCAGATCTATTATCCAGAAAGATACAAAAAGGGAAGAAAGAGAGAGTAACAAGAGAAATTAGAGGCCTGCGTTTGGGGCATGGCACGGCTGTTGTTTTAATGTCATTGCTGGCAAGAAAAATAGATTGTTAGCTATCTGACCCGCACTAAACTTTCTCCTGCTCCTCTCCTCTCACCACCAACATCTGATGGTGGAAAAGACAGATATAATTCCCTGTCAAAGTAACTCCAATCTGTCCCCAAGGGTGTCAGATTAGAAAGGGCTCTCTGCACAGGCACAGACCAACTGAGCACCAACTGGCATCTAGACATCCTATATTCCTGATACTAAATCAGGCCAGTGTTCATTCAACCAAGAGGGACAGAAAGTTACAGAAGCAGGAAATACCCTACCTTTACTAGAAAGCCAAAATGCTCAGTCTCTCTCTCAGTCTCTCTCTCTCTCTCTCTCTCTCTCTCTCTCTCTCTCTCTCTCTCTCTCTCTCTCTCTAACCTTAAAACACTGAAGTTGGATTCCAGCCACGAAAATGCTTTTGAGGGCGCTTTTGATTGATTACTGGGGATCTCAAAGCCCCACAGTCAATTTAGCTCTCCTGTCTCATTCCTCCTAGGCATGTTCCCAACCTAGAAGCCCAGAGCCCTGTATCAGCCAGGGATGGGAAACACCATGCAGAAGGCGGGAGAGCTGGGGATTCCCAGATTTGGAGCCTCACAGATCCCTGAAGCACCTGCTTCTCCCCTTGCCCCGAAATAAAGTGATCTTTGAGGTAGAGTCTTGTTCTCTCCTCCACACCAGGACCCCCTGTAAACAGGCCAGGGCTCCCACTGCCTTCCCCTGGATGCCCGGACTCTCGGGATGCCTCACAAGTCCCGCACCCCGAAACCTCCTACCTGTACCACTCCAGCCCCTTCTCATAGTTCCTGTCGAAGAAGTGCGGCTCTACTCCCACCGCCCGAACGTCCGGGTGGACGCGGATAGCCTCGAGCAGCGCGCGTGTCCCTCCTTTCTTGACTCCGATGATCAGCGCCTGGGGCAGCTTCTTCTCACCGTAATCAGGGGTGCTGGCGGGCCCCCGCTCCACGCTCACGTTAGCTGCCCTCCGGCCTGCCAGCTCCTCGGCGGCTCCTGGCTCCTGCGCCCCTCGCCCCAACTGCGCACCCTGCTCCGTGACCGCTTCTCCGGGGCTAGGCGGGCTCCTGGGCCAGGCGTCCCGGGCACCGCCGCCACTCGCCAGTCCCCAGCCGTCGGCCGTGGGTGTCGTGAAGCGCTCGGGGGGCTCGGGCGGTGGCCCGTGGCTCGCGTTGTCCGGTGGCAGCGAGGAGGCGCCCGGGCGCACGCGGGGAGGTGGCGACGAGGGAGGTGACAGGCTCGGCGGGGGTTCCGCGGCGGCTCCCGGGGGCTCCTGCAGCGCCAGCGGGAACTGCAGCGAGCCCGAGCCGCCCAGCAGGCTGTAGCACAGGTAGGTGACGGACAGGGACAGGGTGCACATGAAGAGCAGCTTGCGCGCCGGCGGCCCCTTAGCGGAGGCGCCGGGCAGCGGCGCGGCGAGCGGCGGCGGCGGCGGCGGAGGCGGAGGCGGTGCGGGCCACCGGGCCATCGCGGCTCCCGGCTCGCGGCGGCGGCGGCCCCCGGCGCTGCCCGGACATGGTTTCAGCCGCCGCCCCCGCCGCCGCCGCCGCCGCCGCCCAGCCGCCCCGGCTGCATGGAGCGACGCCGCTGCGCCCCCGGCCCTGGCTGCCGTCCCGCTGCGCCGGGGACAAGCCCGGCCGCATGGCCCCCTCCCCTCGCGAGCCCCGCCGCCCCCCTCAACCTCAGGCCAGGAGCCCGAGGGGGGCGCCGAGCCGCGGCGGCACCTGCTCCGTGCGCAGCTCCCCGCTTTCCCCGCGCTGCCGCCGCTGTCGCTCCCGCAGCCCCGAGTTCCTTCCCTGCTGCTAACTTTCTGCTGGGAGAGAGGACGGGCGCCGAGGGGCGGAGGCGAGGGGGCCGGGCGCGCGCCCGCCGCCCGGGGAAGGAGGGGTGCGCCTCGCGCGTTCCTGAGGTGGGGGTGCGCTGGAGCCGAGGCATGCGCCAAGGCTGGGGCACCCGGGAGAGCCGGGATCCTGGTCCCCACCAGCCGCCGCCAAGAGCGCGCAGAGGACCTCACCCAGCCCTGTCACTGCGCTCCCACGGGAGTTCGAGGTGCCTGCGCGCTCACCAGCGTTCGCTCCAGACTCCTGGAGGGAATTGTAGCCCTGCGCTGACCTGGGCCATCGTGCGCTGGGAAGCTGGGAGCCTGGCAGAGGCGAGTTCGCCCCTGGTCTCCTCCAGTGGGACTCTGAACAAACTCAGCCCATTTCTGACCCCTTCTTCCCTCGCTTCTGCCCTGCCTTGGTTTCTGGAGCAGGTCCTTCCCTACATCTTCCCCACCCCAACTTCCACTTCCCCAGCCTTATCTTTGAGGCTTCTAATTGGTGGAGCTTTGACACAAACCTCAAGGACTCCCAGACACAAAGCTTTTTGCCCCTGCCCCATCACCTAGTACTGTACTTTCTGCTGGGAGGTGGCGCTGTCTCCTACCTGGTCCCTTTAACCACAGGTGCACCCACCTGTGCCCTGTGGGAGGCACTGCGCACTGAAGGAGCTTGGGGGTTCCCTGAGCTGACAGTCTGGGGTCCCTATCCCTCCAAACACCAAGAAGCAGAGGGCTGTCTGCATGTCACTTCACTAAATATTTTTAGGTGTGTGTGCTCAGCAGAGAGATTTCCAACCCCTCTTCTCACTGGGTGGTATCAGAAGGCTTTGGGAGATTCTAAAGTGGACTGTTTGGCTGTAGCCTTTAGCTCAGGAAAGGGGGGGGGTGGAAGCTAGGATTGGGGGAGAGGTCATCCAAGGAGGCACTTTTAGAGAACCCTTCTTACTGAGTACAGAGGGTGCTGGCTCCATGGAGTTTGCTCTGCCTTGCACAGCTAGGTGGGTGTCCAGACTGTCAGCTTTCTCCTCACCTGCTGGTGAGGCTGGCTTCTCCTGGGCTATTTGATCTCATGATGGGAACAATAGTTGAAAGAAAAATGTATATAATGTCTAAATATTAACAAGATACCTAGTGCCAATGAGAGGAAAAATGTTAATCAAATATGATGAAGAACGAGCACTTTTCCCTGGGTGAACAAAAGCTCACTGCTGCTCTCAGCTGGACATGAGCTTTCTACACCACAGTTTTAGTTCAGATAAAGATTATTCCTTTATAATATATTTTTTATGGTACACAGGAGACTCTGAAATGTGGAGTCTGGTGTCCTGTAAATCACTCCCTGTAACTAGGGATGCTTTTTCAACCAGCACACAACTGCATTACTGTAATATTAATGGGTAGGGCTAGCTGGAGCTGCCAGAAACAGCGGCTTCCTCCAGAACTCCTTCAACTCCAAGCCCAGCTTTCAGGTTGTCAGCCAGGATGTCTGGGTGTCTGCTAATGTTGTAACTACCTTGCGATGGTCCAGTTTTCCTACCTAGGGCATTAGGATGCTGTAGCCAGAGGCTTCCTACAGATGACCCTCACCTGTTCTCAGACTCCACCTAAGATCTCAGCTGTCAAAACAGACCTGCCTTATGGGCAATTTTTACTAAAGATGTGTTCTCAGACTTGGAAAAATTTTTTTATATAAAATGGTGTTAAAATGTAGCCCAGAAAGGGCAAGCTGATAGCAGATGTCTGCATGCAACAGCTGATAGACAGGGAAACATTTAAATCAACTCTAACAGTTGAAAACTGCAAGCTTTCCCTAAAGGATCAGGTCCCAAACTGACAGTCTGAATACACAGCTAACGCTGAAACTCAGATCTAGAACTCAGGCCTTCAGCAAGAGCCAAGCAGGTGCTATTCTGCCAGAGCAGCCTGCAGGCTCCATTTTTCCCACGTGTGTTTGGGTTCTCCTTGAACATTCATATTTATCTGGATATTGTCAGTAAGATTTCTCAGAATCCCTGATCTTTCTGATACCCAAATAGCCACACCCAAAAGCATGATGTCTCTTTGATAAAACACCCTGCCCAAGAAGTGATGGGGAAGAGCCAGGCACTCTCCTTGGAGGGAGAGAGAGAGAGAGAGGGAGAGAGAGTGTGTGTGTGGCTTTGTTCTTTTTCTTAGAGAAAAAAGTGTGCATTCCTTGCTGAGGTGGTTGCACACTTCTCTCTACTATATATGAAGGAGTTCCCTGGGAACATGTCCTGAGGAAACTTACAATGAAGAGATGTTCTCTATGCAGAGAATGCCAACTCCAGGCTGCAATGCCCACTGGGTCTAGAGACGAGAAGTAATGTTGTTTTCTGTTTCCATTGCTAACACCCATGCTCACTCAGGCCTATCTGAGTTTTCACAGTTTTCTCCCAGCGCACCTCTCTAGGCCTCCGAACTCCTCATTTCTATTCATCCTAGGCAGCAACAGCAAGTGGATCAATGCTTCTGAGGAATGTGTCTTGCTTCTGCTAATGCCCTTTCTGGATCTTTCTCTACCTAATAAACTTTCAATGTCCTTCCTTCGGATGTTCCACCCTTCATGCACCCCACAGCCCTGCCAGACAGATGAGGCCTCGGTACATGTGATGTTGCTGTGTTCTGTCACTGCACCTTCAGGTGACAGAGTCAACACACACCTGTTAGTTACTAGCTAATGGGTTTGAGCAGATCGATTTTTTTCATAGTTTCCATATGGTTAAAGGAAGAATGATACAAATCACCTGAAATTGTTTTTTTATATAAAGGATTAAATTGAATTAGCTAACATATGCAGAAGGTATCTGGCTCTCTGCCTGATGTGTGGTGGCCAGCAATAATTAGTTGGGTCTAGATTTTTGGCTCAGACCCTGCCTGCTTCTTTTCATATTAAAGTGTTGTCCCTGAAAAATGTATCTGTGTCCTTGCTTCAAAGCCAGCCCACAGAGTTCACTGAAGTGCAACTTCCTAAACTGTTCAGAATATGGCAGCTGTGATCCCAAGCCCGGTGAGTAGAAACAATCTCTGAGCCACTTCAATTGTGGTTTTTCTGGACGTTAAAAAAATAAAATAAAATCACCAGAAGCATTTTTGCCTATGTGTTTAATTGGAGGGTTAAAAAAATAAAAATAAAGACATAAGCAAGAATAGGTTTTAGAGACGTCAATGGAATGTCTGATAGCCAGTATTCTCCAAACACCATCCAGCCTCCTTGTGGGCACAGAAGAGGGATGTGACTTATGGTTTCCTTCCAGAGCATGTGGGTGTGTAATGTTCCAGCTACTGGAACACAACCTGAGCAGAAGGAAGGATATCCCTTCTAAGCATAAGCTTGAAGAGATACTGTCCTGCTGGACAACTGTGGAGAAGGAGATGCCGCTCCTCAAGGAGACTACAGACCCAGTGACATGCACACAACCCTGCTTGGGTTTTAGCCTAAAGGCTTGGGGCTCGGTTGTTAATCACAGCACAACCTATACTGCCTGACTGATCAAAATCTACATGCTAATTTTTATTTACATTTCATTTGCTCTAGCTCAGGAGGACTCTGAGCTAGCTTACCTAGAGATGTGCTTATTTGCCCCACTGTTCTCAGCAGCAAAGACACAGAGATATCCCAGACATCCATGAACAGATGAAGAGATAAAGAAATCTGGTTAATGAAATTATGTCATTTTCAGGAAAAGGGGTGGAACTAAAAGTCATCATGGTGAGGAAGATAAGGCAGAAAGATGATATCACATCTCTCTTATACAGAACCTACAGTTTCTCTGTGTGCAACTGCACATGTGTGTATGAACATGACATAAAGGTAAGAGAGTATGATTTGGGAAGAGCTAAGGAACTGCCCGGAAGGGCAGTTGGAGAACAAAAGATAGCAAAAGAACTAAATATGGACAAAGTACAGATGTATCTATATGAAATCCAACAGTGAAACTCACTGTTTTATACAATGAATACACACTAACAAACAAAACCCCGAGTGGCTTCATTCAGCAAATATTAGAATTCTGTTTTACAAATTTGAGTAAATCACAAATTAGAAGCTACATCAATGATTTCTTTAAAGTTTCCAAGCAATATAAAAGAACACTTTTCTCAAATACAGCAGTCAATGAAGATGCATACCTGGAAATATCTGGAGGTAAATTGGGTAGATTTTGAGGCAAAACTAAAATGATAAAGACAAGGAATAAGGCATTGTTGGGCAAGAAGCAGAAGATCAATACTGTAATATTGATGACCAGGAACAGCAGGACCCAGCTGTGGGAAACAGTAGCTGCTTTGAGCTAAAAGTATCATGTGACAAAATCTGGGGGATAGAATTAAGCAATGCTTGCCCAAAAGATGACAGGTTCAACAGCGCATCTCAAAACAGAATAAGCATGGAAATCTTGTGATCTAAACACTGGACTGAGGAGGCTAGGAAAACAGTGTGTTGGTTAGGGTTTACATTGTTGTGATAGAAACACCATGGCCAAGAGCAACTTGGGGAGGAAAGGGTTTACTTCACCCTATGACTTGTAGTCCATCCATCCAGGGAAGTCAGGGCAGGAACTCCAGACAGGAACTGATGCAGAGGCCATGGAGGGGTGCTGCTTACTGGCTCATTCCTTATGGCTTGCCTAGCCTGCTTTCTTTCTTTATATATGTGTGTGTGTGTGTGTAATTTTTTATTAATTTATTCATATTACATCTCGATTGTTAGCCCTTCCCCTGTTTCCTCCCATTCTTCCCTCCCTCCCATTTCCCCCCTTCTCCCCTCCCCTATGTCTGTGATTGAGGGAGACCTCCTCCCTCTATATATGCTCTTAGAATATCAAGTCTCTTCTTGGTAACTTGCTATATCCTTCCTAGGACATACTATTGAGACTTTAGGCAAGAGTAGCATGGAAGAATGGGGAAATAGTAGGACCCACAGGGTCCTGGAAACCTACAAGAAGAACTTTATGACAGGCAGATCTGGGTCCTGGGGTCCTCCTCAAACTAAGGCACCAGCCAAGGAGAATATAGGCAGTAAACTTTGAACCCCTACCAAGACCTAGCCGACGAACATGATATTCTCCACCGTTGAGTGGAGAGTGAGATCTGACTCTCACACGAACTCTGGTGCCCCTTTTCTGACCACGTCCCCTGGATGGGGAGGCCAGCCTGCTTTCTTATGGAATTCAGATCCACCAGCCTGGGGGTGACACCACCCCCAATAAGCTGGGCCCTCCCACATTAATTATTAATCAAGAAAATATTCCAGAGGCTTGTCCGTGGACCAATCTGGTGAAGAAATGTTCTCAACTGAGGGTCCATTTTCCAAAATGGACTCTGGCTTATGTCCCGTCCACATAAAAACTAGCCAGCACAGGAACAGTCAACAAGTCACATCTGCATGTTCTCAAGGATATAAATATTCACCCATACTTTTTCAAGGACATGCAAATGAACACATCCACGTGTGTTTGCTTGCTATTTGCTTATGACTATGAAGTGCACTGTGAATCTGCCATCCCTTCGCCCACTATGAGGATGTATTGGAGGCGGGGTCTTTAGGAGATAGTTATGGTTAAATGAGGACAAACCGGCAGGCTCCTCACACCACAGGACTGTGGTCCTTAGTGTGCTTATAAGAGCTAAAAGAAATCCCCCCTCTTCATCTCCCACTCTGTCCCCCTCCATCCCTCCTGCCCCTCACCCCGCCCACATTTTCCACATGAAGGCAGAAGAAAGTAGCTGTCTACAGCCCAGGCAGAGTCTTCACCTAAACTCAGCCCTACTGCTGCCCTAGTCTCAGACTTCTAATCTCTCCGGCTGTTTGTCAAGCCTCACACAGTGCATTTTTTCATGGCAAGCCAGATGGAGACATTTATCTTTCATATCTTGTGTGTTTTATGCATTTTGTTTGTTTATTTTCTGTTTACTTACTTACTTATTTGGAGATAGAGCACCACTATCTTTGTCCAGGCTAATACTCCTGCCCCAGCCTCGTGAGGGCTGCAGTTACAGGGGGGCTCAGCTGCTATTTTGCATTTTTATAAGTTTACTATTCCCTTGTTGCCATTTATTACTAATTTGTAAAAGCCTGTTATTTATTAGGGCCATCAGTGTTCTGTTCCTCTGTCACATTTCTTCTAGCTATGGAGTTCCCAGCTTTCCAGGTCACTGTTTTTAGTGCTGTTGATGCCTCAGCTCTTTCACTGTTGCATGGACAGTTTCAGTCATGAATCCCCTACCCCAAGAATATAAATATTCACCTATAATTTTCTAGTATATTTGAATTTTTACTTTTATATGCACAACTCTGTAAGACATTTACACAAATTAATTTTGGTTTTCAGTTTTACACAATAGTCTAACTTTCTCCCCTTTGTTTTCCTGTGCTAATTATTTCTCAACAGCTTGACAATCTAACATTGCACAATGAAACTACAACATTGTAATTCTCCCATCCAGAACACAGAAAGCATCCCTACTCGTGCACATATTTTCTCGTCCTGGACTCACACAGTTGTACTGATATAAATATTGTGGAAACCTTTGCTGAATCCATGTTCTTTGAAGATCATTCAGCTTTGTGCAGTTTTATCAAATATTCTTACTGTTCCTTCGCTTTAGTCATTCTTTTATTTTTTCAACTGTCATTTTTAAGCTAGTGCATTCTGGACTCTGGATGAGACTAGAGGTTAAATTAATGAAAGAGACAACAAGTTTCTTGATTCTTGCTTTCTGCTTGTTGTTGTTGTTGTTGTTGTTGTTGTTGTTGTTTTGAATCTAGAAACAATTAGAAAAGCAAGTTTCGTAAAGTGAGTCACAGACTGGAAAGGAATGCTGGGAAGGTGAAGTCCCGCTGTAGGTGCTGCTAACCTAGTGTGCTTGCTACGAGAGAAAGTGTCACAGACAGTGGGGCAGCTTATTCTTGTAGAAAAGAAGTTTTTAACTGACCCAGGACATGGGATGGTTTTAGTAAGTGCAATGCCTCACCCACTTCATTATAAGCAACTTAAGTTGCAATTGGTTTTGTAAGAAGAAAAGGGGTTGTTTTCTCAAAATGTACACAAATGCTGGAATGAAACAGGATGTGACATAAAAACTAGACCTTCCAAGTCTGTAATCTTAGAAAGGTGCTATTTGTCAAAGCTTCTGGTCAACATTGTAGTGGCTTTATCAGTTAATGCAGTCAGTTAGGAAAGACGATAAAGTGTGTGAATGTTAAAAGACAGAAAGTCAGTTAACACTACTCTCTTAGGTAGGGGCTCTATTTCTGGATAAAACACCATGACCAAAAGCAACTTGGGGAGAAAGGGATTTATTTCAGCTTATAGAGTGTAGTCCATCATAAAAGGAAGTAGAAGTAGGAAGTCAAACATGAAGCAAGAAATGCAAGCCACGGAGGAGTGGTGCTTACTGGCTTGCTCCTTATGGCTTGCTCAACTTACTTTCTTATAAAACCCAGACCACCTTCCCAGAGGTGGTACTGCCCACAGTGGGATTAGCCCTCACAGGCTAATCTGGCGGGGGGTGGGGGGCAGCTTTTCTCAACTGAGGTTCTCTTTTTTCAAATGATTTTAGTCTGTGTCAAGTCGACCTAAAAACTAGCCAATATAACTGATCCCATGTAAATCGGTCATACAAACACAGCACCATTCATCTATAACCTTTCCTTTCTTTCTTATCCCCAAGATCTCATATTAGTATCTATATCACAATATAAAACAGTCCAACTTTTTAAAATCCCACAGCTTTCAAGAATTCAAACACTTTGAAAATTCAGTCTCGTGCTCACTTCGGCAGCACATATACTAAAATTGGAACGATACAGAGAAGATTAGCATGGCCCCTACGCAAGGATGACACGCAAATTCGTGAGGCGTTCCATATTTTTCTTTGGAAATCTGGTACTATCTCAGAAAACTGGGAATAGGGCTTCCACAAGACCCAGCTATTCCACTCTTTGAAATATACCCAGAAGATGCTCCAGCACACAACAAGAAAATTTGCTCAACCATGTTCATAGCAGCCTTATTCATAATAGCCATATCGTGGAAACAGCCTAAGTGTCCCTCAGTAGAAGAATGGATAAAGAAACTGTGGTACATATACACTGTGGAATACTACTCAGCTATTAAAAACAAGGAATTCCCGAAATTTGTGGACAAATGGATTGAGCTAGAAATAATCATGAGTGAGTTAACCCAGAAGCAGAAAGACTCAAATGGTATATACTCACTTATATCTGCATACTAGCCCAAGGGGCATGTCCCATGAAAGCCTTCACTTACCAGGAAACTGGGACAGAGGGGAGGACATCCTATTGGGACTCTAGATGAGAGAAGCATGGGAGAATAGGAAAGTAGAAGGATCCAGAGGGTCCTAGAAACCTACAAGTAGAACATTATGATAGGCAGATTTGGGCCCAGGGGTCCTGCTCAAACTATGGCACCAGCCAAGGACAATACAGGCCATAAACTTTAAACTCCTACCCAGATCTAGCCAATGGACAGGACATTCTCCACAGTTGAGTGGAGAGTGGGATATGACTTTCTCACGTACTCTGGTGCCTCACATTTGACCATGTCACCTGGAGGGGGAGACCTGGTGGCACTCAGAGGAAGGATAGCAGGTTACCGAGAAGAGACTTGATACCCTATGAGCATATAAAGGGAGAGGTACTCCCCCTCAGGCACAGTCAAAGGGGAGAAGAGTAAGGGGAAACTGAGAGGGAGGGAAGAATGGGAGGATACAAGGGATGGGATAACCATTGAGATGTAACAAGAATAAATTAATAAAAAAGAAAGAAAGAAAGAAAATTCAGTCTCTTTAAAATACCCAAAGTCTTTAAAAGTTAAAAGCCTCTCTGAAATAGTCAGAGTCACCAGGTGGTGGTGGCACATGTCTTTAATCCTAGCAGAGGCAGAGGCAGTCAGATCTCTGTGAGTTCAAGGCCATCCTGGTCTACAGAGCAAGTTTCAGGACAGTCAGGGCTACAGAGTGTCTTGGACAGGCTACAACCCTGTCTTGGAACACAAAAGCATCCTGCCCCTAGAGGCCTTGCAGGTGTGACTGCTGAGTCACATATGCTTCAGTGGCAGAGGGGAGAAAGGCTGTGTCAGTGATGTCAGTGTCTGTCCTGTGAACATCTGAATGATAATTAGCCTAACATTTCCCCAAACAAAGCAATCCTGAGACAGCCACCAATCCAGTGCCAGGGTGCCCAGACAGGGAGCAGCCTGATGCCACACAGGCCCTGATGGGCTTCCAGGGTGGGGGGCAAACTGGGAACTAGAAGAAGCCTGTCTGGGGGGACTGCAGACCCCAGGCAGGAGTGAGTACAAGGCAGAAGACCCTTGCATGAGGCCACTCAGGCAGCACAGGCAAGGAGCGAGCCCAAGACAGCCACCCGACTGGCTCTGTGGGGACTGGACAGTAGACTAGCCTGAGGTGACCACCAATCCTATGCTGTGCATGCTTAGGGGGCCCAGACATTGCCTGAAATGATCCCTGCCCAGTGCCGTAATGCATGAGCAAGGCATAGCACTCCTGAGACCACTCCTGAAACAATGCCAGATACTCAGAGACCCTGGGAAGTGCTAAAAGGAGCAAGCAAGTGGCGGGTAAATAGAAGAGAAAGAAATAGAAGGATGTGGGTGCAGTGAGAAGAGGCACAACTGGGGACTCAAGGATATTGAGAAATAGCCTGATGTGAGTAGCTGGTGATGCCACCTAGGACCATGGTGGTGTCTTCACCTGTGCTGCCCCCAGTGCTCAAATCTGAGTCCTTGGTCCTGCAGCAGCAGTGGTTTGTTACCACCAAAGCCTGGTTGGACTGGTCCCTGGTCTGGGCTACTGGCCAGAAACATGTTGATGTCTGAGGGCTGTGCAGAACTAGCCCCATCCATCACCCGATCATCATGAGAGAGGTGGCCCTAGGAGTGTGAGAGCAGGAGAGCTGACTCCATCCCTAGGCAGCAGCGGTACTAGAGGGCTGGTCCAGCACATTGCAGGAACTGCAGGTGAGCCAGTCCTGAGGATAAGTGCATGGAGAGCTGTCCCCGCCACTCATCTCATATGCAGTAGAGTGGATGAGGGAGAGATACTCTCCTCTCCCCTCACCTCTCATCACCTGTGGCAGGTGGGAGACCTTACCCTTAGGTCATGAGAGCTGGAGAGCTATCCCTACCCCAAACAAGCTGCAGCACTAGGAAAGTTGGGCCCTTCTGGCAGGGGTATGGTTGAGCCAGCCACAAGGGCATGAGTGTTGGAGAGCTGGCTCTGCCATTTGTCTGCCATGATATGACATGGAGAAATGAGAGATGCCCCCTTCTTGCCCCTTACCACCTGTGGCATGCATGAGAGGTGGTCCTGAGGTCATTAGAGTGGGAGAGCTGGCCATGTCCCTCACCTACTGAAGCACCCTGGAGAGCAGGCTCTGCACCTCACCTGGACAGCATAGTAAAGCTGGCCCTGATGGCAGGGCACAGGTGGGCCAGAAATGTGTGAGCTTGGAAAAGCTGGCCTTACAACTCATCTATCATGTAGCAGCATGGGCAAGGAAAAGATACCCTTCCCTCCCCTCATCCCTCACCACCTATGACAGGTGAAAAAGTTGGCCTCAGAGGCAAGAGAGCAGGAGAGCTGTCCCTGCCCCTCATCTGTGGCAGTTCTCAGTACAACAGGCCCTGTACCTCAACTAGGCAGAGCAGTACAGCTGTCCCCGGTTGCATGATTTGGAAGCCTCAAGGCCATAAGTGTGGGAGAGCTAGCAAGCTGATACTTCTCAGGCCTAGATCCAGGGCTTTGATTGGCTCAACACAACATCCACATGAAGAGGCCAGTCCTACAGATCCAAAACTACAGGGTCTTCATGGCACAGGACAACAACAGGGTATCCCAATGAAGATCCAGTATTGACAGTATAACAGAAGGCAGAGACCTGCTACCAGACTAATTAGTCTTTGCATTGAACATTTGCAAGCAAAGATGTGTGGAAAAAGAGTGTACTGTGGGACACACTGTAACACACTACAGCTTCCACAATGAGATTTCCTTTCTTTGTTGTGGGGAAGGTTTCAAGGGTTTAGAACAGGTACAAGAGGAGGGGGAGATGAGTGGGATTAGGGTGCATGATGTGCAATTCACCAAGAACCAATAAAAAATTTTTTTAAAGAAAAATAAACAAAATCCAAAGTTTCTCTAAAATTTCAAGGTCTCTTAACTATTATGACTTCTATAAAATTAAAAATAAGTTGAAGAATTTCTTATTTCAAGAGATAAGAACCAGGGTACAGCAGCAATCAAATAAAAGTAAAACTGAAGTCCAACAGGGTAAAAAGTTCAGTGCTTGACATCTGGGGCCCACTCACAATCCTCTGGGCTCCAAAGGGCCCTGGAAGTGTCACTTTTCCAGCTCTGACATCCACACCACCACACTTGGTCTCTCCAGGGTTTCAGCCATCCGCTGGTCCTGACATCTCCAAAATGCTAGAGTCTCCACTGAAGATGGCTTTCACCTTGATCCATAATGTCCCCTGGGTTCTTTCACGGCCTCTCTGCTGACACCTTGCCCAGCTTTAACTTCTCTCACTTCTGGAGAGTTTAGCCTTTTTCAATTCTAGAGTTTCTTCTGCAACCGAGGCTGTGCCTTCACCCATGGCCCTTCTCAATGTCAATCATCAGCCACTGTCCAGACCCCTTCATGCCTTCAAAGCCAACATCACCAGAAAAACTCTTACACATTACCAAGTTTGGCTGTCTGTATGATGTACAGACCTGAACATCTCTAGAGCACAACTTCTGTGTGCTGACCCTGAAGAAGAAATTTCCAGAAGATTTAGCCACAATGAACTGGTCTGTTCTTAATCACCGCAGATTTTTCAGCCCCCTCTGACCAGTATCAATTTTCCCAACAAAGAAAATGTTTCACTGTAGTGATTCTTATTTCTAAATGTCCCCTAAATGTCCCTGGTTGAGGCTTTGCTTCCCACTGAAACCTCACACACCAGGCTTTTGCTGTTTGCTTTGCTCTCAGCATTCTTCAAGTTTCCCAACAGCTCACTAAGCTTTGAACATTCACTGGCCTGTCAAGTCCGAAGTTCCATAATCCTTCCAGTCAGATCAGTTACAGCAATACCCACACAACATGGTACCAATTTCTGTCTTATTTGGCGTTTCTGTTGCTGTGGTTAAAACACTATGTCTGAAAGAAACTCAATGAGGAAAGAATTTCACCGTACAGTTTGTAAGACTTGTCAACACCTTCATCTCAGACTTTTAGCCTCCAAAATTATAAATAATAAATAAATAAATAAATAAAAATATGTTATTTAAGCCAACCAGTGTCTAGTGCTTTATTATGTTGACCTTACTAAACTCGCACAACATCTGAAGAAAGTATGGCACAGTGTAACATGTAGCCTACACTGGGCACTGAGACCACAAGGAATTTTACATATTTAAAGTATCAGGATGTTAGTTATAAAAATAATCAAACAGATCCTCAAGAAAGCATGGCCATTTTGTCTCTTCTAGAAGTCCCCTACTCAGAACCTACCACCCATGGGTCAGTACCTTAAGGACGTTATTGCTACGGCCAGATTGCATGGAGTAAGAGCATCACAGAGAAGACAGTGCAGGCATTCAGCGATTCCCAGCTAAAAGTCTTCACATCCCTCCTACTCTTTTCCCAGTGCCTCCCCCTGCCCTTGTCCACCGGTGGCTGAACAGCCTAGCACAGAAGTACACCAAGGGCCAGGAGAAGCACTAGGATTTGCATAAACATCTCTCTCTTGAGATATGTCTACAAACTTCAAACATAAATAATATTACCTCATCCCCCATCAGTCAGGGCTTTCTTGCAAAGAAACAGGGTTGTGGGGATATAAAGAGATACATGAAGAAGGTGCCCAGAAGCTAGGGAGACTGTGAGGTCTGGTATCTATACTGCAGAGGCAAAGATGCAGAAGTTCTCATGATGTAGTTCTGGTCCAAATCCAAAAGGCCTGAGAACTGAGTGAGGTGATGCTGCAGCTCCAGTCTAAAAGCAAGGAAAATCTCTCTCCCTAGGGTGAGGACGAGCCTCTCCACTGGAGAGGTCTGCTCACTTTCTGCTTTACTCAGTCTCCAGACCTACATGTCAGTCTCATTCTGCAGGCATTCTCACAGACCGTGCAGTGTTTCACCAGGTATCTGGAGACCACATAGCCAAGTCAAGCAGATACATAAATTACCCATCACACCTCTCATAGGGAACTAACTCTTCAGCTTTAATCTCACATCAGTGCAGCCTTTCTCTCACCTAGTCTTTAAGTGCGCACTTTCAAATTCTAGAGTTATTGTTGTGGAATCATTATTTCAATATTAAATGTTTTCTTCCCCCAATAAAAGCATCTTTAATATTTGCAGGTTTTACTTTAAATGTATTTGCACAATCACGTGTTCTTCTCTTTTCTATCTTTTTTCTTTTATTATTTTTTCTTTGATAGGTTTCCCCCGGCTGGCCTCAACTTCAGGATTGGTCCTTTTGTCTCAGCCTCCCAAGTGCTGGGATGACAAGCATATACCTCCAATTCTTCCTAGTCACATATTCCACATCCAACTCTGTCAGCTATTCACTGAGGCCCTTATGCCCTCTATGCGTCAGCTATTTTAATTTGACATAATTTATGAATTATATTCTAGGACTCCAATTAAATAGCATGGCTTTACATAAACCAAGAGCCTATTGTTTTTCTGGGCTCAAGGAATTTTCCAACCATGATTTGATCAAAGCAAGCAAACAAATAAACCAGAAACATCTTCATAAGGAAATAAACATGTTCAGAAATGTAATTCTGTCTGCCAGTAAATACCACAATTATAAGATATCTTCTTTTTTATTATTTTTTTGTTTTTCTAATTACAAAACAAAATATGAATACATATTCTTAAGTTAAACAAAAAATAAATCCAAGACTACAGATGTAATTGGAGGCTTCTCTATTAACAAATATTGAGTTTACAAATTCTCAGAGATATAATGAAAGCAACTCTTCAAATTAAAATTCCATCAGGTCTGCTCCTGACACATAAAGTGGCCGTGTTTAACTGGGGCTTTGTGCCTTTGCCCATGTTACTAGGATTTTAAGGCAAAAGCCCTGGCTCTTGACTCCAAAAGGCTGGGTCCAACCAAGGTCCCAATACCCTAATTAAAAAGACAGATAATGTGGGAAACAGAAAGGGAGGATCTATTCAGTTTGGCCACATGGGGAAGAGGAGAAGCAGAAGGAGCAGTGTTCCCAAGTCTGTCTTTAGGAAAGAGACATGAAGATTAGGTTTAAATAATGGGCAAGAGGTATGCATGACTAAGGAGTCCTGGTCGGGATGCTGTCCTCCCTGTCATCCACCCATCACTGCCTCAGCTCTGGTCCTACAAGCCTGTCTGCTAGGTTGTGGATCTGTTTAGTTCTCAAGTGCTGAAGGTGCATCCTCACCCTCAGGGACAACAGTCCCCAGCTGATTCTGGAGTCTCTCCTGGTAGGTTTTGTTCTTCCTGCAACTGAGGGTGACTCAAGAGAAAAATGATTAAGGACAATAACTTATCTCTGTGTCTGCAGCTGAAGTCCAGATGCAAAACTAAGACAGAGACACCAGGTGTCACCCTGCTTTTATGTACCTCATGGATGCGCATAAGGAATCAGTGAGTTTTAGCAATGTCTGTGGTGGGTCCGCCACACTTGTGAAGATGCTTAGACACATTATGAACAGTATTGACAACATCATCTAGAATATAAGCAAACACAGTAAGAGTACTAGAAGCATTACTTAGACAGGACACCTGGCACAGGAGTGAAAAGACATCAACAGAGCCGGTTGTGGTGGCGCACACCTTTAATCCCAGCACTCAGGGAGGAGGAGGTAAGCTGATTGCTGTGAGTTCGAGGCCAGCCTGAAGTACAAAGTGAGTTCATAATGTCCAAGGTTACACGGAGAAACCCTGTCTCAAACAAACAAACAAAAAAAAGACATAAACCAGGAGATTTGCAGAGATGAAAAGTGAGAATGCAGAGCTCGGCATGGTTCCCTTTGTGCTACTGGAGAGTGAGCATGGGATTAACAGGAAGGTCAGATCCCCATTGCCCAGTGTTGACTAACAGTGTGACGAGGGACAAGGCTGTAAACAGCCTGGACCTAGTCTTCAGGATCAATCCCACCAGTGGACACTTCTCAAAACCACACCCTCAACGCAGATGGCAAACCAGCACAGGTTGGCTGCAAACTGCTACCAATTAACATCCCACACTAGCAAAGGTCTTTCAGCTATAGAATGCTTAAACCCCCCCGCCCTTAACAGGTCTAAAGAAGACGAAATTCATCCATCCGGAGAAAGCAAATATGCTTGAAAATACATGTATAAGGAGAAGAAGATGTCAGCTTTTCAGACCTCAGAGAAATAGAGTCACACTTCAACTCTATTGCTGACCACGAGTTTAAACGCAGCAGGTCCCAGCTACGTGGAACCTATAAACAAAGCTTTCCAAGCATCTCCACAGAACCCAATCTCTTCTGACATGTAAACTCCTTCTCCAAGAAGTTCTTAGTAATAGTTTGGTGTCTCCTTTTTTTCTATTATAAATAATGTTTGATTGCACAATAAATACGATTATTTACTGAATATATATTTTTATTTGGAATATTTAAGAGACTTCCTATCTATTCACTGTAGAGGGGGAGGCAGTCTGTGGTGGTTTAACTGTGTCTGTGGAATTAATTGAACTGGTAGTGGTAAGATTGACAGGCATAGAAACACTGAAGGATGAGCTGGGATGATGACTCACTTCATTTCCTTTGCTCTTTTGACGCCATTTGCGTGTGTGTGGTTAGTTGACCTAACTGATGTTTTGTGAGCAGACAACTGTTGGACCTAACATTGCAAAACCTTCTAATTTAGCCAGTTATTAGAACTTCTAGTGTAAAAGTCCAACTTAAAATTTTCAGCCTGATGGTTTTAGGGGAAACATCCTGGAGCACCACCTGATTATTTTCCCTCACTATTTAGAATTTATTCTTGAATAGACTATTAGAGCCTTTGTCTTTACCAATACAGCTTACTTCCACCAATACGTCAACCTCAGGTATAGCAGCATAGAGCAAGAAACCCTCTGCTGGGGATAGGACAGGGCAGAGCGCCTGAAACTTTGCCTTGGAACTGAATGCTGGCATGGTGAAAGCAAGGCCTGCAAGAACCCATGGGCCTTTATTCCCAGACCTGCTGCAGAAGAAACCTCAGGAGCAGCCTCAGAACTGAGGGGGAAAACACAGTTCTACTGCTGCCTCTCTTCTGTCAGCCCTGCCCCCCCCCCCCCCTTATCTGTGGCTATTTGCATTTGGACGTTTGGACGTACATTCTCCTCAGCAGTAGGCATGGTGGGTCTTGGTCCTATACTTGTTTTTCTGTGTCTTTCTCAGTAGGCTGCGGGCTCAGGGTGGGACCCTGCTGTGCAGCGTTGATGGCCACAACCACGCCTAGGAAACGGGAGGGTGGATTTAGGAGAGCCCTGGGCTGAGATCGCCCTCTAGTGCTGAAATAGTGACAGCACACCAACAGCCAATTTACACCATACCTGTATCTATGGCGCCATCTACTGTGTAAACGAGACAAGTGATTATAAGGCTCAGATGCAAAGATCAGCCTGCTTAGAATTTCTGTACAGGAACAAATACCCAATTCCCAGACGACATCACACACCAACAAGCATCAGGAGCTACTGGGGAGTGATGATCTCACCTAACAGTGAGATTCACTTAATACGCAGACTTCTTGGATGAAGGATCGAATCGCCACCTTGTTGGCCTCTTCTGATCACCACCATGGTCCTCTCCACGGCAAGTTTCACTAGCTCTTTGGCTTTCACACTGACTAGCTTATGACTTTTATATTCTTTTCTATAAATCTAACCATCCTATTATTACTTTGCAGCCATGCTACACATTCATCAAGCAATGAAAAGTAGTAATTTGGAAGGTTGTAATTGTATAAGCATTTTCATCAAGTCCTTGTGAAGCGATCCACTGAGGAGCGTGTATGTAACGTCATTAGGAATTTTGCTGCCTGAGTTTCTACAGCCCTGTGGTTTAGGTTTTCTGTCTTCAGCTCTCTTTAACTTTACCTGGCTCTTCTGCGCGGAGCCAAATCACCAGCCTCGGCATTCTTTGTTTTGTGTTACGGGACATCTTCCTGTGTTGACATATTCGTGTGCTGTAGTCTAGTAAAGTCTGTAAATGGCAAACCAGAGCTTCTCATTTTTGGATTAAATTATTCTTTCACAGTCTTGACTGAGTCCTGGATCCAAGGTTCAAAACTGTATACGCTCGGAGATTTGAAGGCTCCGTGTCGCCATCTCCCAGCATCCACGGCTACTGACGAGAATTCAGACTGAGGCCCTTGTCATTGCGAATGAACTTTCTCTTTGTACTGGAAGCTTTTCATGTTTCTTCTTTCTCCTTGAAGTTTTTGAGTTCTCTCTAGGTGGGGGAGTTTTAAACGCACGTGATTTCTCTTTGGGGCTCATTTCAGACCACACACAAACCTTTGTCTGGGGGAAATTATCTTCTAATAGGCTATTGAGATGTCCTTCTTTTGTTGACTTCGTTTTTCGGCATCTAGAATTGCAGTAAAATAATGAGAGACACCCATGCCACTTAGTATTTCCCTCACACTCTCCTCGGGTCTACACGATTCCTTCCTCCCAGCAAAGCTGGCACGCTCATTAACTACAGTCATTCCCTTATGCATTCTGTCGGCTGGATTTTATTTCCAGTGGCAGAAAGTACTTTTAATTACCAGGTTCACTTTCCCACCCTCTTCTTGCTCCACTTTCAGAGCCACAGCCTCATCTTGTGTGCGCATTATCCTCCTAAGCCTCGCTGCGATCGTTCATGATTGTCTTAATTATTTGGTCTCCTGGATGATCTTTCCTTCCTGGTTTGTCTGGTTTGTTTTTCTTGAGGATCCTAGTGTGTGATTTCTTTTCCTCATATTTTATTTTATTTTTATTTTTTTCCTCATTTTTTTTCTTTAGCTGTCTGCTCATTCATGAACACAGGCCAGAGTGCTTGTATGTTCATTCCCTCTGAAAGGGCTCAAGCTTGCCTGCTGTATAACCAGGTTCCATGGTGCTCACTGCCTCTGCTGCTTCAGGCAGCTAAAGTGAACACGAGAATGACATTGGTTGCTGGATGAGCTCATGCAAATAAGAGCTGCCTCGCTGGTCCAAGTCTTACCAAATGAAGGGCTGCGGTTGGAGATCATTAAATATTGCAGTCCTTTGCTCACTGATATGAGCTCTAGGATATAAAAACGTTCTTCTTGTTGTGGAGACTATAGCATAGGAGATAGACAAGGCCTTTGCTCTCGTGTGATGATAATGGTGAGACAGTCGTATAAGCTCACGCTGTGAAGGAAGGGAATTGAGATTACATGTGAGAGCCATGGATGAGACAGCATCTAATTTAGAAGTTGTGGTCAGAGAAGATATCTGTGAGTGGGTGAAATCTAAACTGAGATTTTAATAACAGTGGAGAGGTGATCATGTCATGGTTCAGAGACAGAGTCTTTCAGAATGAAGAGTAAGTGCAAAATCACTTAGGCAGAAACGTAACCTGAAGAGATATAAAGTCCAGGGGGGAAGGAGCAGTAAGAATTGGGTAGGAATGCATCCAATGGAACGGAGTATGTGAAAGGCTGAGACTCCAGGCAACACATCCATTGTTGCCATGTTTGCGGCATCCCTGTCCTTTGTGGAACAGGAGTTTTTGAAGGCATCTATCTGCTGGGAAAAGCCTAATCCTGCTGTCATTTGGGGACTATGATTTGCTACAATCGGTTTTCTTTATATATATATATATATATATATATATATATATATATATATATATATTAATTTATTCTTGTTACATCTCAATGGTTATCCCATCCCTTGTATCCTACCATTCTTCCCTCCCTCCCATTTTCCCCTTACTCCCCTCCCCTATGACTGTTCCTGAGGGGGACCTCCTCCCCCTGTATATGCTCATAGGGTGTCAAGTCTCTTTTCGGTAACCTGCTGTCCTTCCTCTGAGTGCCACCAGGTCTCTCCCTCCAGGGGACGTGGTCAAATGTGAGGCACCAGAGTATGTGAGAAAGTCATATCCCACTCTGCACTCAAGTGTGGAGACTGTTCTGACCATTGGCAAGATCTGGGTAGGGGTTTAAAGTTTACCGCCTGTATTGTCCTTGGCTGGTGCCTTACCAAATCCAATCTGTTTCTGTAGTCTCAGAATTTTAAAATGTCCTTCTAAGTTGTCCACTGTGCAGGCTAGTTTATGTCAACTGGTACAAGCTGGAGTCATTGGAGGGGAAGGAGCCACAGTTGAGAAAATGCCTCCATAAAACCTGCTTGTAGGACATTTTCTTCTTAGTTAGTGGTTGATGGGGAGGGATCAGCCCATTGTGGGTGGGGCCATCCCTAGCCTGGTGGCCCTGGGTTCTATAAGAAAGCAGTCTGAGCAAGCCAGTAAGCAGCATCCTATTCACCACCTCTGTATCAGCTCCTGCCTCCAGCATCCTGCCCTGCTTGAGTTCCTGTCCTGAATTCTTTTGATGATGAACTGTGATGTGAAAGGATAAACCAAATAAACCCTTTCCTTCCCAAGCTGCTTCGGTGTTTCATCACCACAATAGTAAGCCTGGCTAGGCCACCTGTCTTTGCAGTTTCCTAGCATTTCGCCATACTCTTTTAAAGGCACAGGCTGGCTTTTCACACTCAGAAGAGTGGAGTGCACCTGGGCCCTGCTTACCACCTTGACTTGAGGTTCTTCTGGCCTTGTTTTAAAAGCTGTAGCTCTAAACTCATCTTACTGTGTCTGTCATCATTATCCTTACTTTTCTCTTTGAGTTGTCTCATTTACAACTGGTATTTATAGTGGCTAGTAAGAGGTGAGGCCTCAATAGAACATTTATTTACTACCCAATAAATATTTATTGAGTGCCTTCTGCAATCAAATTGAAACCCTTCTCCCTACCTACTTCCTTTTTTTTTCCTTCTATGATTCCAGTTGAGGTGAATCTATCTAGTCAAATAAACCTCATGAGAAGTCACAAAGGATATATAAAAGTTAATTAATCTCTGTACCTTAAATTTCAGTAGCTACTTAATATATTGTTTGCTATGTGTGATTGTGTGTTTTTGTGAGTATGTGTGTGTGTTGGCTGTGCCTGTGAGTGTATGTGTATGTGTGTGGGTGATTGCATGTGTGCATTTGTGTAACATGTGTTAGTGTGTATGTTGGGTTTTTGTTTGCATGCCTGTGAGTGTGTGTGTGATTGTGTGTGTGTTGTTTGTTTTGTGTGTCTGTGTGTGTATGTGTGTGTTGTTTTTTGTTTGTGTCTTTGTATGTGTTTTTGTGTGTTTGTGTGAGTGTGTGTTTGTATGACCATGTGTTGTTTTTGTTGAGTGTGAGCATGTGCGCGTGCACCCAAACCTTACTCTGTAACTCTGTAACCCTGGCTTGCTTAGAATTTTACAGTAAACCAGCTTGCTCTTGAGCTTGTGATGACCTTCCTGTCTAGTATTTACCACCATAGCTGGCTATTTGTGTCTTTTGGTGCCAGAATTCCTGCAAAATTTTGCATTAGGAAGGCCGTGGCTGTTGAATTATGTAGACTTGGTGACTAATCTTGACCATCCATTGGACTGGATTGAGGAATTCCTGGGAGACCAACAAAGCACAGCTCTGGTGTGTCTGGGAGGGCAGCTCAAACAACGACAGAGTAAGCGGGGCCAGTGCTTCCAGAGCACTGCAGTCCTGGAGGCTGGAACCTGGATGGCATAAGAGAGAGAGCAGAGGAGACTCACTCATGCATGTCCTCTCTACCTCCAGGCAACCGCCATGCCAGCTACACTCTGCACTCTCCTTGTGGGAGGCACTGGATGCTGGAAACTGAGAGCTAAGATTAGTGAAACTTCAGTTTAAGTTATCCCCCCTCCCCCGCCCCAGTTAGCATTCTGCCACTGTGATAAGCACAATGACCAAAAGCAACTTGGGGAAAGGCTCTATTTGGCCTACAGCCACAGGCCACTGTGAAGAGAAGTCTGCTGAAGAAGCCTGGGCACAAGAACTGAAGCAGAGGCCGTGGAGGAATGTACTCACTGCCTCGCTCAGCTAGCTTTCTGATACAGTGGAGGACATTACGCCTAGAGGTGGAGCCATACACAGTGGGCTGGGCAGTGCCACATCAATCTTTTACCAAGAAAAGACCCCGTAGACATGCCTACAGGCCCATCTGTTAGAAGCAGTTTCTAGGCAGAGGTTCCCTCTTCCCGCATAACATTAACTTGTGTCAAACTGACAGAACCCTAACCAGCACACTCCACCAGGGGGAGGGGGGAGCTCACTGCGCTGTTACGTCATTGACTTTCAAGAGGCAGAGGCATAAACCAATGACGCAAGATGTCATATCTATGCGGACAGACCATGCTTCACTACTGAGGATAGAAGATGTCTATGCTTTAGAGGGACAAGGCTCTGCAGGCTTTATTTAGTAATGCTTCCAGCCATGTGACCTTTGCTCATCCCTCTGATGTAGATAAACACACTTCCGAACTCCCCACTAGCCACATGGACTCATGATTTCTTTCATAGAGCAGTCGGACCGTCTTACAACACAAAACTCTTCCTGTGGCCTCATGGTAATGTTACCTCACCTTTCCCCTCAATCCTGGGATCAGGCCAGAAAGTCCTGAGGAAAGAAAAAGGAGGCTAGTGTTCATTCCTCATTCTACCCATGAGCCATTGCGTGCGCTGTTCCCTTCGCCTGCTTTGCCGCGCTTCCTGCTTTTCCCACGAGTCCTTCCCTTTTTCCTCGCTCTTACTTATCACTGCCTGTGTCTTATACATTTCTTATTCAGGGCATATTCCTGTGCCTCTGATCACCTCTTCCCTCCTGCTGCAGTGAACTCTGTGGTGCCCTGCCACGTTCTCCACTGTCTGTGCACCCACATCTCCTTTGCCCCGTTGCTGGTTGCTACTGTCTAGAAGGTTGCTACCCCAGTGGACAATCATGGACCAAGGATTGATTTTACTACAAAAGGCCAGCTGCCACCTTGGTTGTTTCTCTTCTCTTGCCCCCCTTCCACCCTCCCTCCACAGAGTCTTCCTTCATCAAAACACTCTCCATGAAAACTGCCATCTCCTCGCTGGACATATCATCCTGCATGCCGAGCCACTGTCCTGTAGAGACTGTCCACACACATTTGAAACTGGAATTGAATCTCCCTTCTGATCCTGAACCTCCAGCTGGGATGAAGATCCACATGGCCAGACTGGGCTGCAAGTGGCACCCGTGAAACTGCCCGTACCAGAGCCCCGGGTGAACAGAAATAACAGGAAAATGGCTTTGCTGTGCAGTCATCCACCCTGGGGAGTGTGCTAGAGTGTCTGCAGCAAAACTCTGCATCTGACATGATAAAAAAGGCTTTAATAAAATCATTTAATCTAAAATCCAATATAAACACTGCTCTGTGTTAATCTTCAGTAGCTAACAAATCAATTGCAGATCTGTTCTTTTCCTTTAGTAAAAGTAATTTGGTTAATGTTGGGACTTTGTGTATATAAGGGGTTGTTCCTTCAAAGTTCAAAGGTCAAAGCCATGATTTATTTATGTATTTATTACTTTTCGTACATCTTACTAACTGCAACCTCTTGAGAAGAGTGGACCCAGCACTAACAAAGAAATAGAATAGAAATAGAATTAAGTGTGGATGGCCTACAGAGATATGAATTAATGACTTGTAACTCACAGTGTGGTTTAGAAACAGTTCTCCTTCAAATATGACATAATGCTTTGTCACTCACACCTCCAACCCTTACCCCTCAGACTGTCACAAAGTGACTCTGAGATGAAGCAATTGTGAAACTGGAGGCATGAGCTCTGCTCACACACGTGAAGTGGAATTGCCACTGTTGTTAGAAAAGCGAGCATGAGTAAGCGATTAGCATCCATTTGCCAAAAGTCCAGTCACTCACGAGAAGGCATTTAACACTACCGCAGCTGTTCATGTTGCAAATGGGGGTGCAGAGGTTGAAAGCAGCCTGCTGGGCCCTGACTGACGATACCTGCCGTGGCTACGGCTAGGCCTGTCCTCAGAAGGCATGCATAGTGAACACTTCAATTCTCAGTGGGATCATGTTAAAAGGTGATGGGGGCTATAAGAGATGGAGCCTACTGGGAGGTCATTGCAGGGCTGCTTCTCTTGGGAGGAACTGTCCTTTTTATAGGACTCTGGCAAGTTCTTATGAGTGATGGTTTGAGTAGATATGGTTCCCACAGACTCATGTGTGTGAATGCTTGGCCATAGGGAGTGGCACTATTGGGAGGCGTGGTCTTCTTGGAGGAAGTATGTCACTATGGTGGTGGGCTTTGAGTTCAGATATGCTCAATTTACTCACAGTGTGGTGCACAGTCCCTTTCTGCTGCCTGTGGATCAAGATGTAGAACTCTCGGTTCCTCCAGCACCACATCTCCCTGAGTACACCATGCTTCCCACCATGACAATAACAGCCTAAACTTCTACAACTGTAACTGTTTTCCTCTGTAACAATTGCCGTAGTCATGGTGTCTCTTCCCAGCAATAAAACACTTACCAAGACGGATGGCTTTCACAGAAGACTAGGCCCCTCTGCAGGCTCTGGCTTCTTGTCTTGCTAAGTGATGACTCTCTCTTGATTGCTCCAACCAGGCTGCCATGTTCCAGAAAGCCTTTACCAGAGCCTAATCAATGCTGGCACCATTACCCTGAAACTCCACAAGTGTTAGCTAAATAAACTGCTTTTCTTTATAAAGCATTTTATTGCAGTAACAGAAAGCAGCCTGATGCTTCATTAATGCAAAAATCTCTTGCACTGTCATGTGGTTCCTGTCATCCATCCATGTCAGCCACTATGATAGATGATTTAAGAATTGATTTTCTGACTGCGGCCAGGAAAGCAGATCAGTGCCCTCCTCAGCCATCACCTGGAAGCATCCTCATGCAGCAGGTAGGAAGAAAGACTTGACACAGAGTGAGAGACTTTGGAACACTCAGTCATAAACAAGATGGCGCCATCAAGCCCCTAACTTCCTGGCTCAGGAAACTCTGTGGAAGAGGAGACAGGAAGAGTGTGAGAGCAAAAGGGACAGAAAGCACCAAGAAAACAAGGCCCTCTAAATCAACCAGATCAGTGCACATATGAAGAACTCACAGAGGCAGAGGCAGCATGCACAGCCTGCATGGGGCTGCACCACATGGAGTCCTAAAGCTAACAGAAGAAATGGGCACAGGCCCCCATCCCTAACCCAGAAGCCTTCTCCAATTGATAACCACTTGCAAATGAAGATTAAGATTTCCCCAAGGAAGTCTTACTGAAGAAGCAAACTACTCTTAGGGTAGACCCCATGCCGAGCACGGGACGGCCAACAGAGAAAGAACTCAATGGCATCTTTTGAAGTTCCTTGTCTCATAATGTTTTGTTAGGGCTTTTTCTCCTATGCGCTTTTCTCCTACAGGTCTTTGTGGATATGCTATGGCTCCCAGCTTAGTGTGTGCCAATGAGTGGGCTTCTGTATCCATATCTGTTTCTAGTGTCTTTTCTTGGGCTCCTTTCCTTCCATTCGTTTCATTTGGCCAATTCTGATATGTTAGCCTTTTTAAAAATCATATTATATTTTATTTACTTTTATTATTGTCCCATAAAGGCCTGTTTGTTTTTTAATGAGAGGCAGAAAGGAGGTAGACTTGATGGGAGGGAAGGTGGGGAGGAGCTGAGAGGAATAGAAGGAGAGGAAGACATAATTAGGATCTATTGTATGAGGAAAAAAGATCTATTTTTAATAAAAGGGGAAAATCAGTCTTCCAGGCTGGAACAGTGGCTCAATTGCTGGATTGCTTGTGTGAAAGTCTGAGGACCTGGCTTTGGATTCCCATCACTGTGTAAAAACTGAGCACAGCCACACATGCCTCGAGTTCCCGAGTTCACTGGAAGATCTCTGGGACTCCCTGGTCTGGCCCGTCTTGTTGAACTGGTGAGCTCTAGGTTTAGAGAGAGAGAGAGAGACTCTGCCTTAAAATATACGGTGTCAAATGACTAAGATACCTGAGGTCAACCTCTGGCCTCTACACAGGAGCTTGTGCATCCATATATACACACAGGCTGTATACATATGCACAGGTATGCACACACACACATGTGCACACACACATATGCATGCAAGCCCATGCACACACACACACACACACACACACACACACACACACACACACACAGACACCAATTTTACAAATGTACATGGAGAAATGGAGACACTGCTGGACAGTCTTAACGGAGAAGCTGGAACTTAGGTTTCTGTTAAGCTGCATTTGAAGGTGGTCAACATGCCTGAGTCCTTCCACGTGTAGCTCAAGAACAGTCTTTGCCCATCTAGCAAGTGACGTCCCATGAGTCTCTTCTGCAGTGCAGGTTGGCTTCACCTTCAGGGTCTGTCTTTGTTGTAGCATCACCACCATCTTGTTGCTGAAGCTTGATAGTACACAAGTCTCCTTCCTTTTCCTGTTCCTTCTCCTGCTGTTATCCTCAGGGCCATATGTTTTGGATGTGATTCTTAACCATCACTGGATGTGGACATGACTTTTACATTGTTCAAGGACCTATTATCTTAGATCTTTAAGCACACTGTGTGTCCCACACTCCCAGGCCATCATACAAAGGACCCGCTGGGAAAACGTTCTCAGTTGGCTTTGCTTCCAGCATCTGCTCCTGTACTAGCTTGTATTCATTTTTCTCTATCATGTGAAGCATGTGAGGTGCTTAGACTCTCTTCCCTTATTTTAGAGAAATGTGACCTGCATTCCGCCCCTGCAACAGGACCTACATGTGCTAGAATCCGGGGGAAATAGGTCTGCAGATGTACCTGCAGCCCCAGGTGTTTAGAAATCTTTCATCTTTTACAGTCCCATGGAACTCCTTCAAACTCATATTTTTAGGTGCCATGCCCATGAAGTGGGAGTTCAAACCCAAATCCTCTCTTACCTAAATTTTTTTTCATTCTCATCTCTCTTCCAACCAAATGCCTCTCCACTGGCATGGCCTAACAACCTTCACAGTGTATATGGTCTGTCACCAATTCCTTTTCTAGGCATCTTCTTGTTATCTATGCTTGTTTTTTCACAGCATCCCAACAAGATGGAGGAAGAGTGGAAAGGTCTTTCCCTGCCACTTCTGAGAGAAGCCCAGCTTCAGGCTAAGACATCAATGTAGGCTACCCATGGATGCCCTGACTAGTTGAGGACTAAAGCCATAAGAAAAAAAGGAGCAAGTTTTAATGCTAGAGAAGTTCTTGGCATTGGGTTTGATAGCAAAGATCTTCATTTGAGCTTGTTCATGTGCTGAGTTCCCCCACTATTTCATTTTATTTCCATCCAATGGGGGTAAAAGCATAGTTTTACTTATGGACAGGTTGTACACCTGATACTGGCCCTCCCTGGAGCCAGTAAACTTCTGAAATCCCACTAGATACAGCAACATCTCCTTCCACTCCTTCATCACCATTGCAGAATCTGTTGCTGGTTGGCCCAGGGCCTCCATTCTCACACATCTCTGGACTGTAGGAAACGTTCACTGATTCTCCTGGGTGTCCTTGACTCCCTTCCTCTACTACACAATCTTTCCCTTCCCAATTCACAGCTGCACCATCTGTCACCTGAACACCACAGGCTAGATATTTTATAAAGAACAGCAATGTATTTGTCACATGATTCTGGAGGCCAAGAAGTCCAAAAACATGGTACCACATCTGTTCAGCATGTGTGAAGGCTTTGTGCTGAGGCAGTACAGGATATCGAGACAACATGGTATGCTAACTCAGATCTCTTTTCTTTCCATGTCATTTCTGTATTGTTTGCACTCGATCATCTTGACTCCATCTATCTCCAATTAACCCCCAAAGAATCATGAGTTTGTATATTATATTTTACCGTGTGTTTTTAAACTTCCAAAACTTGGCACCTCTGACCATCCAATGGAAGTGTCCTCAACATCTGTCTCATCTATGTTAAATCTATATTTTATGCTTATTTCCTCCCCTTTTTCTTTTTGTTTCCAAATAAAAAATATTTCCATTGGCCTTATGTAACAAGTT
Organism: Acomys percivali; assembly: GCA_907169655.1. Taxonomy (NCBI): domain Eukaryota; kingdom Metazoa; phylum Chordata; class Mammalia; order Rodentia; family Muridae; genus Acomys; species Acomys percivali. Next base: position 4,408,173 of record OU015757.1, on the reverse strand, counting down.
GGGAATGTGCATTGCATGTGACCCAGTTATTTTTGTTTGTTCATCTCCTTGTCCATTTTCCTATTTACCTACATTACTTTTTAAATAAGAGACTTTTCTTTCTCTGTTGTAAGGATGAGACCTTAGAGAGACCCAGGCTAATTACCTATGGCCTTTTCCTCCAGAATAGAAACCTTCTGAGAAGCAGACACAAGGGGCAGACACTGTTGCAAGAAGTTCAGTCCCCATGGGGCAGGAGGGACATAAGTGCTATCATGGAGGTCAACTCAAGAGGCAGCTGTGGGACTAAGAACTAGGTTAACTCCTTAGGGGATGGAGGCAGGAAGCATGTGGTATGTGGTACAGTGAAGCCAAGTCACAAAGAATTTGCACTTCAGTAGACAAGAAAGCAAGGTATTCTTTGAGTATGTGCTACACACAAGGAGGAAGGGCATATAGGCGGAGAACACTGTGCATTCATAAAACCACAGAAATTGAAGCAGCTCAGACTCTTGAAGGAAGTGCAGGTTCAATAAGAACTACATGAAGTATGAGGAAGGTAGAAATGAGGCTAGCAGCTCAAAAAAAAACCATGATTAAATCGCACAATGAGAGCAGTAATAAAATTGAGAAGGCAGGACTTGTTGGCTTAGAAATCATAGACTATAAGGCTAAGGGGAGGGCTCAGTAGGTTGCTTTGGGTCATGGTAGTTCATCAGAGCAACAGAAAAGTAACTAATGCAGCTCCTCAGAACACTATGAACAAGTGGGCTTGAATGCGGTGGCATCAGCCATTCTCGTGCTAGGGAGATAAAGACATCCTAGCTGAATCACTGACATTTTTGTTTTTGTCTTTTGTTTTGAGACAGGATTTCTCTGTGTAGCCTTGGCTGTCCTGGAGTCACTTTGTAGACCAGGCTGGCCTCAAGTCCTGGGATTATAAGCTTGTGTCACTGTACCTGACTTGAATCAGTGGATTTTTAGTTAAATGTGAGACTCTGTGCCCAAAACTGGTGAAGAATAATGGAAGAAGATGCCCAAGGTTGACCTCTGACCTTCACATATATGCATACACTTACATAGATGAATATGTACAGCCATATGCATCATATATAAGTTCCAGGCTACATAGTGTGTCTGTTTCTCAAAACAAGAATACTAAAACAAACAAGCAAGCATGTGCAGGATTGACAAATAATCCCAAGAATCATTTTTTCTAAACAAAGAAGAGTGTTCCTACCTTTTGGCTAAGATCAAATGCAGTGTCTGTTCTTATCAATTTAATATCTGATGTGTCCTCTATCCAAAGGAATAACAACAAGGTAGGATTAAATGGAAGAGAGACAGAATGAGAAAAACTGAGAAAGGAAAGAGAGATAAAGCTCCTACAAGGGAAAACTGAAAATAAATAAGAAGAAATTTTATTGAGGATATATTTTGCAGAGTGCTCAATACTTTCCAGGTTTGGGAGATGTGTTGCAAATAAATGGCTCTAAAACAAAAAACAAAAAAACAAACAAAAAAAAAACATGGCCTCCATCCACAATATATAGAAGTTCTAAAGAAACATTTCTATTTTGCATATATAATTGCATAGTAACACACAGCCCAAATTGAGAGTGATATAACAACAAAGAGTGGAGCAAGAGACAATAACAAGATAAAGAAAGAAGGTGAGTTCGAGGCCAGCCTGATCTATAAAGCAAGTCCAGGACAGCCAAGGCTACACAGAGAAACCCTGCCTCAAAAAGCCAAAAAAAAGAAAAAAA
>OU015757.1:4335425-4392705 GCA_907169655.1 Acomys percivali | reverse complement strand
ACACTGACCCTAGAATAACATCTCAATAAATTTAAAGGACACTGACCCTAGAATACCATTGCAATGAACTTGAGGTACATAGATAGTCACAACTCATAGCATAGGATGGATCAGGGAGATATGCAACTCTATCATCCCTGCACTCTTCTCACAGCTTTGTTAGTGAGGTGCATGAGGCAGCCCCTGGGAGAAACATTGACTCTACTTTCACACTACTAGGAATTCATGGACTTAAAATAGCAGCTGTTGGTAGACTCAGGGGGGAAATCCAGGAATCCAACCAAGTGTGGACTAGCAGGAGTGTTTGCAGGGTGGGCGCATGAGTGTTATTGGACCAAACAAACAGTGAAGTAAGCCAGGCATGATGGTAGAGAACTATACTCTCCTTGCCCGTGTGTGTGTGTGTGTGTGTGTGTGTGTGTGTGTGTGTGTGTGAAAATTCTTTAGAAAATGCATCAGCAGTATGAGCCAGAGCTAGACTTCTGATTCTCAACCTTTGCGTCCAAAATCCTAAAAAGGTGTCTAATGACTTTTTCACAAGGGTCTCCTTAAGCCATCAGAAAGCACAGATGTTTCCATTACAATTCATAACATTAGCCAAATTACAGTTGTTAAGCAGCAACAAAAATAACTTTACAGTTGTGGGTCACCGCAACACAAGGAGCTGTATTCAAGGGTCCCAGCATTAGGAATGTTGAGAACCACTGTTATAGAGAAACGTAAGTATAGAGAACAGGCTGCTGAAGCCAGCGGGAATTTCAACATACAAAGGCAGGCAGAGTACTAGCATGGAAGACAGAAGAACGGCACTGATGCTCAGCGCTGTGCTCAAAGCCCAGGCACACCTCCATAAGTAAGGTCTGTCTCAGAAGCACAAAGCCCAGTGAGACAGTTGCACTGGAGGACTGGTACTGCTCCCTAATTCACCTGACACATGCAACTGGAAACAGGACATCTCCTTTTTGAATGATTAAACCACTGAGGTTAGTGAGAGTATTGTGGACACAAACACCACAGAAATCAGGGGACACTATAACTCGATGGCCAAACTCTGTTTCTGAAGACATCAAACACTTTGGCTACGGGACACAGAAAAATCAACTTTGGACTGACCAGAAATTTCTGCCTGCTGGTTCGTTTTCATAGTGCTGGAAAGAGGAGAAAATGCATCAATGGTCTTACCCAGCCCTGGACCCTGTGAGCTGCAGAATAACCTGCTAGGCAAGACGTGCTTAGTGGTGCAATAGTGGCATGGCTGCTATAGAGTAACCAGCTACTCCTGAGTCAAATTTTAGGCCTGTCCCATCTTGTCAAAAGTTCATAGATTAGGAAAAAAAAGTTTATAGATTAGAATGTCTTAGGCTCTTTTTTTAAATTTTTTATTAACTTATTCATATTACATCTAAATTGTTAGCCCATCCCTTGTATCCTCCCATTCCTTCCTCCCTCCTGCTTCCCCCCTACTCCCTTCCCCTATGTCTGTGACTGAGGGGGACCTCCTCCTGTGGGGAACCTCTTATCATTTCAGGTTTTTGTTTTGTTTTGTTTTGTTTTCCTAAGTGATCATTGTGTGTGTGTGTGTGTGTGTGTGTGTGTGTGTGTGCACGTGTGTGTGTGTGTGTGTGTTTATCATGTGCTTATGCTCACAGATGTAGGCAGCTTACGACATTGGCCAGCAAAGCTTCTTTTTTTTTTCCAATAGTGGTGGTGCGGTTAATGCAGAGACCCACAACCAATCAAAGCATTGAGAAAAGGTAATGATAGCTGCTCAGCCCTGTCTATATCAATCCCACTCTCCTCTTCCAAGGCCAGGAAGTAAGACAAAAGAGGAAATAGAAAGAATGTAAGAGTGGAGGGGCATGGCATTGCTATTGCACGTATGAATTCACAGCATTTTGTTACCTGCACAAGATCAACTAAGCAAAAGTCCAGCATGGATAGGGGAGGGACTCACAGGCCCCACCTTCACCTAAGGAGTTTTGGGCAGGTTTTGGTTTGGTTCAGTTTTGTTTGGTTTGGTCTGGTCTGGTTTTTTGGCAGCTGGGGGAGGGATGATATTTGGGGTTGTGAGGATAACCACCCCCATATAAGAACAAATGAACAGCCCTAATTGGATGCAGTAAGCTATAAATTAAACAGACTCTAGGAGGGAAATATGTGGTGGGGACCTGGAGTAGGGGTTGGAGAGGGCAAACAAGGAGCAGGCGTGGCCCTAATATGTTATATACATGTATGAAATCCTCAAAGAGTAAGCTGTACACATATCTATATCCACGTACATTTGCAAGAGAAAGCATAAGACATACTGATGCATGTAATGTCCAAACAAATAAGCAGAAAATAAAAGTGATGTATTGATTCTGTGGCCCAAGTTGTTAAAGCAGGTCAATAAATAAATATAAATCTCGCAAGTTATATTTCTATATTTAGACAAGCATAACTGATAAATTGTTGCTGAAGGGGAAACAGTAGTAATTGTTTTTCTTTGTTTCATTTATTTGTAAGATGATCAAGTTCACAAATGAACTGTCTCTCTCCTCTAATTTATGGGCCGAGCTTCTTCATCATGAACAATTATTATTTGATAAGGTCCATTGTACCAGAAGTGACTGGTGAGAAGCCACATTCATTGAAATTTTCCATTCTTAAGAAAAATAATATGTAAATCCAAAAGTAACTTGAACAAAAAATTCACTGTACTGGTAAGAACAATGTCATAACATTTTGCTGAGACACATCAAAGATTTAAGATAAATGAAAAAAAATTCCAAAAAATCTTGAATAAGAAGTTTTTATATATTATCTCTGATTGTTTCTAATTCTTACCCCCAAGATTCGATGGTAGCTTGGCAGTAAGTTTTTAATTCTCTAGAAGAATCTCAGACCAGAAGCAAGAGATGGGAGATTTGCGATGTAGACAAAGGAGTGTGGAGATTCCAGTACATGTAAATATGCATCATGAAGCTATAAGTATTTTTTTTAATTTTAATACAACATATTTGATCATATTCTTTTCCCTCCCCAAGTCCTCCCAGGTGCTCCCCTACCCACTTCCCTACTCACTCAACTTCATGTTTTTTTAAAATAAACAAACAGAAACATGGAGTCTGTTCTGTGTTAACCAGCTATCCTAGGCATTGAGCCTGCCCTGGAGAGTGGCTGGTTTTTCCTTTCCCAACAGATAACTTTTGCAGATAGATAAAGCTGTAATAAAGAGAGCAAAATTATGGCATAGAAATACACAGTTTAGTGGAACTGACTACAATGATCAGAAACACCACAAAAAAATTACACAGAAATTTAGAATATGACAAAAATGGAACTTTTATGTCTATAGAAGATAATTTGGAGACTATTGAATAGTCACTGGTGAATAATAGTATTTGGCTTATGTAGTTCAATCCATCAAGGCAAAAAAAAAAAACCCACTTTTTAAATAAGTTGCAAAGGTTATGTTATCCAAATGTGAAAAAAATTGTAAGCTATTAATGCCTTTAATTTGTAAAGGAAGCTTACAGATAAACATAAAAAGATGAATGCCTTCTAAAAGTATCAGCATAACTAAGAAATATTCACCTGTGAAGATGCACTGGTGATCAAACATGCAAAGATATTCAATTGTGTCAGCAATCAAAGAAGTAAAAGTTTAGCAGTGACTATGTTGAATACATTGTTTTGTTTAGTCGCAACATCAAAAGATGTGGTAGACCCTTGAGTCCTTTGAGTGCTCTGAGCCTCTGCTACACTCACATGGCCTGGTGAGAATCTGTATCTTTTCCAACCATTACCACAGAGAGCCTGGTGGGTGGAGCAGAGTCGCTACACACACACACACACACACACACACACACACACACACACACGCACACGCACACACACACGCACACACACGCACATACACGCAGGCACACATGTACACACATGCACACACACACGCACATCATGACTATCACTGACCACCATTTTTCTTGTTAATAGCTAGCTGACTAGTGACTGATGTCTTTGTTTGCTTGGCCTTGAACATTCGGGCAATGGAACCTGTAGCCCGCTCACCTCTCCCTACTGGCTCTTCCTGCCTGGATTAAGATCCTTCCCCTCTGTGGCTGTCTTTTGTCACTATGACAAAATACCCAAAAGCAATGATTTAAAGGAAGGAAAGGCTTATTTCATTCATAGTTTCTAAGATTTCAGCTCACAGTCAATTGGCTCCATTGTCCTTGGGCTCTGGGAAGGCAGGGAGCATGTGGCAGAATATCACTGGTTACTTCATCAAGATGAGGGAAGCAGGGAAGGACTAAGAGAGGGGCTGAGGATAAGGAACACACTTCCATGGTTCACCCTCTTCCAGTCCTAGGCTCCAGTTTCTAAAGTTTCCATGACTTCCCAAAGAGCATCCAATTCAACTCATAGATGAAAATGACATTCCCAGCACTCAGTTGCCTCTCAGTAGATCCCCTGGAGGGAGGGACCCAGCCTTCTGGTTGGCATTTTTTTAATCAAAACCATAACACCCCCTCTGGCTTCTGTGGTTAAGGCTACATCTGAAAATCTATGTAACTCCTCATAACTAATGTGTCTGGTTCACATACAGGTACTCTGAGCTGATTGGACCTCAACTTTCCAAACCGTCGGTCATGAGCCTCACTAGCAGATATCAATCTTGGTGTCACTGGCATTGGTTCTACCTGCTCCAACATGTCAGTTGAAAGTTCTGAAGCACTTTGAGACTTCTCATCTTCAGCTGCTGGAAACTGAGTCTGTTGCGTTGCCTTGAGCTAGATAGTGTCTGCACCCGGAGTGGACCCTTAATCATTGGTGGGTCCCCCAAAGCAAGCCTCTTTGTTCATAACTCTTAATGTTACAAGTGAAAGAAATTCAACTTACATCAGTTGAGACAAAAAGGGAATCTGGCATGTAAACATTCAAAGGTCCAAAGTCCTATTAGGATTTGGCCTCATTGGGTATGTGGGATCGTGTCACCAAACCTGTGCCATACTCTGTCCAGTTCTACTTCCCAAGGTGTCAGTTCCATTCTGAGTTCCACCTCTCAGTGGCAAGAGCGATGATAGTGTTTCTGAAGCCAACTGCTCCAAGCAGCACATGCGGCAGGAGGGAGCACGGTCTCATCCATTAAAGTTGTACAGTGTGTTCAGCCACTCAGCCAACTCATAAGCAGTCTCCCTTGCCAGGAGAACATTATAGAGCTTCTGCTGTCTGAGGCCAGGTGTCTGTCCTTCTTACAATCTAGTGGGAAAATTCACCTTCATTCAAATCACTGAACAGTCCAAAATCTGTCTCATGCACACTGACACCATTCTCCTCTTGCTTACATTTTATCCCCCTGTACCCCCTGGTTTTCCTGGGGTTCTGGCAACCTTTGTCTACTGGGTCCTATGGCTGGGTAAAGTCCTTTTAATCCACAGACATCTTCCTAAATAAGACCCAACTTCTTATATTCTGGAGCCTTTAAAACCAGTATCGTGAATATCCATTGTAATCTACATCAGCAGTCTTTCAAGTAATAAATGTGCATTAAACGTATTCCATGGGCAGGACATGGGCAACTAGCAGACAACAAGGCAGAGAGGGAGATTAACTTAACTGTTGCACAGAACACATAGCCTGTATTGATGTGTATTACCTTTGGCAAGCAGCCTTACTCACCCTCAAGCACATCCCTGGCTTACTGTTCTGTCTCCATCGGCCCACTATTAAAGTTCTCTTATGCAGCACACAGGAGCCTGTGTAGGAATTCATCATTTCTCAGCAGTATGTTAAAGCATCCAGGATATCTACTGGTACTTTAAACTCATTTGCCTCTTGGGTCTCAATCTATCCTTCTCACGGATGTTATTCTCCAAACTAACACCAAGAACGCAGCGTGCTGGCTGGAATTGAATAAGAGTCAATCCATCAGCCATATGGTTTGAGAGTGGACAGTATTTATCTCCCAAACATTTACAGGGCTTCTGTGGTGACCAGAGGATTGCGTGCAGGAAGATGGATAAAACGTAAGCCTGGCACTCCAGGAACCTGACCTCAATGGGAAGAAAAGCATGGCCACAAATGGATGCGCCATGAAGATTAATGTGCTAAGCATACAAAAAGGATCCCAAGCAAGTTATAGAAATGGAGGTGTTTCTGTCTGGATGTGGGAGGGGTCAGGAGCTGCAGAGTGTTGCTTTTGTGATGCCAACTGGGTGAACTGGAGGTTGCAGAATGGACATCGTGCTTTACAGCTCATCCTAACAACCTCACTTCTCATTGCTAGTTCCCTATAAACTCTCAACTTCTATCCCCAAACGTTGACTGCCGATGTTCATCAAAGACTCCAGATGTTCTTATGCCTGTATCCGTTACGTGCTATTGCAGTGTAACAAATTACCCCCAAAAGCAGCATATTCTTTTCTCCCTGGCCTCAGTGTGTGGTCAGGGTATGAGATATCTTAGTTGTGAAGTTCTGACAAGGTTGCAGGCAAAATGTTAGCTCAGGGTGGTATAACCCAAAGGCTTTCCCAGGGCCAGGGAATATGATCAAATCTTACCACGTGGCTGCTGGCAGGGGGCTGCAGCTCCTTCCAAGCTGTGGGGCAGAAGCAAGTTACCCTCACCTTACAGGCCTCTCCACATGGTGGCCTGGGGGTTCACAAAACATAAGAGTTGCTGGCTTTTTCCACAGTGAGAGATCCACAAGAGAGTGGAATGAGTAAACTATATTGGGCTTCCATGTAGGGCAGGCTGTTCTTGAACTCATGAACTTCCTACATCAGCTTCCTAAATTCTACCCTTGCAGTCATGTGCCACCACATCTGGAAGCTGTGGCATAGTGGTTTAGATAAGAATATCCCCCATAGGCTCATACATCATGAATGTTTGGTTCCAGCTGTTAGAACTGTTTAGAAAGGAGTAGGAGGTGTGGCCTGGCTCAAGGAGATGTGTCACTAAGGGTTGAGCCTCAAGGTTTCAAAAGCCACAGCAGGCCAGTTTCTCTCTCCCTGTCTCCTGCTTACAGATCAGGATGTCAACTCCCAACTACTTCTCCAGCACCATTCCTGCCCACCTGCCTACTGTCATGCTCCCCTCCTCTGCCATGATGGTCATGGACTAACCCTCTGAAACTGTAAGCACCCCCTGCTGGGTTCAATGCTTCAGTCTATAACTTGTGTTGGTCATGTTGTCTCTTCACAGCGATAGAATGGTAACTAAGACAGGAGTTGGTGCCAGTAGTGGTCCTAGGGGAACAGAATTGTAAGGATAACATTGTTAAATAACTGGACCAGAGTTGGCAGTTGACCAGCACCTACAGTTAGCATCCTGACCAGGTGGCAGTGTCCTGGAGGGTTGGCGCAGGGCTCTCCAGAAGGGAGTATGTACTTTGACTCTGCATCAAATATATGGTACAGTTTCTCCTATGGCCAAGATTCCTGAGTCCAGGAATCAAGTGGTAGAATGAAAAATAGTTCCATTCACTATTACCTCTAGTGACACAGTAGGAAAATTTGTTTCCTGTTCCCATGACCTTAAATTCTACTGGCCTAGAAATCTTGGTTCTAGATAGAGGAGCACTCCAGCCTGCGGGCACAACAAATGTTCCGCGGATCTGGAAGCTCAGACTTCCCCTGGCCACTTTGGGCTTCTGATGTCCTTAAACCAACAGGCTAAGAAAGGATTAACAGTGTTGGTCTGCATGATTGATCAAATCACCGTGGGGATATTAGATTGCTTCTCTACACTGAGGGTGAGGAAGTTTATGTCTGGAATACATGAGATACTTTAGGCCAGTGGTTCTTAATCTGTGGATCATGACCTTTTTGGGGATCACATATCAGATATCTTGCATCTCAGATATTTTACATTATGATTCATAACATTATCGAAACTACAATTATGAAATAGCAATGAAATTATTTTAGAGTTGGGGGTCATCACAACATGAGGAACCATATTAAAGGGTCACAGCATTAGGAAGGGTGAGAACCACTGTTTTAGGACATCTGTTAGTGCTACCACTTTCTGTGATTAAAGCCAATGGGAAACTGCAACAGCCTAATCGAGGCATGATGACAAAGGGCACAGGCCCTTCAGGGATGAAGGGATGGGTCACTCCTCCAGGAAAAGAGAGAAGACCTGATGAGGTACTTGCTGAGAGTGGAGGAAACACAGAACGGGCAGTAGCGGAGTGTAGTATAAATACCAGCTGAGGTCATGTGACCAGTTGCAGAAATGAGTATTAAAATAGACATGAGTATTTCTGTAATATTCTTATAAATGTGTTTGGGCAGATATTTGTGTTTTTCTTTCCTCAGCTTATCTATCATGCGATGTAACATCAATTGAGATAATATCAGTGGTTATAATATTTAAGCTATGAAAAACTAAAAGGATGTCCCTCAAAGGACATTGCTAGCTCTTCCACACTATGCAATGCACTGGCGATTGTACGAGGGATAGTTATATCATGCTAGGCACACTTATAACCTGGTTATTGTTTTCATTTGGAAATTAAGCATGGCATAAAGGACACATGATTGCATGTCCAGTTGACAAGGGGTGGACGTGTGATAGATACTCTTTGTTGTCAACTTGGTTGTCAGTCTGGAATTAACTAAAAAACCAAGCAGCCGGGCACAACTGTGAGGAACTTTCTTAATCCAGATCACTTGAGGTCAGAAGACCCACATTAAATCCGGACCACACCTTCTTCTATAGAGAGCCTATATAAAGGGAATGGAATAAAGCTTCCGCCTTTTGCCTGTTCGCCATCATTCCCACCGTCAAGTTGAACGTCCTGCTGCTGAGGCAGTCCTTCACTGGAATGAGAGCCTGCTTCTTCGGAACGTTGATGTACACTGAAGCCCAGCTGGACCATTCCGCCTTGTGGACTGAATAGCTCCTAGATTCTATGCTTCCCATCAGGAGACATCTGTGTTGGATTAGCTGGACCACCCCTTGTAAGTCACACTGGTAAACCCCACTTTTATACATATAGATGCAGTCTCTCATCTGTTGGATTAGCTGGACTACCCCCTGTAAGTCACACTGAGATGTGTGTGTGTGTGTGTATACACACACACACACACACACACACACACACACACACACACAGTCTCTCAGTTCTGTTCATTTGGAGGACCCATATTTATACACATGGTGTATAGTATGCATGGTAATTTCTGTAATTTGGTCTTCTAAGCCATATATCGTTGCTTCAAAGTTTATTTTGTCACCGGGGAAGTTGGTCACTAAGTCCAGCCTAACCTCTGCCAATATCAAGAAAGTATATCCAAGAATTTTATCATATTTTCAAATCACCATGGTACCTCTTCACTGTTGATTCTATCAATCCTATTACTTTGGGGGTAATAAGACAAGGAGGTTAGAAACACAAGTTCTTAAGTCAAATGTCAAAATTACAACCCTGCGTCTAAACAAGCCAGTAACTTGATATCTCTGTGTCTTTGTTATCTGTAAATCAGGGAACATACTAGCATTTCATTCAGTTATTTAGAGAATTAAGTGAATTAATATATTAAGTGTCATATGAGTAACACATACAATGCCTATATCTCATTTAGAACAGCAATTATCACACATTGCATGTTCAACTAATTGTTACACACTGTCACATGCATTTTGCAAATTTCTCTTCTTCCATGTTGGATTTGGCAAAACTCCCTGGGCAAACTTACATTCTTTTGGGTTCTCTAGGGCTTTGACTATTTTTATACTTGGCTCTTTCAGACCAAAACATCACAGCTTATGTGCACTTCTGTGTACCCCCAAGTAGATGGTGTGGCCCATGAGGGATAGATGTACGTCCCCTTAGAAACAGGTTCTGAAAAAAAAAGAAATAAACAGGTTCTGTAGAACAGGAAGAGAGACATATCCCAAACATCCCAAGGGAGACCCACATTTGGTTTTTTTTGGAAAACAATTGTAGAAGCATGAGCAAAAAGCTGACCGATTCTTTATGGAAAATGGTTTCCTGACTGTAAAAACATGGAGTTAGCAGTAGCTGCTTCCCCACCAGGCCTTAGAGGAAGTTCTTGGAGGGGAAAGCACCTTGGGGACAATATTCTTTCCAGTGAAACTCTGACACCAGAGGCCTGGGCATTCATTCCAAGTTCAAACATTTCTCAAGAAAACTGTTAGTGGATTTCCCACAGTGAAGGACATTTCCAGGGACCTGTGATAGTCTGGCAGTCACTTTTATGCAGGAGAAGAGAAGTCAAGAAGGGATTGACTTGAAATTTCCTGAGCACCCAAGGGCAGTTATTTTACTTAGCAATAATAACTTGAAACATCAAAACTGGCTTCCTTTATTTTCTTGTGCTGGGTGGGGGGAAGCAAGATCCATTTGCTCTATTGCAATACTGGATGATGTTCCAAATGGCTGCATGTCAACTTTAGTGAATCATTACCCTTCATTTCTCACACAAGTAGCAGATATTATTAATGTTGTTATGAAAAGCAATACTTTTGGGGGTTAGGTCAGTCAGTTAGATGGTTCAGGGGGTAAAAGCACTTGCCACTGCCTGGTAGAAGGAGAGGACCAGGTCATGAAAGTTGTGCTCTGCCCTCCGCATGCATGGCATGACATGTACATTCCTACATGCATATGTGTGTGCACACGCACATGTGTGTACCCATGCGTATGCACACACACATGCAAATGCATAAATAAAATGTAAATAATAAGTGATACTGCAGCTGGGGTGGAACTCAGTGGGAAAGTGCTTGCCTAGAGTGTGTCAGTGCTCACAAAAACGCATACTTACAGAAGTTTCCACGCATTGCTCCTACAACTCTTCCACATATGCACCTTCTTTGTGGACTATTGGCTTCACATTTTGCACCAAAGATCTGTTCATCCTTTACTAGCCCCAGCCTGTAACTTAGCAATAGTGGAGACAGGAGTGCAGATTATAGAAGATGTGGGAAAATAAATGACCACACTGGCTATAGTGACACATACCTGCAATCCCAGAACTAAGGCAGGTGGATCTCTAATGAGTTTGAGCCAAACCAGGGCTAACTAGTGAGACTGTCTTTAAAAAAAAGAAAAGAAGAAGGTGGCACAGGCCGACCAACTCAGTTACAGCCCAGGCCCAGATCCAGGGTTTTGAGTTGGTCCACTCCAACAGCTACGCTATCGATAGAGCATGTGAAGGGGCCAGCCTTGCAGAACCAGAGCCACAGGATCTTCATGGCACTAGGCAACAGCAGGATATCTAAGAGAAGTCCCTGTGATGCTCCAGTATTGGCTGTGTGGCAGAAGCCAGAGGCCTTGAACCAGACCAATGATTGATTGCAATGAACATTTCCATGTAAAGATCTTTGGGCAAAAGGGTATACTGTATGATACCCTGCAGCCTCCAATGCCACTAAGACAAGCAAATTTGTGATGGAGAGGCAGGAAAGATGGAGAAGTGGAACGGTGAGTGTGAAGCTGTGACAAGTGTGAGAGAAGGCTGCAGTTGATGGACGAACAGATTGTCATTCAGTGGGATTGGCAAGATGGTGTGCAGCAGCCTAGAGCTTGCATGGACTCAGCCCCAGAACAAGCTGACCAGCCACGTGATCTCCCTGGCTCTGGACAGGATGTTTGAGATGAAGAATGATCCATTTACTGGATTGGCCCTCCTTAGAGACCTCTGTGGCCCATACTTCTCCCGGAGGCCATGCTGGTCTGTGGCCTGTCTTTTGACAAAGGGCTGTGTTGAGGTCCACCAGGCATACGGCCACCAGAGACCAAGCATAGGTCCTTAACACATGCTGATGCTGGAGACCATGTGGATGTGTGTGGTCCGTGCTGTTGCCAAAAACCATGCAGAAGCCCAGGATCTATGCTCCTGCTGACTGTAAGGGCAAAGAAGTTGCTCCAGCCGTGGTACCCATGAATGCAGATGCACTGTTGAGAAAGAGGGATGCCAAAGGCTTCTGTGACAACACCTACCTCTACCCAATTCCCCTCCACCCTTCCCCCTGAAAGTAACAGCCTAAAAAGGAAGCTTCTGCCTCTGACTGCCTTGCCTACCTTTGGGACCCTTTCCTCCTACTGGGCTGCCTTCTCTGACCTCAAAAAGCGAGGATGAGCCTAGTCTTACTGCAACTTGATTTGCCAGGGCTGTTTGATATCCACAGGTGCCTGCCCTTCTCCAAAGAGAAACAGAGGAAGAATGGGGGGAGGGATGAGAGCAGAGGAGAGAGGGGAAACTTCAGTGGGGATATAAAACAAACAAATAAAATAAATAAAGAAAAGGGAGGCATCAAAAAGAACTCTTAAAATTTATGATAGGGATGCTCAAGTGTAGCTCTCCACAACCGATGGGTTCTGGCAGAGTGCAGTTAGAGAAAGACTCAACTTTCCCTATGGTGCTGGCCACTGGGAGTTTGAACATGCTCTGGACAACACAAATGGACCTTTTTTCCCTTTGCCTCTTAGGAGAGATCACAAGGGAAGGGGAGCAGACACGGGAGGACTGGGAAGTAAGCACAATCAGAGGGCATGACGTGAATTTCCCAAGTAATCAATAAAAAATAGTATGTTGGAAACAAAATAAGAAGAAATAAATTTATAAATAGAAATGCCCAAACACTCCCGAAGCTTTTCATAATGGTCTGGTCTCTGAGAAGGGTGTCTCCTCTGCCCTTAAGATGGATGGGTCTTCCAATCACCCGCACGTACTTGCCTATTCTATCTGGACTAAAACTTTAACTTTCTTGGCTCATAAAGATGGAGTAGGTGGAAGGACAGGAATCTTTCTATATTTGGTTTCAAAAGTCGGGTGGGGGCACACATGACATGTGCTTGACGTGACCCTTCAAAGCTCCAACCATCAGAGAGCTGAGGCAAGTGTCAAGAGTTTGCCATTATCCACACTTGAAAACCACCACTTTCTTCACTTCCAAGTCACATGCACTTATAAATTATTCCTACCCACTCAAGCCAGCTTGAATTAGATTTTTTTCCCTGTCATCACAAGGAGTCCTGACCTAATTGCAGAGATGACAAGTGGCAGCCTCCTCTGCCCTCTTGCTCTGCAGATCAGGCATTCGTCTACACTTTTACAGTGCTGTTGCTTCGGGTAGATGGAAATCTACTAGGTTTCAGATTCTCTTAAAACTGTACACCTTTTTCAGTTAAGGACAAGTAGAATGCAGTGGTATAAAAGGTACATAACAGTGCCTCATTGTGGTTAAGTTGGAGTTGGGGACAGGAATATGAAGGACAACTAATATTACAGAACTTTCCAACAGGTTGTATAGGAGCCTACTACTGTAGAAGCCTCCTAAAATACACGTACAACTGCTGCTGAATATTTAATAAAGTCTTGAGAGGTATTCTATGACCTGTCTAGCCCCTGAAATAATTGAGACATAGATCTATAGATTTATTTATACAGCTTTAGCATAATAACTGGGCAGGTATGACTTAAACTAATTATCTAAGCTATTCTAGCTACTTCCCAACTGCATCCCCAAGTTATTTGCCAATAAGTCATACTCTCTGGGCTGGATCTGTTCCACCAGGCTATGTCCTCTTTCTTTTCTTCTTCTTCTTCTTCTTCTTCTTCTTCTTCTTCTTCTTCTTCTTCTTCTTCTCTCTCTCTCTCTCTCTCTCTCTCTCTCTCTCTCTCTCTCTCTCTCTCTCTCATCATCCTACTTCTTCTGGCCTCATGGTCTCTACCTGAGACCCCCAGCCTGGGAACTGAAGCTCCTCCTACCTCTATTCTGTCCACTGTAGGCCCAGCCTTCCTTTATTAACTAATCAGTGATAATAAGGCAACAAATTGTTATGTAGGAGAAAGAAAATTTGCATAAATTTTTGAAAAGTAATTTAGTGATATGTATCAGGAATCTAAAAGTATGAGCTTATACACTATGTCTGAAAACTTCACCTATTAAGCATCCAAATTAAAAGAGATGGAAATACTGTAGCTTGCACTAAGGGCATCTGGGAAGTTAGCACAGACAAGAATCCCAGGTGGCAGGCTGGCAGGTCTCAGAGGAAAGACTGGCATCCTGGTGTGAGGCCCCTGGGCATTCAGTGGTCCTGGAGTCTCTAGGCTTTCTTGCCGCTCTCTCAGAAATGCAGCGTTCCCTACACCAGCTCATTGCTAACTTACTATTTCTTTGTTCTTTATTGACACTTTTGCTAGTAAATGCCCCATACTCAGCACCTGTATATTTAGCTTTTTGCTTAATTACGTCTTTAACCACCTGAAACTATAGCCCCTCAAATCCTGCCATCTTTCTGGAGGTGTGCCATTCCTTTCCTCACACTTACCATGCAATCTGCTTTGCAAATGTAGAGTTCCATTCCACAATAGTTCTTACTGACCTATAGCTCCTTCTCGCCCATAAGCACAGTGAACAAGTGACCTATAGCTCCTTCCTGCCCATGAGCACAGTGAACAAGTGACCTATAGCTCCTTCCTGCCCATGAGTACAGTGAACAAGTGACCTATAGCTCATTCCTGCCCATGAGTACAGTGAACAAGTAGGTAAAACTGCCTCCTAGTAACCTCTGCCTTCTACTGACCAATAACCTCTATTAGTAAGAGAAGGACATCGGCCCCTGGAGACTCAGGGTTCTAGAAAATACAATCTTCGGGGTGACCTGAAGTCTCAATAAAGATCCATTGAATCATTATAGAAATGGACATTGCTTAGGAATGTACTATCAGCCAACACACACACACACAAACACACACACACACACACACACACACACACACACACACAGTCCTCCCTGCTGAGTTCTGACTATGATGAGTCTTCTAGCTCTGGACTAGAAGTTCGTCTTTGTATGAAGCCCTTGAATTCTTTGAAGTATCTTTCTTTCTAGAACATCCAAAGACCGGGATTTTATAATTTCTGTGATGATATTTTGACTACTCTAGAAAACATAGCCTTCTGTTTTACAAGAAACAAGCTCTTTCATGGAAATGCTGCTTGGATATGAAATATCAAGTAAGAAATTTTAATTTAGCAGTTTCCTAAGAATTGACACATTATATCCTAGAAGAAGGCTCTTTTAAAAAATTTTAATTTAGTATATTTTATACAGATTACATCCCAATTGTTACCCTCTCACTTGTATCTTCTCATTCTCACCCTCCTTCCCTCTTCTGCCCTATCCCGCTCCCCTAGACCTCTGACAAAAGGGCTTTTCCTCCCCCACAATATGACCACAGCCTATCAGGTTTCATCCGGATAGGAAGGCTTCCCCTTTCTCTGTGTGCCCATGAGACTTCCCCACCAAGGGGGAAGTGATCAAATTGGGGGCACCAGAGATCATGTCAGAGGCAGTCCCCACTTTCCCCATAACCATGTACAATGAGTTGTTCATTGGCTAGATCTGAACAAGGGGATCTAGGTTTATTGCATGCATTGTCCTTGGTAAGTGCAACAGTTTGTACAGGCCTCTTTAAGACTCAGAATTAAGATGGGTGTGGTGGCACACAACTGTAATCCCAGCACTTGAGGAGCAGAGGCCAGCCTGGTCTATAAAGTGAGTGCAGGACAGCCAAGGCTACACACAGAAACCATATCCCAAAGACAAAACAAAGCAAAAAAGAAACTAAAGTCAACTCAGAAGTCTCAGGAAGCCTTGAAACTTACCAAATTTATAAGACCTCTCCCCCATGAAAGTGAGGCAATAAAGACTGCAAAGATGAGACTTTGCAATACCGAACCATCTTTCAGTTGTGCTAAGAGCTCCTGGATGCAGGTTTTATGAATCATCATGCATGCTGTATTGGAGAATTGGTGCTCCAGATATATTTGAGTGATTTCTGCTCCTTACTGTGAGTAATCCTTCACCCAGACTCTTGTAAGTAATCCCAATAAACTCCTGAGTTCACTAAGTTTGGACTTGGTGGTATCACTAATCATCTGTCATGGGTTCCCTTTCTGAGGTGAGTAGACACGTGTTCATGTCTCCCTAGGCATTGAGTTACACAACATCAATGCATCAAGAACAGGGGTAGAGAACACACTAAAATTTGCCGGTCACCCATGTTTTGAATGCATGTCTTTACAGTGTGCTTTCCAAGAACAACCTAGTCTCTCTCTGAGTATCCCACAAAGGGAAATTCAGGAATGCTGAACTAGCCCAGCCCATCTTTGCTGTTTTCATGCCAGCAAAGACTTCTTCTAAGAATCCCAGTATCTTTGTCCCTGTAGGCAATTCAGCTTCATGAACCAGAGAGTAAATTTCTATATCCTAAGTTTTAAAATATTTAATCGCAATCGTTGTATCATTCATTCAACAACTGACACTATAGTTCCCAAATGGTGACCATATAATGTCTACAGCACCAAAGCCAAATGGTTTCCAACCCCTACCCTGCCTTAGTGCATGGAAAACAATCTTCTTGTTTATTATGCCAACTGAGAGACTTACCTGATGAGAAGGATGATTTCGCCAAGTAAAACACGCCTGAGGAATGCATGAGGTAAATGTCAGGCCACAGAGAACTTTCCTTCTCTCTAAAATGACTGAAAAACTCCCCAGAACTTTTTATCTTATAATTCAGTGTCTCCCCCCTTTGACCAGCAGTCTCTAACCTCCTGTTCCCTCACAACTACTGTTCTATTTTTTGTTGTCACTGCACCCAAAGTAGCCATGACTGGTGATAGATACTTAATTGCATTACATTATATTTACATCATATATTAAATGATCATACAATATATCTTTAATAAATATTATATTTATTTGTCAGTTATACATGCTTCAAAAAGTAGAAGTACAAGATATTTTAAACAGTAGAAAGAATCTAAAAATTTTAAATTGTTATCTTCCATGATAGAAAATGCATGTAAATGATGTTTGGATTAAAATTTTGAGACATTAAGAAAATGTCCCCACTACAAGGTGATAGGTACCAAGTATATGAAATAAACCATTTAGACAAGACTCCCCCTGCAAAATGAGAACAAAAACCAGGAATCAGAATAGAAGAAAGCATCATGTTAGTGGCAACTGTAGGCTTTGAGTAGTAGATGATGAATGACTTGCTGTTGTCTTCATCTGTTTGATCATCTTAATTCCTCTGCAATAAATACGTGCTGTTTTGAGAACTCAAAGTTATTAAAGGCTTTTTTTAAACCTTGAGGTAAGATACTGAGTGGGAAAAATCACTGACCTTTGAGTCTGGAGTCTGATCCCAGCTCGGCTTCTCTTTAGCGTGTACCATAAGCTTCCTCCCCACTCCTCTGAGAACCTTCAGCTCTCCAAGGAGATAGCAGTGCCTACCTCAGGAGCCACGCCATACTTAAATGCGCTGATGCTAATGCCTGGTACCTAAGGCTGCCTGGTAATTCTTAAGTAACTGAAGAGCTGAGCTGCAACACAAACATCAGCTATAGAGAGCCTCCTCTGAGGAGTCACTTGAACATAGCTTATCCCTCCAAAATCCAGCTTCCTTCCCTGTGAAGTAGAGGTACCAGCAGCAACTGCATCACAATATTCAAGGGTCAGTCAATGAGAGACATCAAGAAATGTCCATCTGTAGCTTGGGTGCCAAAGCCCACACACACACATGTTTATGTAAGTAATATTTTATTGAAACATGGACTGCCACTTATGCATCGTATCTGGTTCCTTTTGTGCTACAAGGGTACATTTGCCTTATTGCAAGTGACAGACAATGTTCTCCAGTAGCTAAACTGCCAGGCATGTGCTGACCCCTCAGATGATGTATGGAAACATCTAGAGCAGTGTCTGTTATTGAAAAAACAATGCTATTATCATCATTACCATTATTATCGACCAATTTCCTTGTTTGGAAGTAATTCTGAAGGATCTCAGAGCTTGGCCTTGTTTCCCTCGGTATTAAACCTAATTAGTTTCAGTTGGATGAGTCATTCTTGAAAGTCAGTCTTAAAAACTGTCAAAGCAAGCATTCTCAAGGAAGCCCTGTGCTGTCTAGTCCCTGCATATCTGTCACCACCTTTAGGATGATAGTTTTGTCCCTCTCACTGTTGTTTTAATACCTGGCCTAATCTCTCTCAAGATAGAGACATTTTCTATTGTGCAATCTTTGTACAGCACCTTCTCCTGCCTTGACAATATTATGTAGTCACATCACATGTTATTCTTCCCAGGGTCATGTGACCCCAATTCCTTTGTTTTATTACTCAAGTAATCTCTGGAGATAGGCATTATGGGCTCTATAAATCAAGACAATATAGAGGAGAGAGGCAGGGATCCAGAAACTGACCTGCCGACACAGCTAGACCACCCAAACACACAAACTCAGAAATGGGCAACATCTTCGGGCTACATATGAGTGATGAAATCATCATCTAAGGATGCACAGTGCAGCAGATGTGATAAAATTATGGGAGGTTGGGTGACAGAATATACCCAAAGTTATTTTAAGCAGCATCTTCATTTAATCTTTATCAGAAACCTAAAGAAGTACTGTTGCTTGTTTCATAGATGGATAGAGTGGTGTAGAACAATCTAAAATGGACTGTCTCAGGGTGCAAGGACACCAGGGAGCACTAAGCCTCAGCTGAGGACCAGGTGGATGGGTGTACATGTGAACTAGAAGCAGCAAACTAAAATGCCATGGGCCTTGAAGCTGTGGTTAGTGAATAAAATAACAGCTGCTATGTTCAAAAGGTTGCAAGAAGTTTCAAGAGAAAGCCAGAGGTCTCAATTTTTAAACTATCATCAGTTAATTCCCATGTTCAAAGCAATATTGTGTCAGCCAGACATTATACATCTGCCAGCTAAACAGGCCCAGACACTGTAAGTTTTCATCTCCTATGTATCATTGATTCAATCTTCTGTGTGCAAACCAACCCCTTAGAGCCTTTTAGAAAGATAAGTCCTACTCTGAAAACCTGGGTGATGCTTGAGAGTTTTCATTTCCAGCAAGCTCTTGGAGGATACCAATGGTAGGCCTCCATGGTCCACACACCCAATAGTAGGGCTATAGGTATATGTCTTGTGATTTGTAAACATCCAGCAAAAGCATCACTGAGCAGGTTGTTAGGGAGGTAAAGTTGCAAGCTACACTGACAAAGACTGCATTTTAATGAATCCATATTTAAATGTAACCTGTGGGTAATCCTTATGTGCATACAGGGACCCTGTCTTAGGTCGGTGGTTTTCTGCCTTGACATACACTGAAATTACCACAGAAGCCTTAAGTGTGCTGAGGTCTGGAGCTCTTCATCACCCTAAGAGAGAGAGAGGTATTGGGATTTTTTTTAACTTCCCAAGCTGGTCCCAACATATAGGCAAGGTTGAAGATTTGAGGTGTTTTTTTATTAGATTCTTCTATGTATTGTATTTTTCCCAAGTTAGAGAAACAGAAGAATGGTTTTTGAGCAGAAAAGTGATTCCAACTAAAGCCTAGAGGTTGGGTTGCACACATTCAAAGTCAATATATGCTTGTTCAGCCTGTGTATCCGAGAGGAAAATGCCTAGAGGTGGCATGGACCAGGAACCATACTCTTCTCAGGTCTCAAGGAGCCAATATCACTGGTTTTTTTTTAATGTTTCACAATTCTTTCCACAGTCAAGCTTGCCAGGAAGTGAAGCCAGTATCACACTTGGCCACTTGGAGGATGATAAGCAGCCCATGCCTGGAGTGGCCAATGCCAAAGTAATTGATCCACAGACAGCCCATCTGGTCGGGCATAGAGACCTGGCTTTGGTGCCTCGCCTGGTTGCATAGTTAAAATGCAGGGCACTCTGTTTTATAAATTAATTGGTGACCAGTTTGATGTTCTAAATAGCAACAATAACCACAGTGGAGATGACTACCTGACGTCTACTTATGAACGGTATCCAAAGGCTCTGGTCTGGATTGCAGTCTCCAAAGACCAATTGAGCACAGGAGAAGGTGGAACTGGCCCAGGGCTTCCAGTATCAGAAGCCCAGAAGCAGATAGGCTTGTTTCCAGGGCACAGAACTAGCCAAAAAGGATCAGAGCAAGAGCACAGCTAGAG
Source organism: Acomys percivali (assembly GCA_907169655.1). Classification (NCBI taxonomy): domain Eukaryota; kingdom Metazoa; phylum Chordata; class Mammalia; order Rodentia; family Muridae; genus Acomys; species Acomys percivali. The sequence goes on along the minus strand of OU015757.1, from coordinate 4,372,728 downwards.
CCACCAAGCGGACAAAGAGAAAGAACAGCAGTGAAAGCCAATGATCCGCAATAGAGAGGAAACAAAACACAGCAAACAGGTTTTGGAGGCAGATTTTGGAAGGCATCCCGGAGGACGCTAGGATGCAGGTGGATACAGATGATCATGAGATGCCTGTGGCTGAGTTGATAGGCTGGGAGCCTATTTGGACAGCATCCCTTAATACCTATTTCCATGTCTGTCAACTGGTCAATAAATATTTATTGAGCCCTTAATGTTGGAGTAGCAATGGGTGAAGCTGGACTGAGGTTCCTCGATTTGCTTGGTAAATAGTTTGAACTTGAGCAAGTACCTTCTAAAGGTTCAATCGTTTATTCTGCAAACATTCGTGAACAGAACTCTGTCATCGAAGACTGTGTGTTTAAGACAAGAGACATCAAACAAAAGAAAGCATTGTGCAGTTATTACCCTCATGAAAAGAGATCTGCTCATAAAGAAGGCAGACCCCAAACTAGCTACCAAAGAAACAACATAAATCAATGCAGGTGGTGTGCTAAATAGGGTATTCAAGAAAGAACATTTATTTTTAACAATTTTATTGTGTACATGCAATGCATTTGATGTATTCACTCCCTCTGTATACCCTTATCCCTTCCTGCTTCTGCCTCTCTCCTTCTTCTCCACCCCTCTGACTTTCATATCTTTTTTTTTGTCCCACTGAATTTAAAGTAGCTTTGTGGACATAGAAAGGGGCTTATTTACTAGAACAAAGGCAACTAACCAATGGCTACACCATGAAAGTGACTTCCTTAACTGACAAAAGTTCCTCCAGGGAATGTGGAGCATCATGAGCTCCTCCCCAACCCATAATGGAAAGGGAAAGGGCCTAGTTTGTATAGATCACTTGCAAGTAATAATAATTGCTGTTTGTTCTTGATGGCAGTTGGCATGCCATGTCTAGAAGACACAACAAGGTCTCTCTCTCTCTCTCCTCTCTCTCTCTCTCTCTCTCTCTCTCTCTCTCTCTCTCTCTCTCTCTCTCTCTCTCTCTCTCTCTCTGTCTCAATATCATTGGCTGTGTTTTGTGATTACCATAATTGCTGGGAGTAAGGATTGCCCTTAAGTGTAGTAATGAACCCATTGGAGAAAATTAATTTTTGCTTTGCAAGTGGATGCCAATTGGAGACGTCTTCTTGGCGAGGGATGGGAACTCCTGTCCACATTATCCTGTTAGCACTGGATCCTTGTGAAACTTGAGCCTGTGCAGGTCCTGTAAATGCTGCCACAGCCTCTGTGAGTTAATATGTTGGTTAGTCCTGTCAGGTTTGGGAGACATGGTGAGAAAACTTTTCTTAAAAACAAAAACTTATTTTTCAGAGATGTGGAGATGATTTGCTGACAAACATTTGAGTTCAAACCAGAAGAGAGAATAGGAGCCAATGAAGTCTAAGCTGTGGTGAGCCCCCAGCAAGGAAACAGAATGTACAAAGACCTGGAGACTGAAAAAGGAAAGGAGGTTAATGTGACTGGAACTTAGTGAACAAGAAGAAACCGGCTCTTGCCAAGCCTTGTGTGTGGTACAAGGAACTTGGTTTTTATCCAAAAAGGATGATACACCAATACAAAGCTTTGAGCAAGCAGGAGTGACTGATGAGTAAGGCTAAAAGTATTGTTCAAACTATCAACAGTAGCAATGCCCCTGCTGCCTCCAATAAAAGGGAGATTTACTTGAATAAGCATTTTTACCTGAGCAGTGGCTGTCAAGACTCCCAGGCAGTGAGAACTGCCTACTTCTTCACAGTGTGATGAGCTCACACCATCTATTTACAGTATTTAGAGTACCTGTGCCCATTCTGATCCCCTTACCTGAGAGGTCTAGCCAAGACCATATGACACTAGTTTGCCTGAGGGCTTTGCTTGATGCAGCACAATCAGCTTGGTGTTTGTCAAAGTTACCAACTCCAACAGGAGAAAGCTCTAGAGCAAACATGTTGGTGTGCTGTCTACACATCTGTACCTCACAGCAGCATCAATAGCTGCCCCTCAGTGTGCTCTCTGCATAGCAGCTGACTTGAAATGAGCATCCAGTTAGCACATGTACACTGCGTGTGTCTATCGGTGTCATTAGGCTGGCTAGATTTGCATGCTCACTCTTCCTTACTTTCTCTGCCCTGCCCCCCACCCCCACCCTCCTCAGTACCTTCTGTGTAAGTAGATTCCTTCTGTTTATGTATCTCTTTATCTGGATATATTGGTGTACGGACACATACCTAGATATAGAGCTGCAGTTCTGCTGTTCTAAGACAAATGTGTAGAAAGGACACACGGATTTGAATGGAAGGGAAATGTCACACATGGCAGATAGGATATAAATTATTTCAACCACATTTGAAGTTAATATAAAGGTTCCTCAAGAAACTAAAAGTAGGAACTTTGGACATGGTTCAGTCGTTAAAAGCATTGACTGCTCTTGCAGAGGGCCCAGGTTCAATTCTCAGCACCCATATGACAATTCCTAACCATCTGTAACCCCAGGGGAGCCAATACCTTCTTTTAGGCTCTATGGGCACTTCAAACACACACACACACACACACACACACACACACACACACACGCTACATAGACATACATGCATGTGTGTGTTTGTGTGTGCCTTGAGGGCAACAAAGGGTTTAACAAGAGAGGGGAGGGTCTGGGTTAATTCATTCATTATGATTATTTCTAGTTCCATCCATTTATCCACAAATTTTGGGATTTTCTTTTTTTTTATAGCTGAGTAGTATTCCATAGTGTAAATGTACCACAGTTTCTTTATCCAATCTTTGACTGAGGGACACTTAGGCTGTTTCCATGTTCTGGCTATCATGAATAAGGCTGCTATGAACATGGTTGAGCATAAGTCCTTTTTGTGTGCTGGAGCTTCTTCTGGGTATATTCCAAGGAGTGGAATAGCTGGGTCTTGAGGAAGCCCTATTCCCAGTTTTCTGAGATAGTGTCAGATAGATTTCCAAAGTGGTTGTACAAATTTGCATTCCCACCAACAATGAAGGAGGTTCCCTTTTCTCCACATCCTCACCAGCATATGCTGTCACTTGAGGTTTTTTTTTTTTTTTTTATCTTAGCCATTCTTATGGGTGTAAGGTGGAATCTCAGAGTCATTTTGATTTGCATTTCTCTGATGACTAAAGATGTTGAGCATTTATTTAAGTGTTTCTCAGCCATTCGATATTCCTCTGTTGGGAATTCTCTGTTTAGTTCTGAGCTCCATTTCCAATTGGGTTAATTGAATACTATCCCAAGAAGCATGTCCTATGATAGTCTTCACTTACCAGGACATTGGGATAGATGTGAGGACATCCTATTGGGACTCTAGGTGAGAAGTATGGGAGAATGGGGAAACAGAAGGATCCAGAGGGTCCTAGAAACCCACAAGAAGAACAACATGACCAGAGTATCTGGGTCCAGGGGTTCTGTTCAAACTACTGCACCAACCAAGGGCAATGCATGTAGTAAACATGAAACCCTTATTCAGATCTAGCCAATGAATAGGACATTCTCCACAGCTGAGTGGAGATTGGGGACTGATTCTGACATGAACTCTGGTGCCCCTATTTGACCACTTCCCCTTGGTGGGGAGGCCTGGTGTCACTCAGAGAAAGGATAAGAAGGCTACCAAGATGAGACTTGAGAGTCTATGATGGGGGAGGAGGTCCTCCTCAGTCACAGTCATAGGGGAGAGGAATGGAGTGAAAGCAGGAGGGAGGGAAGAACAGGAGGATACAAGGAATGTAAGCTGAATAAATTAACAAAAATAAATAAATAAATAAATAAATAAATAAATAAATAAATAAAAACAAAAATGAGGGGAGGGTCAAAAATGTGAATGGAGGGCATATGAAGGAGAATATGCTCAGCATACAATATTTACTTGCACAAAAACTTGAAAATATATAAGGCACTTAAGTGTGACTCTTTACTGAGTGCCCTACTATGTCTTGGGGTTGTGTGCTGTCTTATCACTATGTGTGTTTGTGTAAACAAATATTATCCTCCCTAACTTTCCCTCAAAACACAAGAGGATGTGAGTTCAGCATCCAGCACTCAGGCCAAGTGGCTCACAACTGTATGTAACTCCAGCTGCAGGAGGATCTAACAGCTGTGCAGGCACTTGCAGTCATGTGCATATATCTACATACAGATAAACAAACATAGTAACTTAATAATTGAATACAATCTTTTTAATAATAAAATAAGGAAAGTAGCATATTTTGACAAGGTGCTTCTGCATGCAATCCATTCACTTACTATGTAAATATGTAGAGTGTACACCCTATGGAGATGCTAGAATCAGATCCTCGGTCCTATCTCAAGGAAGCGATGGACTTACCCAACAGTTGAGCTAGAGGATTTCCTCTCTGCACACTCTCCACATAATTTAGAATGCATCTTTAAACTTGCATTTACCTACTGTTCTCTTTCTATATGTTTTACATATTTCCATTATAAACTAACCATAGAATAATGGGATTAGATCCGACATCTCCTTTAAATGTACCCGACTAGGTTTCTAGGCTATGTATTTCTTAATTGTTTGGCCAGTAGATCTGTAATACCGCATGACGGACAGATGCCAATGGAATGAGATTGTGAACACCCAAGTCTAGCTGAAATCAAGAATGAGAAATAGGAAAGGAGCATTGGAGATGCTCACTCCTCCCTCTGTGAGTCCAAAATGGGATCTTATCCTAGCATCTGAAGAAATCATGGTACTGAGGAGTAGCCTGCCTGTAGACTGGTGCTGATGGCAGCTTGGTCGAACTGCAGAAGCTGGAGCTGGAGGGAAGGCTTGGTGGGAAAGTGCTTACCTTGCAAGCAGGAACACCTAAAGGTAACCTCCAGAACCCACATAAAAATGCCTAAAGTTGGGGAAAGCACGTGTTATCCTTGATTTGGAAGGGCAGAGGCAGGAGGATCCCTGCTATGGCTGGTCAGTCAGTCTAGCCCAACTGGTGAGGCCCAGGCCAATAAGCTCCTGTCTCAAAGGAGGCAAACCAAGTTCCTGAGAATAATTCAACCTAAGGTTGTCCTCTGGCCACCATACATATGCTTAGATATATGCATACCTGCACACATGTGCATACTTGCACACACATGCATACGTACACACATGCATGCACAGATTAAAAATGATCATTTAAAAAGTGCAGGAGGCCTTCAATGCATTCTTTCTTGAAGAAGGCCTGCATTAAGCCCCATATTCCCTAAGAAACACACTGACTAGCCTGCTGTCGTCAGAGGGGATTGCCTATGAGAAATTCGGTTACTTGTTGGGAGCTGCTAAACCCAAAGTCATAGGAAAAACTGATCCCTGTGGTCAGAGTGAGACATTGGCCTCTAATAGAACCAGCTGGGTAAATTAGGCTCAAAAAGGGAAAATAAGATCTCTCTTCCACTACTGGAAAGAACAGTGGACATTCAAGGCTAGAGCATCTTTTGTCTCTTTTCTAGAAGATATTAATAACACACTTGGGTTGGAAGCGAGTGAGCCAAACACCAGGCCAGGCCTTAGTGCCCTTTACAAGGTGGTTTCTGACTGTCCCCACATCATGTTCCAACACTCCCATCCCCCTTCACACCCTCTGCCCCAATCTGTGTCTGGCGCAGCAGCAAGCTCCTTCTCCTGCCAGGTGCTGTCCTGCTAGCAGGTCCTTGGTATTCAGTAGCAGCCTCCTTTTTAATTGCTCAAACTTCAGCATAAATGTCACCTCCCTCCAGGGGCCTTCCCAGGTTGTGATATTCCCTTCTCACACCAGCCTGCATGGTGCCTATTGACTCTGGCTGTCAAGTGGCTCATTTGATCATTGATTGTCTCCGTATCTAAACACATATGTGAGGGGAGGAATGTCAGGGTCATTGGTGTCTAGAACAGTGCCCAGTAATGTGGTAAATATCCAATAACTGCTATTTGAATGAAGACCAAGCCTGCTACCTTTAGAAGTGATCAGAAAACAATGCCTGAAGAGAATGCCTAGGCGTGGCAGCACCCCTGAAACTGCAGTAGGGGGAGCTGAAAGGGGGAAAGCAGGCATTGAAGGACCGAAAGAGCTATGTAGCAAGGCCTTGTGGCAAAAAGAACTTTGGACATTGGGCCTAGAACACCTTTCAATTACTGGACTACAAGACCAGAAAAGGAAGTTCTAAAAATGTCAGACTTGCCCCTGCAGAGTTGTCATCCTTGGTGCTGTACCCATCCTCTTGTTCCTCATTCCCTAAGTGGTACAATGGAGAACATAGCTCTCAGGTGGCTGGGAGGACTAAGTGAGCCAAGGTATCATGTACTTGGAAGTCTGGCACCCAGCAAAATCAGTAAATAGGAATAAAGCATTTTCCTGTTTTCCTATTCCTTGCAGGGAACAAGATGTTCTCTGAGGTTCAGATACCTACTTGCCCCAGGAACGACATTCCACCCACAGTTGTGAATGCTGTTGGAAACCATTGTCCCCAAAAGGAGATTTTGGGTGACTGGGCTGACCAACCAGCAGAAAAGGACTTTCACTAAGGCAGGGGCAAGAAGGGAGGGTGACCTTCTACTGAAAGGAGAGAGGGAGGGCATGGTCTTCTCCACCCTGACCTCCCTATCTGGCACCAGCATCTTGGCTGTATAGTATACTATTAGGGCCCTTATTCCTCTTGTCAGGAGGTTGTAGATAGCCTGGTGAGCCCTGACTTCCTCCTCCTGACATGCTTATCTTCTTGGTTTCTGGCTTACTCCTCTGTTCTCTTATTATCACTACATTGGTGCTTATACCACAGCCCTTGGGAGCTTGTTTACCTCAGCAGTTCACTTTAACCCAGACTTCTCATTGCACAAACAGGCATCTGCTTTGACCTAAACTTGTGGGCTCTGTCTTCACTTTGCCACAACTCAACAATTTCCTGTCTTACCCTCTGTGCTACTTTTTCTCCTGGCTGCTATGAAATATCTGATAGAAGCCAACTAAAGGCCGATGGATTCATTTTGGCTCACAGTTTCGGGAAACTTTGGTCCATGATGACAGAGAAGGAACGGTGACTGAAGCATCTCATTCCATCCTGGTGGGAGTTTGCAGCATGACCTGTTCACATCTGAGCAGAACAGGATGCAGAAGGCAGAACTGGATGTGAGGGAAGCTATAATTCACAAAGGCACACTCTTAGTGGCTTAATGCACCAGCTACACAGCATGTCTCAAAGCCACCAACTGAGGACCAGGTACTCAAAAACATGAGAGTATGAGAGATATTTTTACATGCAAACCATTACAATCTTCAAATCATCAATGGTTTGAAAGGTGAGAAGAGGGTGTTCGCAGTTCAAAACAGCCAGCACCTACCTTATACATGTACTTTGTGGACTCTGCAGCAAGCTTCAGTTTGAATCCCAGAGCTTTTGGGTTCTAGATAGGAGAAGTAAAACACTTCCAGATGCCTCAGTTTCCCCATCTGCATATGCTGAAGATAATAGTAGCTGCCAACCTAGAGTTCTCATATTTACACAGCATTTATCACCTGCTATTTATAAGGCTGTTGGTTATCATTTCTGATGAATTATCTCATTATCTCAAATTGAAGCTGATTAAAAAAATGGTTCTTATTTTATAAATCAAAATACCCAAGTTCCAAAAGATTACATAACAATTCCATCAAGCTGACCAATGGTCAACTGCTGAGCCTTCTCTCCCTCTTTCTGTAAATTGGAACAAGGGACTCTCACATTAAAGCCAATCTTCACACGGGCATTTAGCTTGTCAGCATGGTCTTTGGACAGTTCCCTGGGTCAACTTTTGTACCTTCTTCTGTCCATCTACCTGACACTCTCTTGGATGCATGTGCCACCAACTCTCACAAAATGAAACCCAAAGGGCAGCTGAACAGATGTCCTTGGAAGCAAGATAAAGGGCTTCTTAGCCCTGACATTCAGCAAGGAGAAACAAGAACAAAGTCCCTGCCTCTTGACAATCAGTGTGTATCTTGAGAAACAGATAAACAGCTTAAAATGTAACATAGCAAATACGAATAAGTGCACTGAGGAAAGATACATCAGGGTGAACCACAGAGTCCCTCAGCTTCCCTTAAGGCACCGCCCACTGCCTTAAAGCAGCCATGCTTTGTGACCCAGCATCTGACATCAGTACACTCTCTCCAAGTGGCCAAGAAATTTCAGAGCAGACAGGAGAGTAACACTTAGAAAATCAACTCCGCAGAACAGATGGCATAGTTATTTCATGCCAATTAAATCAACGGTTCAGCTGTCTGATCCACTGCTTGGTGATCAAGCTGCAGAGAGCCTCTTGTATTGGTGCAGATATCTGATTTAATGTAAAAGATGCTAATATAGACAGCCATGAGGGTCACACAGACAATATTGAGGTAAGGAAATTATACAGTGGCAACATAGGAAGGCAAAAGAGCAAGTGGAAACAGTGAGGTGGTGAGTGATGGGGGCAAAAATAAAAAGCTTATGTAATTAGAGTGATTTTGGGGAGTGACAGTGCTAAGTATTCAATCCACTAAGGCACATCTTATTATAATGATGTACTTGCTTTCTGCCAGATTCTGCCAAACAGTGCATACTAGGAGGAGGAGCTCCAAGGGATACATGAAATGCTGCCCCTGCCGCACAGAGGCTCACAGTCTATAGCTAGAAACAGACTTAAAAAAAATCTATATATAATCTAAAATGCCATGATAAATGAACAGCAATATGACCCAGGGTATAATCAAACTCCTTTTTCTCCCAAATCCTTAATAAGTAATTCAGATGTAATAAGATCTGCTTGGGCACATCCTAAGATTAGCAAGGCTCTGGCATCACACAGGTTATAATTTAGCACTGGAGCCTGTGTATTATAAAGTAACTGAGGTAAGATAATCCTGGCCATCTTAGCGGGGACACAGGGAACACCCACGGGTGTTTGCACTCATAAGGCAGAGTCAGCCTGACCTCCTGCCTCAGTTGTCCTGAAAAGAAAGGAATCCAAGATAGGACCTGAGGGGTTGAGAGGTAGACCCAGACTACCTTGCAGAATTTTCTCTCCTCTCCGATATTAATAATAGATAAATGTTTGTAGGCCAAGTATTGAGTAATAAAATGCCTGCGGCTCTTCTGGTGTTGAGCAGGAAGAACCAGTAATCAAGAGAGGCAGGAGCCGCTCTGGGGAGACTCTACATGAGACATTCTCTTGGTTGTATTCATGGAAGCCATTCTCTGTCACTTCCAAAGCTCCAGGACAGCATCATTAAAACTGGCAGACTCTCAAAAATGTGACCCTGGTGTGGATAAGCCAGAGAGAGTAACTGAAGAGTAGAGATCCCAGAAAAGGCTCACACAGCTGTGGATAGTTAATTTATTATAATAATGAGACTTCACAACGGTGACAAAGAGATTTTATTAACTAAGTATAATTTAACCATAGGGTAGACACCTACTTGTTGCTGTACTTAAAGATATATTCTAGACATATCAGAAAACCAAAAAGAGATTGGGCAGATGGCTCAGTTAGTAAAGTGCTTGCACAGAGCATTAGGACCCAAGTTAGAATTCCAGGACACACATAAGAGCTCAGTGTGGTAACTCCACCGACAACACAAGTGGTAACTCCAGTGCTAGGTGGAGCAGACACATTGGGAGGCACTAGAGGACTTGATGGCCAGCTGGTCTGGCCAGTTGGCGAAACTCTAGGTCCAGTGGGAAAGCTTGTTTCAAAAAATAAGTTGGAGAATATCTTAGTTACTTTTTCTATTGCCATGACACTATGCACCAAGACCAATGAAAGTTATAAAGGAAAACATTCAATTTGGCGTTCACAATTGTAAAGTGTTACAGACGATGACCATCACAACAGGGAGCATAGCAGCAGGCAGGCAGCAGGGATGGCCTTGGAATATTAGCAGAGAGCTTATATTCTTATCAGAAAGTAGGGGACAGAGAGAGAAAGATACAGAGATAGACATACGGAGATAAATAGAGATACAGACAGAGACAGACAGAGAGACAGAGAGAGACTGAGACAGAAGCAGGTGTAGGCTTTTGAAACCTCAAAGAGCACCCTGGTGACACATGTCCCCCAATATAGACACACGTCTACCAATTAGGAACCAAACATTCAAATATATGAGATGACAAGGGCCATTCAAAACACCATAGAGGGAGATACAGGAAGACACTCAACACAACCTCTGACCTCCATATACAAATTCCCTATACGTGTACACACACACACACACACACACACACACACACACACACACACACAGGGGTGCAGAGAGAAACAGGGAGAGGGAGACAAAGACGGAGAGAGAACACTAAGACTTTTAGCTGCTAAAAAATGATTTTTAAATAATGCCTTACAGACTCTTGATAAATAATATGGAAAAACCCTCAGTAGAAGAATATTGATAAGTTTGACCACAAAACTTAATGATACCCTATATGTTCTAAACTATTCTCAAAGAGGCTCAAAGTTAACTGGGAGGCTGAAAGGAATGTTCAGCATATATGCTAACCAGATGGTTCATACTCAAATGTATCAAGATCTCTCTCTCTCTCAAAACAAACAAACAAACAAAAAGGAGATAAAAACACTAAAACTTAGTAGGAAATTGAGTAAATGGTATAAATAGAAATACACACACACACACACACACAACACAAATCAAAGGATGTGTGGTTACATAGTAATAAGAATACTGTAAATGACAAGGAAAGTTCCTGAAGGGTTTCTCCAATTGGATAGCAGAGTTAAGGTGAATAAATATAATATTGCCTGAGCACTGATGAGGACCACAGGCATCAGGTCAAGATGGTGGGGAATTCCTAGAAGGGAATCCAGTAATATATTAAACTATTTTTATAGACATTTACCTAAACCTCTTCAAGAAATCTAGGTATGTGCTAGAAAAACAGATGTGCAAAAAGTAGTCTATATACTATGAATGGAATGTTTGTGCCCCACACCAAACTCACAAATAGAAATTCAGTCCTTAGTGGGATGACATTTGGGGATGGAGCCTTGGGAGGACAATTCAATCATGAATAGTGTTAATATCCTTACAAGAGGTGAGATACCTCGCCCAACCTCTATGAGCCACATGAAGATGCAAAGAAAAGTAGGCTGTGTGCGTCAGGAAGAGGCCTCTCAGCTAAACCCAACCATGCTGGAATCCCAGTATCACAACCTCTATAAGCACACTATGAGATAATTGTTTATAGCTTAAGCTAATCACACTGTGGTAGAAGTCTTGTGTGGCACCCTGGATTAAGACAATGTATCTAAGCATGAAGATCTATTTTGTCTGTAGCCATGTCTGTCCTTCCCTCTGGAATTATAGCCTAACACTTTCTTTTATAAGTTAATTTTTTCAGAGTGTTTTTGTCACACCAACCAGAAAAGAAACTAAGATATATGGTATAATACTATATCTATTAAAGATAAAATGAAGTCGTGCAAACACAAAGCTAACAAACACATACACACTTGTATGTATGTATAATCATATGTGTAGGTGTACACATGGATGTAGCTATATCTGTCACTCTACACCTTTAAATTCCGACACTTAATATACAGCAAATAATTGGACAGATATAAACCAAACTGATATCAAGGCAATATCCGTGATGGGGATGTAGGAGGCCACAGAGGTGTGAAGGGGATTTCACTTTGTTTTTTTTTAATTAATTTATTCTTGTTACATCTCAATGGTTATCCCATCCCTTGCATCCTCCCATTCTTCCCTCCCTCTCAGTTTCCCCGTATACCCCTCCCCTATGACTGTTCCTGAGGGGGATTACCTCCCCCTGAATATGCTCATAGGGTATCAAGACTCTTCACTGTAACCTGCTGTCCTTTCTCTGAGTGCCACCAGGTCTCCCCCTCCAGGGGACATGGTCAAATGTGAGGCACCAGAGTACATGAGAAAGTCATATCCCACTCTCCACTCAAGTGTGGAGACTGTTCTGACCATTGGCTAGATCTGGGTAGGGGTTTAAAGTTTACCGCCTGTATTGTCCTTGGCTGGTGCCTTAGTTTGAGCGGGACCCCTGGACCCAAATCTGCCTATCATAATGTTCTACTTGTAGGTTTCTAGGACCCTCTGGATCCTTCTACTTTGCTACTCTCCCATGCTTCTCTCATCTAGAGTCCCAATAGGATGTCCTCCCCTCTTTCCCAGTTTCCTGGTAAGTGAAGGCTTTCGTGGGACATGCCCCTTGGGCTAGTATGCAGATATAAGTGAGTATATACCACTGAGTCTTTCTGCTTCAGGGTTAACACACTCATTATGATCATTTCTAGCTCAATCTATTTATCCACAAATTTTGGGAATTCCTTGTTTTTAATAGCTGAGTAGTATTCCATAGTGTATATGTACCACAATTTCTTTATCCATTCTTCTACTGAGGGACACTTAGCCTGTTTCCATGTTCTGGCTATTATGAATAAGGCTGCTATGAACATGGTTGAGCAAATATTCTTGTTATGTGCTGGTGCATTTTCTGGGTATATTCCAAGGAATGGAATAGCTGGGTCTTGAGGAAGCCCTATTCCCAGTTTTCTGAGATAGCACCAGATAGATTTCCAAAGTGGCTGTACTAGTTTGCATTCCCACCAGCAATGAAGGAGTGTTCCTCTCTCCCCACATCCTCGCCAGCATGTGGTATTGCTTGAATTTTTGATCTTAGCCATTCTGATGGGTGTAAGATGGAATCTCAGTGTTGTTTTGATTTGCATTTCCTTGATGACTAAGGAGGTTGAGCATTTCTTTAAGTGTTTCTCAGCCATTTGATATTCCTCTGTTGTGAATTCTCTGTTTAGTTCCCAGCCCCATTTCTCAATTGAGTTATTTGGTTTGGTGGTGTTTAATTTCTTGAGTTCTTTATATATTTTGGATATTAGACCTTTGTCAGATGTAGGGTTGGGTGAAGATCTTTTCCCAGTCTGTAGGCTGTTGCTTTGTTCTCTTGACAGTGTCTCTAGCCTTACAGAAGCTTCTCAGCCTCATGAGGTCCCATTTATTAATTGTTGACATTAAGGCCTGGGCTGTTGGTGTTCTGTTCAGGAAGTTGTCTCCTGTGCCAATATGCTCCAGGCTCTTCCCCAATTTTTCTTCTCAGTGACGTAGGGTCTCTGGTTATATGTTGAGGTCTTTAATCCACTTAGATTTGAGTTTTGTGCAAGGTGACAAATATGGGTCCAGTTCCATTTTTTTACACATAGACTTCCAGTTAGACCAGCACCATTTGTTGAAGATGCTATCCTTTTTCCATTGAGTGGATTTGGCTTCTTTGTCAAAAATCAAGTGACCATATGTGTGTGGATTCATATCTGGGTCTTCGATTCGATTGCACTGATCAACCACCTGTTGCTGTGTCAGTACCATGCTGTTTTAATTACAATTGCTTTATAGTACAGTTTGAGATCAGGTATGGAGATTCCTAAAGAGCACCTTTTATTGTACAAGATTGTTTTAGCCATTCTGGGTTTTTTGTTTTTCCATATGAAGTTCAGAATTGAACTTTCAATGTCTTTAAAAACTTGTGTAGGCATTTTGATAGGGATTGCATTGAATCTGTAGATTGCTTTTGGTAGGATGGCCATTTTTACTATGTTAATTCTCCCGATCCATGAGCAAGGAAGATCATTCCATCTTCTCATGTCATCCTCAATCTATTTCTTCAGAGTTTTGAAATTTTTTTCAAACAAGTCCTTCACTTGCTTAGTTAGAGTAACTCCTAAATATTTTATATTGCTTGCAGCTAATGTGAAGGGTGTGGCTTTCCTAATTTCTTCCTCTGCAAGCTTGTCATTTGTGTATAGGAAGGCTACAGACTTTTTTGAGTTAATTTTGTATCTAGCCAATTTTGCTGAAGGTGTTTATCAGCTGTAGGAGTTCTCTGGTGGAATTTTGAGGGTCACTTGTGCACACTATCATATCATCTGCAAATAGGGATAATTTGACTTCCTCCTTTCTCATTTGGATACCCTTGATCTCCTTTTGTTGTCTTATTGCTCTGGCTAGAACTTCGAGTACTATATTGAAGAGATATGGAGAGAGTGGGCAGCTGTGCCTTGTTCCCGATTTTAGAGGAATTTCCTTGAGTATCTCCCCATTTACTTTGATTTTGGCTATTGGCTTGCTGTATATAGCCTTTATTATGTTGAGGAAAGTGCCTTGTATCCCCGATCTCCCTAAAACTTTAAACATGAATGGGTGTTGGATTTTTTCAAATGTTTTCTCTGCATCTAAAGAGATGATCATGTGGATTTTTATTTTCAGTTTGTTTATATGGTGGATTACATTGATGGATTTCCATATATTAAACCATTCCTGCATGCCTGGAATGAAGCCTACTTGGTCATGATGAATGATATCTTTGATGTGTTCTTGTATTCGTTTTGCAAGAATTTTATTTAGTATTTTTGCATCGATGTTCATAAGAGAAAATGGCCTGAAATTCTCTTTCTTTGTTGAGTCTTTGTGAGGTTTAGGTATCAATGTGACTATGGCCTCATAGAATGAATTTGGTAATGTTCCATCCAATTCTATGTTTTGGAGTAGCTTGAAGAGTATCGGTATTAGCTCGCCTTTGAAGGTCTGGTAGAATTCTGCACTGAAACCATCTGGCCCTGGGCTTTTTTTGCTTGGGAGACTATCAATGATTGCTTCTATTTCTGTAGGGGAAATGGGACTATTTAGCTTGTTTATCTGTTCTTCACTCAACTTTGGCAAGTGAAATTGATCAAGAAAATCGTCCATCTCCCTTAGATTTTCAAATTAGGATCTTATGATTCTTTGTATTTCTTTAGTGTCTGTTGCTATGTCTCCCTTTTCATTTCTGATTTTGTTGATTTCAATACTGTCTCTCTTCTTTTTAGTTAGTTTGGCTAACGGTCTGTCTATCTTGTTGATTTTCTCAAAGAACCAGCTCTTGGTTTTGTTGATTCTTTGGATTGTTTTCTTAGTTTCTAATTTGTTAATTTCAGCCCTGAGTTTGATTATTTCCAGACGTCTATTCCTTTTGGGTGTTTCTGCTTCTTTTTTTCTAGGGCTTCCAGTTGTGTCGTTAAGATGCTTATGTGCGATGTTTCCAATTTCTTTTTAAAGGCACTTAGTGCTATGAATTTTCCTCTTAGCACTACTTTCAATGTATCCCACAAATTTGGGTATGTTGTTCCTTCATTTTCATTGAATTTCAGAAACTCCTTGATTTCTTTCTTTATTTCTTCCCTGACCCAGGTGTCATTTAGCAGAGAGTTGTTTAGTTTCCACATACGTGTAGGCTTTTTGTTATTTCTGTTGTTGTCGAATTGCAGCCTAAGAGCATGGTGATCTGATAAGATACAAGGTATTATTTCAATCCTCTTGTATCTGCTGAGGCTTGCTTTGTGACCTACGATGTGATCAATTTTGGAGAAGGTTCCATGGGGTGCAGAGAAGAAGGTATATTCTTTCTTGTTTGGGTGAAAGGTTCTATAGATATCTGTTAGATCCATTTGACCCATGGCATTGGTTAATGATGTTATTTCTCGGCTTAGTTTCTGTTTCAATGACTTATCCTTCAGTGAGACTGGGATGTTGAAGTCTCCCACTATTATTGTGTGGGGATCGATGTGTGGTTTAAGTTTTTTTAGCAGATCTTTTACAAATATGGGTGCCCTTGTATTGGGAGCATAGATGTTCAGAATTGTGATGTCATCTTGGTTGGCTTTACCTTTGATGAGTATGAAGTGTCTTTCCTCATCCCTTTTGATTAATTTTGCTTGAAAGTCTATTTTGTTCGATATTAAAATGGCTACGCCCGGTTGCTTCTTGTGACCAATTTGCTTGGAATATGTTTTTCCAACCTTTTACCCTGAGGTAATGCCTATCGTTATGGGTGAGATGTGTTTCTTGAATGCAGAAGAATGTTGGATCTTGTTTATGCACCCATTCAGTTACTCTGTGTCTTTTTATAGGAGAATTGAGGCCATTGATGTTGAGAGATATTAACGACCAGTGACTGTTAAGAGTCTTAATTTTGATGTTGCTTCCAATCGAGCGTTTGTGTAGTTGTGTTTTTGTCATGGTATAGTTACCTATTTCCTGAGTAGTTTTGGTTGTAGCTTGACCCTTTGGGATGGATGGAGTTTTCCTTCTAGTACCTTCTGTAAAGCTGGGTTTGTGGATAGGTACTGTTTGAATTTGTTTTTTTCATGGAATATTTTGTTTTCTCCATCAATGGTTATTGATAGTTTTGCTGGGTAAAGTAGTCTGGCCTGGCATCTGTGGTCTCTTAGGGTTTGTCAGATCTCTGTCCAGGCCCTTCTGGCTTTTATGGTCTCTGCTGAGAAATCGGGTGTAATTCTGATAGGTTTGCCATTAAATGTTATTTGATCTTTTTCCCTTGCAGCTTTTAATATTTTTTCTTTGTTCTGTATGTTTTGTGTTTTGATTATTATATGATGGGCAGTTTTTCTTTTCTGGTCAATTCTATTTGGTGTTCTGTAGGCCTCTTGTATGTTTATAGGCATCTCTTTCTTTAGATTGGGGAAATTTTCTTCTATGATTTTGTTCAGAATAGTTTCTGGGCCTTGGAGTCTGATATCTTCTCTTTCTTCAATGCCTATTATCCTCAGATTTCTTCTTTTCATGGTGTCCTTAATTTCTTGGATGTTTTGTGCCAGGAGTTTTCCAGATTTGGCATTTTCTTTAATGGTTGCTTCAAGATCTGTGATTGTATCTTCTAGACCTGAGATTCGTTCTTCCGTCTCTTGGATTCTGTTAGAAAAGCTCACCTCTGTGTTGCTCGCCTTCTTCTCTGAGGTCTCACGTTCTCGTTTTTCTTCTGTCTGTGTGTTTATCATTGAATCCATTTTCGTCTTGAGATCTTGAACTGATTTTTTTATTTCTTTCATCTGATTGTTTGTATATTCCTGAGTTTCTTCCATTGCCTCTTTATAGGTCTTCAGAGCTTGAACCGTTTTATTTATTTCTTCCATCTGGTTATTTGCATTTTCCTTAAATTTTTCCAGTTCCACTCTATGTGCTTCTTTTATGTCTCTCACCTGTTTGGCTGCATCTTCCTACATTTGATTACGAATTTTATTTGTTTCCTCCATTAATATCCTCATTTCTAAGGATTTTAGGTCATTTTCTTGTATTTCTGTTGTATTTGAGTTCTCTGGGTTGTTTTCTTTGGGATAGCTGGAAACTGGAGATGTCATGTTGTTTTGGGGTTTTTTGCATATGCTTTTACACTGTCCTTTAGACATCTTGTTGTCTATGTTTTTGTTGGGTAGCTTCCCGAGTTGGATGGAGGGAGTCTGATGATAAATTCACTTGTTTTCTCATGATTTCCATAGGCTGGAAGCTCTGATACTTCACTATAGTGGATGGCAGGAGGTTAGCCCTGTCGTTTTGGACTCTCACAGCCAGTGATCCTTAGCTCTCCTGTGCTGTGGGTCCTGTAATTGTTCTGGGTCTCTGAATGAGGGTTGGGTCAGGCCAAGGTATCCGCAGCCTTCTGAGTTCCCTGCCAAGTCCAGCCAGGGACACTGGGCCCAAACCACACGCCGAGCTCGGCTAGATTCTCAGGGCCTGAACCATCTGCCGAGCTCCGCTAGGGATTCTGGGCCCAAAGTGCACACAGGATCCAGCCAGAATTTTCGGGCTGGGACTATGCACCAAGCTCAGCTAGGGGCTTTTGGCCCAAAGTGCATGCTGTGGTCAGTTTTTGACTTGGGCCCGAACTGTCCTCCAAGCTCAGCCAGGAATTCTGGATTCAAACTGCACACTGTGTCCAAACAGAGTCTTACAGCCTGGACTGTGCTAAAAGTTCCATTAGAGTCTCTGGGCCCAATCTGTCTGCCAATCACAGTTAGGGACTCTGGCCCCAAACTGCACACTGAGCTCCACCCGAGTCTCCGGGGTGGAATTGTGCACGGAGCTCAGCCAGGGACTATGGACTCACACTGCACGCTGAAATCAGCCTGGGACTCCAGGCCTATACTGCGAGTGTAGTCCAGCCTGTGCGCAAAGCTCAGGTAGAAACTCTGGGCCTAATCTGCCAGGTAAGTCCAGCTAGGGCCTCTGGGCTGAATCTGTGTCAGTGCCCCAGAACTGCCCGCTGAGCTGAGCTAGTGTCTTGGGCAGAATTGCTCGTTGAGGTGAGCTGGTGCCTAGGGTGGACCTGAGCACTCCGCCCAGCCTGCGTCACAGCAGGAGAACTGCAGCTGCACTGAGCTGGTGCCTAGGGTGGAACTGAGCACTCTGCCCAGCCTGTGTCACAGCAGGGGAGCTGCCACTGCACTGCACTGGTGCCTCGGGCAGAATTGTCTGCTGTGCTGAGCCAGCATCTCCATGGCACTGAGCACTGAGCTGAACCAGGGACTCTGGGGCTGAACTGTCCACCGAGACCGGTCTGGGTCACAAGGCACCACGTGACCCAAATCCTGTCCAGAGTCCCCTCTCCTGCAGCAACTCCCACCAGCCACCACACCAATCGCCTCCACCGGAAGGCTCTGAGCTGCAAACCTCAGCCACTGCCGCTGGTGCCGCTGGTGCCACCACTGCTGCTGTTGCCTCCACCGCTGCCGCTCCGATCCGAGAAAATCCGCGCTCCTCCAGTGTGCAGGGGCACGCAGGTCCTCCACACCCTGGTCCCTCCGAACCGTGGAGCACTCCTGCTGCAGTGGTGTCGGGACCCTGGTGTTCCTGGCTCAGAAATCTGTGCACTTCCCTGAATTGTTCACTGGAGCTTCCAAACACGGTCCACGCTGCTCACCGCCATCTTGGATCTCTCACTTTGTATTTTATACATACTTTGTTTCTAAACTAATGTTTTATTAATTCTTTGATAATCTCATATAATATATTTTTATCATATTCATCCCTCCTCTCTCTTCTAACTTCTCCAAGATCAACTCTCTCCGCATCCACCTCCCCACACACTCAGATTTGTGTTTTCTTCTACTTTATTTTTAGCCTACCAGGTTCAATTTTTGTTCCTCAACTAGTCTTGTGAGACATGTCTGCTCTAGAGTGTGGTTAACCAACTCTGTCCCACACCATTAAGGAAAACTGGCTCTCCCCTCCCCCAGCAGCTACCAAACAGTAAAGCTATCAAGTGGGATTTTGTGTCCATCTACTCTTCTTACTCAGACCTTGTGCACAATCTCACAGTAACTGATTTCATATGTGCAACTACCTTGTTGTGACTATGAAACATTGATACTTTGAATTTATCAGCCATCTCTGGCTCCTACAGCCTGTCTGTTCCCTCTTTTGCAAAGACCTATGAGCCCTGGGGAGAAGTGGTATGATATACATATTTTATTTAAGGCTGAGAATTCTAAAGTCTATTACACCTTACATATTGACCAGTTGAAGTTGTCTGTGTTAATTTCTTTTTTTCTTTTTCTTTTTTTCTTTTTTTCTTTTTGAGACAGGGTTTCTCTGCATTAGCGTTGGCTGTCCTGGACTCGCTTTGTAGACCAGGCTGACCTCGAACTCAAAAGACCAGGCTGATCTGCTTGCCTCTGCCTCCCAAGTGCTAGGATAAAGGCATGCGCCATCATGCTCAGCCCTGTCTGTGTTAATTTCTAACACCAGCAAGAAGATACTTCTCTGATGATGGTTCAAAGATTCACTGATAAGGGTGCAGCAATGGTCATTAGGAGCTGTTGTAACACTAGGCCCATTTAGCAGGATAATAGTAATAGTATATTCTCATGTAGGGCCTATGACCCCTCTAGTCACAGCTTCTTGACTTGTTAACAGTGTCAGGTATAGGGAACACATCATGTAATGGGCCTTAAATCCAATTAGAATGTGGTTGAATACTCCCATAATATTTGCACCATTATTGCACCTGTGGATGTATCTCATCAGATTAGTTGTTATTGTAGTTTACAGAGTTCATAGCTGGGTGAGACTGATATTTATTCTTCTCCCCCATTAGCATGTACAGTGCCTTCTAGAACCATAAGGGCCAGCCAGTAGGGCTAAAGCTTCCAGGCAAGTACCAGCTTAATATTTTCTATGTTCTGTGACTCAGGTATGTGTTGTTTTCAGCAAGGGGGCTTCGCTGTCAAGTTCTCTAGATTAACCAAGAGTAATGGCAATATACTATAATGCTTGGGGGGTCTATGGAACCCTACTGAATAATAGTTAAACAAAGAGTATTTATTTGCATATGGTGTCTAGTTGGGGTATTACCCCCATTATAGGATAACTCATCATATACATATGGAAGTTTCTACAGTAGTAGATTTCCATATGGTTTTTTCTAAAGGCCTTTAGGGTTAATTATCCCTCCCCATGTTCTTTCCTCTATCATGGCCTCTCATCTTTCACCCCATTTAATTATTCCTAGTCCAATATTTCCTTTCTCTTCTTTATATAACTATATTTCATGTCTTCTCAATTATAAGATCCTTCCTTCACTCACAGTTCCTTTCTGGTTTCCTAAACACTGTGGGTACTCTGAATGTAAACCACATACCTAAAGAACCAGGCTAACATCACATATGAGAGAAGATGCAATGTTAGCTTTTGTGGGTCTGGATTATTTCACTCAGGATGTTTCTAATTTCATTCATTTACCTGAGAATTTCATAATTCCATTTTTCTTTTTATTTATTTTTAATTTGTTCACTTTACATCCCAGTTGTAACCCCCTGCCTTGTTACTTCCTGGTCGCCACCCTACCTCATCCCATCCCCCTCCCCTGGTCCCCAGAAAGGGGGAGCCTTCCTTCCCTATCATCTGGCCCCAGTCTATCAAGTCTCATCTGGACTGCCTGCATCCTCTTCCTCTGTGGCCTGGAAAAGCTGCCCAGCCAGGGGGAAGTGGTCAAGGTGTGGGGACCAGAGTCCATGTCAGACGTAGTCCCTACTCCTCATATTATGGGTCCTACAAGAAGACTGTGCTGCCTATCTACTATACCTGAGCAGAGGGTCTAGGTCCTCACCATGTATGGTCCTTCGTTGGTGCATTAGTCTCAGCAGGTTCCCCCTGCCCTGCAACGAATTGTTGGTTCCGTTGGTCTTCTTGTGGAGCTCTTGATCCCTCCAGGTCCCTCTACCTCCTAACTCTTCCAGAAGACTCCCTGTGCTCCACCCTGAAGTTTGGTTGTGAGTCTCAGCATCTTCTTGGATCCCCTGCTGGGTGTGGTCTTTCAGAGGACTTCTATGGCAGGCTCCCATCCTGTTCTTTTTCTTCAACTGCTTCTGGTGTCTATTCTATTTGTCCTTCTGAATGAGAATTAAGCATTCTACCTAGGGTCCTCCTTGTTATTTAATTTCTTTAGATCTCAATATTGTAGTGTGGTTATCCTGTATTATGTGGCTAATAACAGCTTATAAGTGAGTACATACCATGCCTGTCTTTCTGGGTCTGAGTTACCTCACTCAGGATGATCATTTCTAGTTCCATCTATTTGCCTGCAAATATCAAGATTTCCTTGTTTTCAATAGCTGAGTAGTATTCCATTGTGTAAATGTACCACAGTTTCTTTATCCATTCTTCTGTTGAGGGATATGAAACACTTAAAGGAATGTTCAACATCCCCAGTCATCAGGGAACTGCAAATCAAAACAACTCTGAGATTCCATCTTACACGTGGCAGAATTGTTAAGATAAAAAACTCAAGTAGCAGCACATGCTGGAGAGGATGTGGAGAAAGGGGAACACTCCTCCATTGCTGGTGGGAGTGGAAACTTGCACAACCAGTTTGGAAATCAATCTGGTGCTTTCTCAGAAAATTGGGAATAGGTCTGTCTCAAGACTCAGCTATACCACTCCTGGGCATATATCCGAAAGATGCTTTATCTACCATACAAGGACATTTGCTTAACTCTGTTCATAGCAGCTTTATTCATAATAGCCAGAATCTGGAAACAATTTCATTTTTCTTAACAACTTAATAATATTCCATTGTGTAAATGGTCCACATTTTCATTATACATTCATCAATGGATACCTAGCCTGTTTCTGGTTCCTGGCTATTGTTAGCAGCAATGAATATGGAAAAGTAAGTATTTGTGGTGTAAGCTATAAAGTTCTTTGGCTAAATGCCCAAGAGTGGCACAGCTGGATAATGTGGTGTGTCTATTTCCAGCTTTTGAGGAGGCCCCACACTGTGTCTGCACAAGCCTGTGTCCCCACTAATGAGTAAATGCTCCTCATCCCTCACATTCATTCACTTGCTCCCATATGCTTTATTAATCTTGGCCATTATAACTGGGATGAGATGACATCTCAAAGTTTTAATTTGCATTTCCCTGATGTTGAACACTTTTTAAAATGTTTCCCAAACATTTATATTTAACCTGTGTTTAGTTCGATGCTCCATTTTTTTAATAGGATTGTCTGCTTTCTTGATGTTTAGGGTTTCTTTCTTTGTTTTTAATTCTTTGTATAGTCTAGATACTAACTCTTTAATCAGATGTATAACTGATCATTTTTCCATTCAGTAAGCTGCATTTCCTCTTCAATGACAGCATCATATGCTTTACAGATGCTTTTTCATTTCATGAGGTCCCATTTATCAGCTGTTGGTCTTAATATAGCACCTGTGTTCTGTTTGGAGAGTCCTTCCTTGTACCTTCCTGCAACCTCAAGCCTATCCTCTTCCTTCTCTATCAGATTCAGGGTCTTATGTCTAAGTTCTTGATCTATTTGCAGTTGATTTTGAGGTGGGTGGAAGGTAAGCATCTAGTTTGATTTTTTGTTTTGTTTTGTTTTTTTACATGCGGCCATCAGTTTGAGTAGCACCATTTATTGAAGATGCTGTATTTTTCTTCTGTGTATATTTTTTGACTCTATGTCAAAAGTTAGGTGGTTGTAGTTATATCCTCATACTGGGGTCCTGAATTCTATCCCATTTATTTGATCAATGTAATTGTTTGTATGACAGTGCCATGCTATTTTTATTACTATAGCTGTGTAGTATAACTTGAAATCTGGGATGAGGAACACAGGATCATTTTAGTTATCCTGGATTATTTGTGTTTCCATGTGAAGCTTATGATTATTTTTTTCATCTTCTAAGAATAATTTTATAGGAATTTTGACTAAGATTGTGTTGAATCTGTACAATGTTTTTGGTATAATGACCATTTTTACAATGTGAATCCTCTAATCCATGAGCATAGGAGAGCTTTCCATCTTTTGAATCTTCACTTTGTTTCTTTGACATCCTAAATGTTTTATCATACAAGTTTTTCACTTCCTTAATTAAACATTGCCTGTTGTAAATGGGATTGTTTCCAAGATTTCTTTTCTTCATGTTTGTCATTTGTGTGTAAGAAGACTACTGATTGTGTGTTAATTTTATCTTCTGCCACTTTGCTGAATGTATTTAACAAATCTAGAAGTTTTCTGGTAGAGTCCTTACAAAGTCATTTATGTAGAGAGTCATAACCATTTGTGATTAAAAACAATTTGATTTTTACTTTCCCACTTGTATCTCCATTACTTGTCTTATTGCTCTATCCAAGACCTCAAGTACTGCAGTGAACAGAAATGGAGACTGTGCAAGTTCTTGGCTTATTACTGATTTTAGTGGCAATGCTTTGAGTTATTCTCCATTTATCATGATGCTGGCATTGTGATTATGGTATATTACCTTTATTGTGTTGATTATGTCCGTCATATTCCCAGATTCTCCAGGACTTAGATAATAGAGGGATGTAAGATTTTGTCATAGACTTTTTCTGAGTCAAATGGGATGATCATATGGTTTCTGCCCCTGAGTCTGATAGTACAATGGCTCCATTTGTGAGTTTTCATATATTGAACCATCCCTCCATCTCTGGGATGTGTTCTTGAATTTGGTTTGCAAGTTTTTATTGATAAGTTTAGCATCTCTATTCACTATAGAGATTGGACTATAATTTTCATTTTTATGTTGAGTCTTTGACTGGTTTTGACATCAGAATAACAATTAGTTTCATACAAAAAAGTTAGAAGTATTCTTTATTTTTATATTTTACAAAGTAATTTAAGGAGTATTGGTGTTAGCTCTTCTTTGAAAGTCTGATAGAATTCTGTCAGTTGTAGCCATCTGGTTCTGTTTTTTGTTGTTGTTTTGATTTGTTTTTGTAAGTTGGGAATTTTTAATTCCTACTCCTAACTTCTTAGTTGTTATAGATTTGTTTAAATGATTTTCTTCATATTGATTTAATTTTGCATGTCATATATATATACATGCATATATATACATATATATGCATGTCATATATATATACATATATATGAATATATATATATATATATTCATTTAAGTCTCTTAAATTTTCCAGTTTAGTAGAGTGTAGACTTTTACAATATGTCCTTGGGATTCTCTGATTTCCTGCAGCATCTGTTGTAATGTTTCCTTTTTCATCTCTGGGTTCATTGTTTTAAGTCTTCTCTCCCTTTGTTTTGGCTAATTTGGCAAAAGATTTACCAGTTTGTTAATCTTTTCAAATAAACAACTTTTTGTTTGATTCATTCTTCATGACTTGTTTATTTGTATTACATTACTTTCAACCCTGGCTTTCCTTGTCTCCTCCAGTCTACCTATTTAGGTGTTGCTTGCTCCTGTTTTTCCAAGGACTTTGGGCTCAACAACAAGTTACTAACATGAGAATGCTCCAGTTATTTTATGTAAAAACTTAGTGCTATAAACTCTCTACTTTTGACCACCTTCATTGTGTCCAGTAGGACTGCATATGCTGTGTTCTCATTCAGCTCAAGGGATTTTTACAATTTACTCCCTGATTTCTCTCCTGACTGGGTTATTATCCAGTGCTGTGTGATTGGACATCTGTGAGTTTCTGTACTTTCTTATGCTACTGATGTTTTAGACATGCAGCTTCATTCTTCTGTGGTGCATAAGAGTCAGACTGTTATTTCAATTTTCCTAAATTTGTTGATGCTTGATTTGTGTCCTAATAGTTGATTTTGAAGGAAGTAGCATGGGTTGCAGAAAAGAAAATGTATTCCTCAGATTTTGGATAGAATGTTCTGTAAATGTCTATTAAATACATTTAATGTATGGTGAAACTTAACTCCAGAGTTTCTCTATTTAGTTTTTTACTAGCTCCCCTTCCTATCGGTGAGTGTAGATATTTGAGGTGTTGAGGTCATTCTGTGATTTTAAGCCTAATAGTTTTTTATTGTTTGTTTGCTTGTTGCTTGTTTGTTTAAGAATTTGCTTACATTTGTTTTGGGATCATAAATGTTTATATTTGTGATGTACTCCTAGTGGAGTTTTCCTTTAATGAGTATGTAGTGCCTTTCTTTCTCTCTTCTGGTTGGTTTTGGTTTGCATTCTATTTTGTCAGACAAGAGAATGGCTGCACCTGCTTTTTTTTTCTTTTTTCTATATACTTGGAATAGGGTCTCCCTATGTAGTCCTTATTACCCAGAACTCACTAGTAGACCAAGCAAGTCTTGAACTAGGAGAGATCTACCTGCCTCTGCCTCCTGGGTGCTGGGCTTAAAGGCATGAGCCTCATATCAAGCTAACATACCTGTGCTAAATATACACATTAGCCTATGAGTGTTAATCATAGGGATACATTTAAGTATTCTGTGTCTAGAAAAGAAGGCATGAGAGAAGGTGGAAAATGAGGAAATAAAGAAGAAAAGAGAGAGGGATAGAAAGGAGAGGAGAGAAACAAAAATACAGAATAGAGAAGAAAACAGATTTGAAGGAGAATGTTAGGGGCTTCTACATAAGAAAGAGTAATTGGGAAGTCTGTCCATTAGAGGTAGGAGCTAATTGTCTTCACAGTTCTGGGAGACAGAAAACTCCATTAGAAATCATTTAGAAATCTCTTCTACAGAACACCAACAGCCCAGGCCTTAATATCAACAATTAATAAAGGGACCTCATGAGGCTGAGAAGCTTCTGTAAGGCTAGAGACACTGTCAAGAGAACAAAGCAACAGCCTACAGACTGGGAAAAGATCTTCACCAACCCTACATCTGACAAAGGTCTAATATCCAAAATATATAAAGAACTCAAGAAATTAAACACCACCAAACCAAATAACCCAATTGAGAAATGGGGCTTGGAACTAAACAGAGAATACTCAACAGAGGAATATCAAATGGCTGAGAAACACTTAAAGAAATGCTCAACCTCCTTAGTCATCAGGGAAATGCAAATCAAAACAACTCTGAGATTCCATCTTACACTCATCAGAATGGCTAAGATCAAAAATTCAAGCAATACCACATGCTGGAGAGGATGTGGGGAGAGAGGAACACTCCTTCATTGCTGGTGGGAATGCAAACTAGTACAGCCACTTTGGAAATCTATCTGGTGCTATCTCAGAAAACTGGGAATAGGGCTTCCTCAAGACCCAGCTATTCCACTCCTTGGAATATACCCAGAAGATGCACCAGCACACAACAAGAAAATTTGCTCAACCATGTTCATAGCAGCCTTATTCATAATAGCCAGAACATGGAAACAGCCTAAGTGTCCCTCAGTAGAAGAATGGATAAAGAAACTGTGGTACATATACACTATGGAATACTACTCAGCTATTAAAAACAAGGAATTCCCAAAATTTGTGGATAAATGGATTGAGCTAGAAATGATCATAATGAGTGAGTTAACCCAGAAGCAGAAAGACTCAATGGTATATACTCACTTATATCTGCATACTAGCCCAAGGGGCATGTCCCACGAAAGCCTTCACTTACCAGGAAACTGGGACAGAGGAGAGGACATCCTATTGGGACTCTAGGTGAGAGAAGCATGGGAGAATAGCAAAGTAGAAGGATCCAGAGGGTCCTAGAAACCTACAAGTAGAACATTATGATAGGCAGATTTGGGCCCAGGGGTCCTGCTCAGACTAAGGCACCAGCCAAGGACAATACAGGCGGTAAACTTTAAACCCCTACCCAGATCTAGCCAATGGTCAGAACAGTCTCCACAGTTGAGTGGAGAGTGGGATATGACTTTCTCATGTACTCTGGTGCCTCACATTTGACCATGTCCCCTGGAGGGGGAGACCTGGTGGCACTCAGAGGAAGGACAGCAGGTTACAGTGAAGAGACTTGATACCCTATGAGCATATACAGGGGGAGGTAATCCCCCTCAGGAACAGTCATAGGGGAGGGGAATAAGGGGAAACTGGGAGGGAGGGAAGAATGGGAGGATACAAGGAATGGGATAACCATTGAGATATAACAAGAATAAATTAATTTAAAAAAAAACAAAGTGAAATCCCCTTCACACCTCTGTGGCTGGTGCATTAGTGGGACATGCCCCTTGGGCTAGTATGCAGATATAAGTGAGTATATACCATTGAGTCTTTCTGCTTCAGGGTTAATACACTCATTATGATCATTTCTAGCTCAATCCATTTATCCACAAATTTTGGGAATTCCTTGTTTTTAATAGCTGAGTAGTATTCCATAGTGTATATGTACCACAGTTTCTTTATCCATTCTTCTACTGAGGGACACTTAGGCTGTTTCCATGTTCTGGCTACTATGAATAAGGCTGCTATGAACAAGGTTGAGCAAATTTTCTTGTTATGTGCTGGTGGATCTTCTGGGGTTCCCCAAGTTCCCAGGGGAGGGACCTGATGGAGACCTCTGATTTGGTCTCTCTCTCTCTCCACCCATGTTTGGCTCTCTGCATCTGCTCCCATCAGCTCCTGGTGGCGGCCTCTCTGCTGACGAACTGGGCTAGGCACCTTCAATTTTGTGTTTCATTCTCTCCATTGTTTTTTGAGGCATGGTCTCTCTATCGTAGTTTGAGCTACAATGGCTGGCCAGTAAGCCCTCCAGGATTCACCCACCTCAGCACCAATACCTGGGTTACAGGGGTGAAAGAACCACCATGCCCAACCTTTTACATGTGTGCCGGGATCTACACTGAGATCCTCAAGTTCACTCAAGCACTTGATGCACCGAGCCACCTCCCCAGTCCCCTTGCCTTGGTTTTTTGATGTCATCCAACCTGCCACAAGACCTGGGTACATGTCTTTGAGAGCCTCTGAGTGGCAGACATTTTCTGCACTCTCTATCAATATCTACACAGGACTAGAGGAAAGGCTGTGCCACTCTCATGGCCCAGGTCCATGTCAGGAGCACATATTCACGTAGGACTTTGCTCACTCAGGGCTTACTCCACTCCCCCACAGTTTCCTGTGTCTGGCCTGTCATTTGTAGATAATTTCCATGCATATTGCTTTGTTTTAGCAATATTTTCATTGATATGACAAGATATATGAGTGAAACAGCTAAAAGGAGGAGTTGATGATTTTGACTCATGGTGTCAGACAGTTTTGTCTACAATGACAGGGAAAGCATGGTATGGCAGAGCAGCACAGCTCACACCAATGGGAGACAGAGCAGGAGAGGTAACTGTCAGGGTTCTGCTAACCTTTGACCTTTCCTTTCCCTGCTCTCCCTACCACAGCCTATGGGACAGAGCTGCACACAGTCTAGGTCTTTGTCCCTTGGTTAATCCATTCCAAAAACATCCTCAAAGGCCCAGGTCTTCTAAATCCAGTCATGTTGGAAATGAAGGTTACTGCATCCTATTTCTCCTCCTTTTATTCATAGAAGTTGGTCCTCGATGAAAGAAAGCATCAGAAGTGAAAGCCAGTTGCCAGGCAAGTACTTCTTCTTGGCCTGAATTTTCTTTTTCAAAAAAGCAATTCCCATAGTATCTTTAGGTGCTCTCTCAAAAAAAAGAAGACTCTGAGTTTAAAATATTTCCCTTGTCTTGAGAGAGGGAATAAGAATGCATGAGTGCATTATGTGCGATTCCCAAAGCAAGAGCCTGCCACCTGCTTCCAGCCCCATCAATAGTAGAACAGACTCAAGAGAAAAAAATGGCTCCATGGTGTATTAAAAGGCATGTGGAACCAGGGGTGCCATCACTGAGTGAAGAAAATGCAGGACAGACTACAGAGTGCAAAGGGCCATGTGGGCAGGCATGATGGACATCCCAGACACAACCTACAAAGACCAGAAAGGAAAGCTGGAACACCATCCCAGCGATGCCCTCCAGCAGTGTAGCATGGACCCTGCACTCCAGCAAGGGTGTTCTGCAGGAAGAACTGGAGTTAGTTTCTTGGAGACTCAGGGAGAGAGATCACTTGCTTCGAAAACCTAGACAGATGTTTCTTGCACATTCATGGCTGAAAGATGTACTCACTGCACTTCATAGTAAGTCTCCTTCCTTAAGGCAGCTCAAGTGGGCTACTGTTTCTGACAAACTGCCCTTGACTAAGATAGCCCATGTAGAAAGTAAATTAACCACAGACCAACATACTTTTATCAATATTCTTTTATTGCCTCTGTGTCTGGTTCATTTGGTGTTTATAGCAAAGTTCCAAAATTGCAGTTTCCTTGCCAGCATAGGTTAGTTAACTTCAGGGTGTTTTATGTTCCCAAAGCTAAGTCTAAACCTGATCAATTTTCTCCCAAGAATACATCTTGGATTCAGGCTCAGCTGTGCAATGGATGCCCTTAAAGGCCCCATGTCAACCCTGTTACTTCTCAGCGCTGCCCTGACTACTCAAGGCAACAGCTGAATCACGGTGAACCTATGTCTCAGATGAGGTTAGCTCTCATCCATATCAGATCTTCACCCTACTTTCATATTTGTATTAACTTATCATATATTAACTGTTAAGATACTGTTTCATTGTGATTTTTCACAGATGTTATCATGTACCTTATATTCGACCCCATTGCTTTTTCTTCTCCCCTCCCCCTTCCTGCTGGTCTCCTTCTTCTCACAAATAGTGCCTTCTATGTCCATGGCTTTACAAAAATTATAGATTCTGCATGTGACAGTAAGTACATAGTATTTGTCTTTCTGGGTATGGCTTACTTTGCTTAGCGCGATAAACCCAGCTCTATCTGTCACCATGTTCTTCCCCCTGACTGATTCTGAGCTTGAACCTTTGCATTTGAGTTCTTTTGTCTTCTTGGGTAGAAACACTTTCGCAACAATACCCCATGCACTTTAGATACTTACTTGTTAGCGTAAGAAAGCTGCCCACAGCAATGGTACAGTTCTGAATTCACAGCCCTCAAGACTGGGTCTAAAGCCACCTTGCCCAATGCCTGCTCCCTATTTTCTAAGATCCTGTTGCCTTATACATCAGTTGAAGCCTTATAGTCAAAGCAAAGGAAGAGCTATTGATTATGACTATTTGTTTAACTCTTTTTTTTCTCTCCTGTTGATTTTACTACAGTTTTTGTTTGTTTACTGAAAGACAAGCTAGCCTGGCACCTGATATGTAACCAAAGACAACCTTAAACTCATGATCCCCCTTCCTTCAGCTACCTACAAGTATTGGTATTAGAGCTATCTGCATGGCCCTAACTGAAAAAGAAAATAAAAACTCCCTTCTTGGTTCAGTCTGACTTTTTCAAGCCTTTGGAGTAGCAACAGGGAATGAGGTTCCCTGGCAGCTCTTGGGGGTTTTTTCCCTGTATTGGAAGTGGGCTCTGGGTAAAGAACCCCAGCACCTGACCTACCAGGTCTGGGGTCACTGCTTGGAAACTCTCAAGACTGTGCAGTAATGGACCTCAGAGGACTCCCTGTAAGGAGCAGTCTCCCTCCACAAGCACCAAACGTATTCAGGAGCACACTTGACAGAATAGAGTGGACTGAATTGCTGTGAACAAATTACCCGAGGCTGTCGCACACTCCATCATCTATCCATACCGTCCTCCTCAGGAACTCGATTTTGTGTTTGGGAGATAGCAAGGGCATGACTTGGCATAACAAAGGCAGAGCAGGGTGCAGGGTGCTGCCTCTTCACAACTGACTTCAGTGAATCATTCATTAGCAGGGTTGGTGCATCAGAGAATGAGAAACACGGAAACTGATTAGAAGGAGAATTTATCACCCTGCCTGGAAGAGTAAACAAAGCAGAGAAGCTGTCCATCACAGTGGGCTCTGGCACCATCAGCAGCCAACATCTGCCAAACTAGCTGAGGGATCACCTCAGAAAGGGAGGAGTGAGCAGATTGTGCAGGAAAAGCTCTGTGTCCTGCTGGGTTGTCGCCCACGGGGGTGGGGGGGGCAATTTTCCAAATGGAGCTAGAGTGTCCAGGGCACTGGAGGTTCCAGGTAAACAAGGTAGTCCTTGGAAAAGGAGGAGCATTATAGATTTATTATTGATCTGACCGATGTTCTTGTCTGTCCCACTAACCTCAAGCCATTGAAAGGATAACAGGTGTTGTCATGCGGCTTTCGGCAGGAAGATGGAAGCCTTAAGCTGCAGTATGCCTTCTGAGTTTCTCTCCCTGCCACTACGGCTGTAGTGGCCCTAAGAAAGTAAGACTGCATTTACCCAACTGTAGAAGACAAGATCGTCTGAACTGAAGCCAAGTAATAGTGGACATAAGAGTGAGAGGAAAACATCGGTGGCTGTGCTTACTGGGCTGCTGTGTCCTTTCTCATGGGTGACTCCTCTGGTCGATTCTGGTTCAGCTCGCACCAAACCATCACTCCTCATACATCGCCCTGGGCTTCATGCAATTGTGGACTGATGTTATAACAGGGCTACTGGAGACACCTGATTTTCTAAGATTTTTCTAAGTTATGATCAAATGTCTCTTGTACTTGTTGCAGGTGGCTGTTTCTACCAAGCAAACATCTGTGGCTAGTGCACAGAGCTAAACAGAGACAAATGCTTACGATAGCCCCATGCTGGTCAGTAAGCACCTCTTAGCTAAAAACACTGTGTTAAATACTGCATCAAATGTGTCACTCCTGATTTATTTGTCCAAGGATAGACTCTCTTCCTCGGAAGACTCCCCAGCTCTCTTAAGTAAATTTCTCGGACTAACTCAAATGAGGTGTTAGCCTTCTGAGATATATGGGAGGTTGTCTTGGTGTTACTATGGGAAACGGCTAATGCCTGTCACAGAAGTACAGTAAACTGATGTTGTGTCCTGTACTGGACTATACATGATATGTTGCTGTCATTGCATCACAAAGCTTACTATGATTTGGATCTTTATTTAAGTATGTCTCTCCCAAAAGTTCATGTGTTGGCAGCCGGAAGCCCAGGGCAGTTGACTTGGGAACTGGCAGGACCTTCATGGAGTAGAGCTTAATGGGAAGTCCCCAGGTCATCGAGGGCTCCGCCCTCAGGAAGTACTGAGGAAATCATCATTAGCAGGAACTAGTAATGAAAAACTTGCCTGACCTTTGAGTCTCTTCAAGTCTTGCCCTGCCTTTCAACTCCAACTTTCGACACACACAGTGCCATCATGATGACTCCATCGACATGAAACCCTCACCAGCTCCAGGCTGATGCCAGCCTCTTAACTGGAGATATTTACAACTGTGAATTTCATAGAGTAACCTGCCTCTGTCATTTCGTGATAGTGATGTTATGAAAAACTGACTAATAAATAGTTTTGTTCTTTTCCAGTTAACTTTTTAATTGATCTGTGGTTTATTTTAGTGATAAAGTATGAAATAGGAATTTGTATTTTCTCCCAAAAAGTTAACCCAAATTCATTTACTGAATAATCATATTTTTGCTTATTGAAGAGCTAACATTCTTGGTAATGAGTATTTATTTGTAATTAACTCTATTTCCATACATCTATTCTGTTCCAAAGATCTGCTGGGTTCTGTGTACATCAGTGTTTTAACAATGTATGTCTTTATGCTTAAATACCTGGAGTGGAATATGTTCTTCATTTTAATCTTGGTCTGTGTGCTGGGGTTTGCCTTCAACATACAGATTAATTTGGGGGAAATGATAAATTGTGAAAAGTCATCATTCTGAGAAATTTAACTATTTAAGTTTTTTTGTTCTATGTCTCTCAGTCTTTTGTATACTTTTCTTTATAAAAACTTTATTTCCTATGAACACTGATGCAAAAATACTCAATAAGATACAAACAGGCTGGGCGGTAGTGGCACATATTTTTAATGCTAGCACTTCGGAGGCAGAGGCAGGTGAATTGCTGTGAGTTCAAGGCTGGCCTGGTCTACAATGTGAGTCCAGGACAGCCAAGGCTACACAGAGAAACCCTGTCTCAAAAATAAATATACTCACAAACCGAATCCAAGAATACATCAAAAATACCATCCACTATGATCAAGTAGGATTTATCCCAGGCATGCAGGGGTGGCTCAACATATGGAAATCCATCAATGTAATGAACCATATAAACAAACTGAAAGAAAAAAAACATATGATGATCTCATTAGATGCTGAAAAGGCTTTTGACAAAATCCAACACCCTTTCATGTTAAAAAGTCTTGGAGACATCAGTGATACAAGGTGCATACCTAAACACAATAAAGGCAATATACAGCAAGCCTATAACCAAAGTCAAATTAAATGGAGAAAAACTTAAAGCAATTCCTCTGAAATCAGGGACGAGACAAGACTGACCACTCTCTCTGTATCTCTTTAATATAGTGCTTGAAGTTCTAGCAAGAGCAATAAGACAACTGAAGGAGATCAAGGGGATACAAAATAAAAAGGAAGAAGTCAAAATATTACTATTCACAGATGATATGATAGTATATATTACCTCAAGTGAGCATATACTGCTTCTGGTCGTATACCCAAAAGATGACCCACATACCCAAGGACATTTACCCAATGATATTAATAGCAGCTTCATTCATAATAGCCAGAAACTGCAAATAACCTACCTAGATCTTCCTCAACTGAAGAATGGATAAAGAAACTGTGATACATTTCCACACTAGAATACTACTACTCAGCTATTAAAAACAAAAAAATCATGAAATCTGAAGGCAAATAGATTGAACTAGAAAGCATCATCCTGAGTGAGGTAACCCAGACCCAGAAAGACACACATGATATATACTCACTTATAAGTGAATGCTAGCCATATATTACAGGGAAGCCATACTACAACTCACAGACCCAAAGAAGCTAAGAAACAAGAATGGCCCAAGGAAATCTCACTCAGACAGGGAAATAGAATAATAGGTGGAAGTAGATGGATAAAGGGAAGTGGATAGGAAGGAATGTGGGGAGGAAAACAGAGGTGGGAAGTAACAGATGTGGGGAAAGTGAGGAGGGAAGGTGAGAGAGTTGGGAGAGAAAAGGGAAAATGAGGGTGGGAGCATCACTGAGATAAGCTGGAGACCAGGGACAAGATAGGCTACAGTGAAGATATAGGGATGCCTCTAGCTGAGCCTCTGAGCAGCAGGGGACACGGAGACTAAAGAGGTCACTTTCTAGCCAGGTAGGAGGGGAACACCAATCCATCTACAAAACCCCCAAACCAACATGTACCCTGTCTACAAGATGTACACAGATGAAGATAGAGACTGAGGTAATGTTCAACCAATGCTTGGCCCTGCCTGAGACCCACCCCATCGGAGAGAGCCAAATATGATACCATTAATGATACTCTGTTATGTTTACATACAGGAGCCTAACTTACCATCCTCTGAGAGGCCACACCCAACAGCTGATCAAATCAGATTCTGAGACTCACAGCTAAGGGTTAGGTGGATCTCAGGGAGTCCTGAGGAAGAGTTGAGGAGGGTGGAAATAAAGGGGAAAAGAACACCAGAAGAAGACCAATAGAGTCAACTAACCTAGACCCATGTGGGCATACAGAGAAGGAAGCACTAACCAAAGAGCATGCGTGGACTTGAGTGTGGTGCTGCCGATGACAATGCCTCTGTTGTCTGTTTTCGATCACTTCTTCCTAACCAACTGCCTTGCCTGGCCTCAATAGATGAGGATGATCTCAGTCCTGATGTGACTTGATGTGCTGGAGTGGATTGAGCACGGGGGGGGGGGGCTCCCTTTTTCTGAGAAAGAAAGGAGGCATGAGGGAAGAGAGTGGAAGGGAGGGACTGGGAGAAGAGGAGGGAGGTAGCTAAGATAATGATGTAAAGTGAATATATAAGTTAAAAATAAATTTAAAAACAGAAACAAAAAGACCTCTACTTTCACTTGTTAAGCTCATTTATAGATACTTTGATTTTTATGTCTGTTTGCCTTGCTTTCTCTTACTGCGATAAACCCAACAACCAAAAGCAACATGGGAAGGAGGTTTGTTTGGCTTACATTTCCTGATAACCTTCCATCATGGAGGGTAGTTAGGGCAAGCCCCTGCAAGCAGGACCTGATGCGAAGACTGCGGAGGAGTGCTCTTCCGGGGTGGCTTCCCATGGCTTGCTCAGAATCCTTTCCTCCAGCTCCCAGGACCACCTTCCCAGCAATGACACTGCGCACAGTAAGCTGGGCCCTCCCACATCAGTCATCAATCAAGAAAATGCTTCACAGATTGCCCACAGGACATGAGACGAAGACATTTCTTGAACTGACATTCTCTCTTCCCAGATGTTTCCAGATTTGTGTCAATCTGACCAAAACCAACCATCGCAAAGCTATTCTGTAAATAGCATCTTTAAAATGTGTTCAAGTTTCTCACTTTCTTTCAGGCAGGTTTAAGTTTATTTTTGCATATTTTCCTGTGTGGGGTCACATTATTGAACATTTTCATTAAAGCTATTAGTTTTTATATTGATTTTAATTGTAGACTTTATTATAACTTAAATATAATAATGTTGTCTTTGCTCTTCTAACAGGTATAAAATGTGTCCTTTTTTGTTTTACCATGTTGACAAGAGATTCTAAAGTGTGTGTGGCATGTCTTGCTGTGTGCAACTGTATTGTGCTTTAAACATTTCATCAATTTAAGAAATAACTTGTAAAAGGTAAATTCCACTGAGAAAAGTAATCATGGTGTCAGAGAGTTTTAGAACTTTTTCAGGTTCTGTAAAAACTTTAAGCAACCGTGCTTTGACTATAATTTTATTGTCATAAGCTAAAATGGACAAATTTGTCAAATCAAAATTGACAAAGACAGAAGTAAACACCTTTTTTTTTTCACAGTCTCCAAATTTTTCTACATTGTGCGCTCTTCTACCATCTCTAACCTTGAACTTGGAGTTTTGATTAATAGAGTATGACCAGAGATAAACAAGATAACGCAGCACATAAACTAGAGCCAATCTCTAAAACAAAGCATTGTTGGGTAGTACTTTCCATAGTTCATAAAATATTGAAAACATCATGAAATTCTAGTGGGATGTGTGGTCTGGAATGTGCCTGTATATCTAATGCTAGCTTTAAGAACTCATTCAGCTGTGCAGATGCTTGTGATATGATCATTTTTACCAGCCTTACCCTGACTTTGCTAGGATAGCCTTTAGTATTTTACTCTGTACAGTTAAGGGCAGCCTGGTAATAATCTGTTTTTATTAATAATGAGAGGCTCGAGACTTCAGGTTTAGCCTCTGCAATCTTCTCCTTAAAAACTGCAAAGACTCAGGGATGAAGACAGTAAAAGATAAAATTGATAAAATTCATGATGCCTGAAACTGGGCAGAATTGAGTTCAATTACAGAACTAAAGGATTATAGGGTAGATGGGTCTGTGTTAACAAAAAAATAAAATAAAATAAGATTGCCTTAGATTTCCTTTATGTTGGTGCATGAAAGCAAGAAAGCCTGAAATGGGTGGAACGGCACTTTGTAAAGTCCACTAGTTCCCATTACTCAGAAACAGGGCCCTGCAGCAGCAAGACAACTGGTCAACCATCTCTGAAGGCCTGCCCAACACATATCCACATTCGTGGAGGAAGCACGTCTGCTGTAAATTGAATTTATGCAGGTGCTGTCCCTGTGTTGCCAGTGGTAAAGACAGCCAGAGCCTGGCAGCAAAACTTGATAGAAATTGTTGTTTTCTTGTAGAATTCTTCTTTGTAGATGTGTGGGTAATAGCAATAGGGATAAGAAGCTGGAGCCTTCAGAAGGCAGGGGTTCATAAGTAAGACACTTACTAGAAACACAAAATGACAAGAACTCCAGTGGCATGTGTGTAACTTCCCAGTTGACTAAAGACTACTACATACGATGGAGTACTCATCCATTATAAAGACCTGAGAAAATTCTGTTGGGTGCTGACATTATAGTCACCATGATGCTGGAGAAGAATACACAACTCATTGCTGTGCTCTTCCTGGAAGCAAAGCCTCTCACTGCCAACTGTATAAAGAGTAATACACACAGTTATGCCCACTTTATCAATAATGACGATAGTTAGCCATGTTCTTGGCATGTGTATTTGCTATGTTATGCTGGGAGTGAACACCAGCAGCCTCAGATATCTCATATTTACTGTGTCTTTATTGCATCATCTTCACTTGTGATGGATTTAATCTCATGTACTTTCTTCATGGCTTTAGGAGCAATCTCCTCTCTCTCTCTCTCTCTCTCTCTCTCTCTCTCTCTCTCTCTCTCTCT
>OU015757.1:4287743-4335415 GCA_907169655.1 Acomys percivali | reverse complement strand
CTCTCTCTCTCTCTCTCTCTCTCTCTCTCTCTCTCTCTCTCTCTCTCGCTCTCTCTCATCTTTATAGTCTCCCTGTTTCTCCCCTTTGCCTGCATCTCATAGCCTGTCCTTAACAATGGTTTTGAAAATTACTTTAAAATGCAGGTGATATCAGTCAACCATAGTGGTGCATACCTCTAATACCAGGCCTCAGGAGGCTGAAGCAGGAGAATCCCAAGTTCTAGGTTAGCCTAGTCTATGTAATGAGTTCTAGGCCAGCCTGGGCTACTTAATGAGCCTCTCCCTGCCCCTACACTTCCACATTTTAAAATGTAGTTCAGTGCCACTCACGTACAAAATGCAAATTCTCTATCATTGTTCTTAGTGATCTGAGCGCTACCACTGAGTCAGCTGTGTGCCCTTTGCAGTCCACTTTCTGCTTGTGCCATCTTCTTCCATCAGAAAGGCCTCTTGCTTTTCCCCAAGCAAATTTACAGTTCAAAGCATTTGTAGAACAGTTCTGTGTGGTTTGAATGTGAACTGCCCCCTGCCCCCTCCAATAGCCACCCATGTGTTTGAACAGACTGTGGCACTGCTTTTGGACTGTTGTCAGGTGACCTAGCTGACAGTAGGGTCATTAGAAGTGGCCTTTGAAGGACACACACTTCTGTTTCTGTCCTGCACTCTCTGCCTCCTGGCCACCATGTGAAGCAGGTGCCACTCCAGCTTTCCCTGCCATGACAGACTGTGGGACAAGACAGGTCCTCTCTCATACACTGTTTCTGTCAAGTCTGATCACCATAATGAGAAAACTCTTACTATGAATCCATCAAATCCCAGAATTCTGCCCAGGGTCACCCTCAGCTATGAAGAAAGGGCCCGCACTGCCTCCCCACGCTCTGTCCCTTAATCTGTTTTTGCTTCTCTCCTGGACATCACATAATAGATCATGTTTGTATATGTTAATTTATTTGTATTTGTTAATAATTTCTGTTTGTTTGTGGACCCAAATAAGGGAAGCTTCTACAAAATTAAGTTCCTAGAAGTAAAAATTTGTTTTCTTTTGTTTATTGATGTATTTATGGTGCAGAGAGCAGACTCGACACGGAGCGGGTACTCGATAAATATTTATAGGAAGGAAGGAAGAAAATAAAGGAGGGAGGAAGGAAGAAGGGGAGGGAGGAAATGGAAGGGAAAGAAGGATGGAAAGAACTTAAATGTCAAAGTCAAGTGAATGCCTGATACATTATGCACACCAGAGCCCTAAGGCTGGTAAGTGAACAACTGAGTGTGGGAAACAGGCAGGGGCTGCAGAAAGAGTTAGGGAGCGAAGACTCCTGAGAGACACACAGTGGGCTGGAGCCTGGGGATGTTTCTTCTTTTCAAAAGGGAAAAGGAAGGAGAGGGATGCAATTTTAAACGTTGCTGGCTAGTGCACTGATTTTGTAGGTAACAGGCAGATAGACTTTATGCTAAAAGAATTCTTCCTTTGTCCTTAAATCGGCAAGAAAGTTCCTAGGAAGACAATGCAGAACTAGTTCCTTGCTGCTCACTCTGCCCGCCACTGAGCCCTGTGTGCCAGGAGGCTAGGTTCAACGATGGCATTGGCCCTACCGCTCACCTCTCAGAACCTCCTCTTCTGTTTCCAGGGCAGAAGCTGCAGCACACACCCTGCCCATCCTTTCCATCTTTCTTCTCCCACTTTGCATTCTGCCCAAGTTTGTGACCTACAACCTTGCTCCCATTTGCTAATGTAAATTAAGGCTCTGCCACTGTTGTGTTCCCAGCTACTTCTCCTCTTAGAATGCTTGGTAGACCTGCTTTCAGTCCTCACCTCTCAGGGAGGAGAACACACATGCCGTACAAAATACACTTCTGCCTTTCTCTTCGGCACACTGAATCCTCTATTTTCTTGCCCTTTGTGTGGAATGTGCATGGCATATATGCGTTATGTGCAGTATATGTGATATGTATGTGTAATGTGTATGTGGTGTGTATGCAGTGTGTGTCGTTTGTGTGAGTTATGTGTGTGTTGTGTGTATGAGTGATGAGTCTACATAGTGTATATGAGGTATATAAGTGAGGTGTATGATGTATGTCTGTGCTATGTGCATACGTATGTGCTATTTTGGCCTATGTGTGTGTGTACATGTGATATGTTCTGTGTGAGTTGTGCATGTGTACGCAATCTGTGTAGTATGTGTTTATACACCGTGTGGTGTGTATGGTGTATGTGTGTTTTGTGCTTTGTGCTATGAAGAGTGTGTGTGTTTCTATGATATGTGGTTTGTAATATGTAATGTACATGTGGTATGTAGCGTATATATGTGGTGTATGTGCTTCTAGTGTGTGTGCTTGGTGTACAGTATATATGTATATGTCTATATGCTATGTGGTATATAGTGTGTATTGTTACGTG
Organism: Acomys percivali; assembly: GCA_907169655.1. Taxonomy (NCBI): domain Eukaryota; kingdom Metazoa; phylum Chordata; class Mammalia; order Rodentia; family Muridae; genus Acomys; species Acomys percivali. Next base: position 4,333,017 of record OU015757.1, on the reverse strand, counting down.
TGAGGTGTGTAGTGTTGTATATGTTTTTATCTATGTTGTATATAGTATATGTGTAGTGTCTGTAGAGTGTGGTATGTATATTGTGGAATGTAGGAAGTATATGTATATGTAATGTGTGTATGCCATACATGGTGTAGTGTGGTGTGTGTATGTGCATATATGTGTGGCATGTGTGTATTGTTTGCAGTGTGTGTGCATGTGTGGTTCAGATACAGGTACCCTTGGCCATGTCCACCCATACAGAGTCTATAGAAGGACTATGGATGTCTTTATTTATTAATTTTACATCTCATTGCTTCAAGCTACGGCCTATCAGGAATAGAGGCTTGCTATCTTGGCTAGGCTAAGTGGCCAGTGAACTCTCAGCAAACACCTGCCTATAGTTCTCAGGAAATCTGCCCCTCAACCCTGGGCTTACAGGCACAGGCTAGTACATGCCTGGCTTTTGCCATGGGTGTTGAGATTCAAACCCAGGTACTCATGCTTGTAGAACAAACACTCTTACCCACTAAGCAAGCTTCCCAATCTCTATTTCTTATATTTTTGTGCTGAAATATTGTCCTTGCAAAATTCGAGTTATTTTTCAGCCTTTATGGAAGGCATTTCTAGCCTTGCCTAGCACTTGTGAACAATGGAGCTTCTGAACTTTACTATTGTCTATGTGTCAGATGCAACACCGTTTTGGTTATTTTCACTATAAATTAAGGAACCTAACAGAGTGTGTAAATCAGCTGGGAAGGAAGTCAGGTATTTTTGAGGGTTTTGTCATGATTTGAATTTATTTTTAATACCGAGCTTGTCTTTACTCATCTTATTTTATAGTCTATGGAAACTGGCTTGTTCCGCTTTGGGTAGACATTGTGCCTGACACTTTTTCTAGTTTCACTGCCCACACACCCAGGAGAAGGTACCCTTGCTGTAGAGAAGATGCTGTTCATGGCTTTCTTGCACATGGAGGAAGCTGCTTTTTGGCTGAATGGAATTCTGAGGCAGCATCTCTTACATGTACCATGACTTTTCTTCTTTCTAGACATCATGCCTCCAAAAATAAGAAGCTATGAAATTCTCGTATTCTGTGCCTCCCACGGTGACTCTGGGTGCCTTCCTTTGATCCTGTCCCATCTTTCCTAACTCCACTGGAAGTCCCTTAAAGTGAGTAGCATATGCAAACCACCTCCTATACTGGTCCTTGCACATCCCTTTGAATATGCCTTGGGCCATCTTAGAAACTGTTTTAGAAACAGAGAGAAGAGGGTGAGAAGAGCTGGACCACTGTTCTTGGACCTCCATATGGTGACATCCGTGACTGAGTGGTGAGCTGAAAGAAGGAGAATCAGTCTTCCCCAGGCATGAGCACCCTAACTGGTTATCCAATTCCAAGCGGTCAGCCCTGCAACCATATACACACAAGCAACACTAAACAGATTCAGTAGGTTGTCTTCATATATACATTCATATACATGTAACAGTAATAGGGAAAAATAGTCCATGAATTTACGATGGAATAAGAGAGGAAGGAGGGGTTGGAGGAATCGGTGAGGGTGATGTCATTATATTTTAATCAAAAATTAAGTTACTTCCTCTTTAGATGGAGTGGACTTCATGCCCTTTAGCATCTCTATAGGACTTAAGATTGACAACAAAAGAAATATATTTGAATTGTCAGACCCTGCTGTTCACTTCCTTCATCCCTAAACATCCTGGAAATCTCAGCCATGCCATAGCCAGCAGACATGCCTGGTCCTTAGGCATTGGAATAAAGGGTCAGCAGACAAGTCTTTTATATGCATAAAGAATAAATACATTGGGCTTTTCAGGGAGTGGAGTGCTGCTCTATGAACTCTGTTGTTGAAGCACAAAAACAGTCTTAGGTTATAAGATGTAAATAAAATCCACGTGCCTGCATTTCAATAAAACTTTATTTAACTGAGGGAGTAGTGGAAAGAAGGAGGAATCTCCTGTTTCACTGTTAAGTGCGCTTACACTTAACAGGCCAGCTGACCACTATAGGAAGATCAATTTCTCCCATAAGCAGTCACACCCACAGCTAGACTTGTGCAGCCAAGAGCAGAGCAGGCTTTATTGAAAACCTATTGGTAACATGAAGAAAAGAGTTTACACATCCAATCAGGTCCCACTACACTTTGTGGAAGAGTGACCTATTTCTCAATAAGTCAATATGGAAACATCTCATAAAATAATCTTCTAAAAATTCAATAGCAGGTACCACTCTGTAGAATATTTTAAAGAGGTCCCATCTGTAATTTTTCCCCCTAGCAAACACAGGTTCCTGCAAAGGCAGCTGTTTGCAGACGCGTATGGCAGCTCCCTCTGCAAACTGACCCACTTCTCTAAGCTTGGCTCTGCAGGCTGCACAATTCGAGCAAGCCCTATGTGAGGCAGGTTTCTTTTTCAGGGACAGCAACCTGGCTGCTATTTCATTACTGCCAACTTTGAAATTCTTTCTGGTTTCCAGGCCTTTATCAGAAGTTCTAAGGGGGGAAAAAAGGCAGTTGGTAAGAACAGCCACGTGCAGGACAGCGGTGAGGGGTTTCTGGGTTCCTGTCCACTCCTTGCGGGCCATCTCCTCCGTTCCGCACAGCTTACTCACCCACCTTGGTACTGCTCATAAGTCCTTATACCTTTCACGTAGCATCTGTCCAATAAATACTAGTGTATCCATACATGTGCAGTGAAAAGGTACAAGGAAGAGAGGTAAGGGATGCAGGGGCAGGAATAGGGCCAGTTTCTCAGGCTAGTCAACCCCGCTTTACTCACTCACTCACTCACACATGTTTTTGAGAACACTCATGACATCACATACTCACCCAGTCACTCGAAGCCTGCCCCACCATTGCTTCATGCACAGAATCTGTGCTGGAAAGGACTTCATAGAGATTACATAATTCTCTTATCAGACTTTCCCCAAGCCTGCCCCCCTCTATCCTCCTTGCATCCCTTGCTAGTATCCCTCTTCTCCCCTGTAGCACCCCCCTTTTCTCCTCCCATTGCCCTATGAGACTGAATTTTTAAGCAGAGGGATAAATCTGAACTCTGAAAATCACCCTCGCTTGTATCTATACCTTCTATCTTACTGTTGCTCCAGACAGACACACAGACATTATTCACACACTTCCTCACATTAAAATTACACTAGTTGTAAAACTCATAGATTTTTTTTATAATTTAGTGTTAATTAAAAACACATATATTACCATATTGCAGATGTATATTTTTGTAACTGTATTTGATAGTCAGCTTGCTATGTTCTATTTTGTGCTGCTGAGAATGTTGTTTTGAGGCAGAGCCTGCAGGTTTCAGCAAACCCCACAGAGCCTGCATTAGAACTGCTGCTGGCAAGCACCTCAGTACAGCCCATGGCAACACCATCCATCTCCATTAGATCTGCAAGGAATAGAGGACTGTTAATTTTATTGTTCTTAATAGTTTTGAATGTTTTTTCCCAGTAATTTAACATCTCCAGTGGGAACCACTCAGCATCAGAACAGATTCCCTGCCCATCTCACACACTTCAGACCCAGTGTGCCCTGGCTTTTCCCTTACTCATGACTCAAACTTACTAGATCTCAGTGTCTTCTGTAATATTAAGTGTCCTACATATTTAATTCACCTGATCACTGTAGCAGAATTTCAGAGAAGATGCTGTCAGCATCTTCATTTTAAAGAGGGAAACTGAGGCACATAGAGGCATGCTAACTTGGCCAGAATCACTTCGTTGGAATCCACGAAGCCCACCATTTACTCTGAGTGCTAGACAGGTTTCCTGGGCCAGCGGCCATCAGTCTAGCCCCTGGCTTCATAACCCCCACTTCCTACCATGTGAATCAACATTCAGTCTTCCTTTGTTACAGAAAGTGGTGCCCCTCCCTCTTCCTGGGTAAGCTTGCCCTGCCCTTTCCTTCATATCCCAGAGGAAATCAGGAAGAAGGTGGTGGTGGTGTTATTGTTGTTGTTTCCGTGTGTGTGTTGTTAATAAATACATCTCTCTTCTCTCGGAAAGTCAAGAGTTGAGATACTTGCATGTATCCACTCGCCTCCTCATGGCTTCAATCCATATTATCCGAGTGACATTCTGAACAGATTTCCCAGCTTCTCAATTGCTGCAGGATGCAGCACAGACTCGTTGGTGTGGTGAACAACTTAACCTTACCCAGCCTTTCCAGTCTGATGACCTACCTTTCCCTCTACTCACTACATTTCAATCGCACTAGAAACTTGCTTTTTCTGATAGTGTTTGATGAGCTAATACTATGAGTGTATACCAAGGCCCAGTTCAACAACCATTTCCTGCCTGCAGCCTTCCTTTAGATAGATGAACGGGCCCTCATGGGCCCTCCCAGATACTTAAGGCAGTGGCCTGCCATAGCGTTTCATCACACCAAGCCCTTGACACTTGTACTTCTTCTCTGCATTATTCTGAGTTCTCTAAAGCATTGTGATGTGCTCTGTATCTTTGCAATATCTAGAGCTAGGCAATATGTAGAGTTAGAACTAACCTCAGTCCCTCACTCTTTCGTACACTAAACTAGAGTATGGCACACACCACTCCCACAGCAACTGACCAACATCTACAGAGCAGAAGACCGTAGAATTTGACTTAACTTAGGTTTAACTCGTAGAACCAAAGATTCTCAGGTTAACAACTACATAGACCAATCACTCACTGGTCATGCTGCTGGTCTTTAAAGCTCCCCAACCTAGGTATCAGCTAGCACTTGACATCTGCTTGACCAGGCTTCATCCCAGGCACATAATAACTGGTCTCTCTCCCGGTGCTGTATCCACAGACCCACCAGGTCACCCAGCTCTACAAATTTCAGCAGCATTGGGAAGCATCTCTGGACACGATATTTCTTGAATGTCTCACAGTCTCCAGCATTGCTCTTTCTAAATAGCTGATGATCCTGGGGTTCTGGCAAGGTCCTTTCTATCTATTCTCTACTGTGTCAGCGGGAGAATGCCTAAGTGACTTAATATCTCAAAGTGCTGAGTCCTTTAGGACTTTATCTGTCCCATGGGCCATGACACTTTCACCTAGTTATTCTGCTAGAGTGGATTTTTTTCTCTTTTTATATTCCTTTGATCCCCTGGGTGAGGACCTGAGAGTAGCTTTTCAGGTAATGAAGTGAAGATGGGTACCTCTTCCAAAACCTCCAACCTCATTCTTCCTTAGACCAGAGAAACACTCGGCATGTGAGGTCATCATCAAGGATGCTGACCAGTCAGATTTTGAAATAAGCAGAGTCAGTATGGGGTAAAGTACATACATATGAATCCGGCCCTCCTGCCTTTATTTCTATGAGACTGAAGTGTCTCTCTATGGACATCAGATGTACTGAAACACACATTATTTTACCTAAGTGGAGTGTTTTCTCACATGCATATATTGTTCAGAAAGATTATACTTCAAAATGTGGACTTGGGACTTTATATGGGGAAGGATGAGGAAAGAATGGAGGTATAAAGAGTAAGAGACAAACACACAAAGAGATGGGGCGGGAGGAGTTTCCTTCAGCAGATTGGCCATATATAGTAGCCTAGCTTGTTGGAAAGGTTTATGGGTGGGGCACAAGCCCACAAGCCTAGTAGTGAGAATGGAGTTGAATTACTTTCCACTGGTCATAGCTCTTTGTATATGCAAATTCCTCCAGAGTAATCCAACAGAAAGCTCCCTCTGCCTAGATGAAACAAGAGCAGTAGCAAGTTCTAACTCTGAAGGGAAGTGGCAATTTTGGGCAGAGTCCACATGAAAAGCCCCAAGATGCAGCTTGCCTCAGTGTCTGTGGCTGCCCTAGACAATCACAGATGAAAGGACAAATGGGGGTGAGGAGAGAGCGAAGGAAGAAAGAGAAGAGTTTCAAAAATGAAGAAAGTGGGGACCAGCATGGGGTGGGGAGCCCCTCTATGGTAGGACCTATCGCATTTGCAATAATGCTATCCTGTTCTACAAAGGCAAATGCTGTTGGCACTAAACCCATCTCTCTAACATGTCTTCTTTGGAGACCAGCAGATGAAAGAGTGCAGTGACCAGCAGAGAAACAGACATCTGCCACCAGCAGTCACACACCATCAACCAGGCCAAATAACTTCATTTTCCAAACGCATAACACCTCTTCTATTTTGGACAGCTGTCACCAAGCAGACGAGGACCCGGACACTTTCCCAGACAAACTCGTTTCCCACTGTGCAGTGTAGGGTAGAAGGTAGCTTTGTCTTGGGGAACTGGGATTTGTCAACTGGAGAGGGGTCACAAAGCACTGAGTCCATGTGCTTCTGTGCCTTTAGTTATTGAAATTGTCCTTGGACAAACAATATACAGAAAGGAGGCAATGCGGATATTTCAGAACACAGAGATCTGTGCCAGAGATAGAATGGCTAAATCAACGGTACGAGCCCACTCTAATGTAGCCCCCACACACACTCAAAAACAGATGTATGTACTTGACCTTGAACCTCTGAGCCTCCAAGCAAACAGCCCCAGAGCAAAAATCTCTGAACCAATACACCTGGCTTGCTGCATTCTGGGCTCCAACATGACAGAACTAAAGACCGGGCTTACAAAAAGAAAGAATTAGTTTCCCACAGTTGTGATTTCTGAAAAGATCAAGAGGTTGCATTGTGTCATCTGCGTCATAACATAGGTGAGAGCAGTCAACATATCCAACTCACAACAGCAAGCTCTGTGTGATTGACACTGATCCACTCATGAGATTCGACACCACACCCCGAATCCCAAACATCTTTCATTAGGCCCCAGCTCCCAACACTGTCACCTAGAGGATTGTTAGAAGGGGCAGATTACACATTCAAACAATATCTATGATCAAATGTAAGTCCAAAGGTTTCTAATAGTCATGTTTATTCAAATCCATCTTCACAGAGACGGGAATCACAATCATTTTCTGTGACTTGTTCTGTTATCACTTAGTGCCTAGTACCGTAGTGTGTATGTGGGGTAGGGGCGGGACTTTTCCATTCCAGGGGGAGGACATGGATTAGAAATTTTAAAATAAAAGAGAAGACAAAATAATGACAGAGCCACATCTCAAGCAGGAGTGTGCAATCTTCTCAGCTGCCTGATGGTTTGCCACAGCCCAAGCCACACAGGCAGAAAGTGGTGGAGGGCGATCACAAGGGGGAAGCACTACACAATGCTCTGCTGTACAGGGACTGGCCTCCTAGCCTGGAAGACCCTCAGTCCAAGCAGAAAAAAAAAGTGTGGATCTCTGCTCACTAAAGTGTGTCCCCGTGGCTCCTCCTGTGTGCATCTGGACACCACCAACCCACTCTTTCTGCCATCTGTGAGGTCTTGTAAAAGTCAGATTTTGGGTTGGGAGATGGCTCCATGGATAAAGCACTTGCCATGTGCCAGTTTGCTTTTTTGTTGCTGTAATAAAAACCAGCATGGTTGGAAACTGGGGCAAGTGTTTATTTAGCATACAGGTCAAAGCCAATCCTTAAAGGGAAGCCAAGGAAGGCACCTGGAGACAGGCACTAAAACAGAGACTATTTGGGAGTGCTGCTTGCTGGCTTGCTCCCCTTGGTTTGCTGGGCAGGTTTTCTTAGATGATCTAAACCACCTCAGGGGTGGCACAACCCCCCCAGGGGTCTGGGCTCTTCCACAGCAGCAAGCATTAATTAAGAAAACCCCACAGACATGCCCCCAGACCAGTACAATAAAGCCATTTTCTCAGTTGAAATTCTCTCTTCCCAGATGACTCTAGTTTGTATTGTTGACAAAACTAACCAGCACACCACACTATGCCAGTGTGAAGATTGGGAACTGGGTCCTCAGAACCCATGTAAAGCAAGACGTGGAAATTTGGAGACAATGGCAGGAGAATCCCTGGAATCTTGTGGGCTGCCAAGCCTGGGATAAATAGCACCGAGCAAGTCACAAGAGACTCTGCCTCAGACAAGGTAGAAGGTGAGGTTGTCCTCTGACTTCTAGACACAGACACAGACACAGACACACACACACATCACATACTAACCCAAACTCATGAACATTCACACATACATCGTGTGTGTGTGTGTGTGTGTGTGTGTGTGTGTGTGTGTGTGTGTGAGTGTGTGTAATCCTGGAAAAAATGGCTCAGTGGTTAAGAATACTTAGTGGTCTTACAGGGGATCAGAGTTCCCAGAGATAGCAGTTGACATATATCTGTAATGCCTGTTCCATGAGATCTGACCTTTCTTCTGACCTTTACAGGCTTCTACATGCCTGCATACACTCAGGCACACCCATGAAGTAAAATAGTATGTTTTTAAAAATAAAGAGTCAGATTTCTTATTGAATTCTCCTCCATTTTGGATTAGGAATAGTATATTCCTAGTAGTATATTCAGCTTGGAGTTGGAAAAACTGAGATTCAAAGGAAAAATTACTGATCAGAGCCATAAGAAGGGAAGGGCCAGTGGCTTCATTTTATCCTGGCTGAGACCTGGAATTCCCCTAGATACACCAGCATGCCTATTTATATACCGTCTCCACCCGCAAGACGAACCTGTGCCACATCTTTAGTAAACTCCGCCAAGCTCATTTCTTCTAACAAAAGGAAGCCACATGCTTTCATAAGCACAGCCATGAGTGGATGGCAATCAGTGGAGCAAGTGAACTGAGGGTCTTTCCAGCTGTTTCAAAAGCCAAGAGGAATGGAAACGCCCAGCCAGATATTCATATCAAATCTCAGCCCACCGGATAAACTTCCAGTGAGAAGCTGTAAGGTGCTGGGCATGCCACTTCACTTCTCTCAGCACCGTAGTTTATCTGAATGAAGGGGTAATGCTATGTATCTCACACAATGCCCTGATAAGGATAATCGATAGTGATTGCTGTTGACGACTAAATTGGACCAGATCTTATCTAATTGCTTTGTGTTTTCCACTGGTAGCTAAATGCCAGATTCCAGAGCAGAGAAGAAAGACTTCAATATGTTGATAACACAGATAACAGCTATAAACTTTGGATAAAATGCCCTAAAACTACCACTGGAGATCTCTGGGGCCTGAAGCAAAGCAAGGCATTTGGGAGAGGAGTCAAGACTTGGAAGGAGACACCATGAGATGCTTGAAATGGGGTGTGGTCCTGGCCTCAGGCTTCAGTCATAACATGGGGACACCATAGGAAACCTGCAGAGTTTTCTGGCACATGGAACAAGAAGACGGAATGTTGGGCAGCTAGGGCTATTGAAGAGTGAGAAGGGAAATCCAAAGAAGAACAATTTTAAATACTGTTTATAAAGCTTACCAATGTATCTAACAAGTACCTGGACCATGTGTGCATATGAAAAAAAAAAAAAAAACACAAGCTGCCCAGATAAACATAGCACATCAAAAGAAAGACTTGAGCTATCACTGGCCTGACTAACCAAGTCAATGAGGTAATATAAACATTCATTAGAGAGAAATGACCAAATTCACATTACTATTAACAAGACCCAGAATACAGTCCCAGAGTATCAAATATATATAAAATAAAGGAAAATTTGTTCATTTTATAAAAGAAAATACAGTCAGTACAGACTAAGCCGGAAACAACTCGTATATTAAGTCTGTCAGGCAGACTCTACATTGAGTGTGATAAAGGAAAGCATGTCCATAATGAATGAACAGACAGGATATCTCAATACAGTGGTTCATGGCCACCAGCACAAATAGCCATAAACATGGCAGCCAGCTCTGGAAGCCAGTAGCTATGGCAGAGTCAAACTCTGGCAGCACTAAGGTGGTATCTTTCTTTATCTTCCCCAGCTTTTGGTGGCCAAAGTGGAACCCTGAGTGGTAACCACATATGTCTGACCTGCAGTTCTTGTGGCCTGCTCTTCATACTAATGAAGACTTTTGGCTCTCAGTTTTAGTCCCACGTGAATAACTCAGCATAAAATAGCTCAAGATCCTCAATTAAAGTTCATCTATACAGGCTCCTTCTCCAAATAAAATAGAATTCACAGGGTCTCAATGTTAGGATGTGGGCATCTTTAAAGAGATCATTATTAACTAATTGAAAGTACCAAGCAGAATTCTGTGTGCCAAAAGGATAAAATTTGAATGAGTGTATAAATCATTGGCATTTTTTAAAATGCCACAATCTAATGTGGAAAACATTAGTATGAAATAGTCATTTTTTTAAAAATACATGGACTCTACGAAAGCATCAGATTTTGGAAATGAGGTACATAAAACCAAAAGAAGAGATGTGCTCATCCCAGACCATGTCTTCATCAGAGCATGGTGGCTGTGTATCCTTGTGTACCAGCACCTGGGAAAAGAGGTCAATACTATCTCCTCCTGAGATGCTTACAAGAGTGATACCTCCATGCTTAGAAATCTGTTGGCAGGAGGTCTGAGACTTGGGAAGTTATCAGAAAGGGGGAAAAGAAAGGAAGAGGGAGAGAGGAGAGGTAGAAGAGGGAGGGAGGATGAAATGGGAAGAAGAAAGAAAGGCCACCGAGTTTTAAGTGAAAGTGCTTCTTGCAAATGACAGAGCAGGTATTGTGACTCAGATGTGTCTGTCTCCCGCATTCATGGTCCTCCACAAACTACTAAACATAGATACTGCCTCCACCATCCTCTCCTTCCTTTAATCCTAATTCTTCTATGACTGGGGATTCTTCCTTTTCTTCTTTCTCCTCCTCATCCCACCTCTACTGAGATGTAATTCATAGATAATTAATCCATTGACCAGCTGTTCATCTACTTCCTCTCAGTAAAGATTTGGCTCTTCTAAACATTTTAAAGAAACCGTATCATGCAATACGTGATCTTTTATAGATCGCTTCTTTCACTTGGTGTAATGCTTTCAGGAGTCATCAATTATATATCAACATTTCATTGTTTTCTTTGTGAAATAATATTCCACTGTATAGATAGGGCACATTTTATTTACCCGTTCATTAGTTGACAAGCCAGCATGAGTAATTCTGACAAAGCCTCCACATACAATTTTTCATGTGGGCATAATTTTCATTTCCTATGGGTTTTCACCTAGAAGTAGACCTGCTGAGTTATGTGGTAACCATATTCTTAAGTTTTGGTGGTACCTGTTTTTCAGTTGCCACATCAATGCTGAATTGGATGTATGCTCCGATTTCTCTTCATCCTGCACCACATTGGTATCTCTCAGCATGGTCTTAGGCAGACCGTGAGTGCAAAGTGCCTTCTCGTGGTTTTTATTTCCACTGGACTGATGACTAGCGATATGCATTCCATGTGCTCAAATGTCATTTATATAATTTCTTTGGAGAAATACCTATTTAAATCTTTGACTCTCTTTTGAAAAATTGATTCTTCTCTTACCTTGTATCATATCTATAACAACATGAAAAACATCAACTTTGACAAATTCCAATTAATGCCTTTTCCCTTTTTGCTGCTTCTGCTGAGTTCCTGGCTCTGATTAGCCTGTACTGACTGTGTTAATATACTTGCTTATTTCTTGTTTCCTGCTAAACTGTAAGTGCTCTGAAGACAGGAAGCTTGCATGCTAGTGTCACTGTTCCACCTCTGGTGCCCAAACAAGCCATTATCGCAAAGTAGGCATGTGGTGAATACTACACATGAAGGAGTATATGATTCCTTATATTTCCCTAGCAAAAAGCAGCAATGCTTCACAGGAATTAACAACAAGGATATTACCGTAAGACTAGGAGTTGATTTATTTCTACCCAAGAAAAGCATTTTAAAAAGCATCCACCGCAGCTCTCCTCTACTCTCATCTGGAACCGAGGCTGTGTGAATTCCAGGCAAACAGAACCCTTGCACACAAGCTGCCCTGGGCAGCGTATAGGATGGGCTGCTTGTATGGATATGAGACTGAGCCACAGTTAGGCGACATCTGCTCATTGAAACCAGCCAAAGGCACCAGCGGCTTCATACAGCTTTAATCCAAGGACTGACAGCCATTGTGTGTGTCCCTGAAGAGCCCTCACTTAGATGTGATGAGGAGCAAGCCCAATGGCTGCTCAGCTCTGCAAGCTAATTGATCACTGTTTGGCCATTAGCACTGCTTTACCTCCTACACCACATTCCAGGCGCAGTCCCTTCCGGAGCATAGCCATTATTCATGGGGTTTATTTTCAGACAGTTTCTCTCTCCCGATTAACTTGGTAAAAAGAATGTACTTAGTCTATTTCATCTAAATAAATAAATGAAAGAGACTCTCAAGTGGTTCACTTCATCTCCCCTGAATCCTAGGTCTGTGTTATAGGTCCTTGTTATTAAGACTATTTAAAAGGTGCACCCAAACAGTTTTTATGTCCAAAAATAATATTAAAGATGTAATTTTGCCAGGAATAGTAACTTTACCAAAATCCCAGCCCTGGAGCCATCTGGCTTCTGGAGCAGTGGGGTCTTTAGACCTGCCCCTCAATGAAGACTCCCTAGTGTCTCTTCCTGGATGGGTGGGGAACCCCCACCTTACTAAGTAGGAAGGGGCCACCAAAGCAGACTGCAGCTCACTGCTCTAGAGAACAGCGCCTCCTTTACATAGCACAAACTATCCTCCGTAACTGCATGAGTCTTTTCTTTCTTTATCCTTGATATCACAGTCTTTAACTTTGACGGTCCTAAGCCACATCCTCTGCCGACAGCTAGTTCTTTTTATGTTTGTTATCAGTTCTTAGAATTAGCAGGTATGTTACTCAGCTTCTGCTACTGTATCAAAATACTTGAAAATTCAGCTAACAGGAAGAAAGGATTATGGTTCAGCCCCTGGTTAGCTAGCCTCAGCATCACTGTGGGCCTTGAAAGGGAAAATCGTCTCACCAAGACAGAGTCAGCAACAAAGAGGAAGGATCAGGAACAAGACACACCCTTCCATGTCCCCAGATGCCAATGAATGGGCCTTTCACGCCTATACCATCTCCGGCCTCTGTGGAAACCCAAGAGAGGATGAGTTGCAGTTTCTCCGCTATTTTGTGGCTAACACCTGCCTGGCTTGACACATTAGTGCCTATGTGGCTCTCTATAGGTTGGCTCAAGCCTAAGTCTTAGTTCATATCCCAGTGGGAAGACAGAGATCAAGGTGATGTCACAGCAATGGTCCAGTCTTCTGCAGTGACTACAGTAGCTTTCTGCTTTCCTCTCTGGACCCAGTTTTGGAAACACATCTGTGGGTTCTTGGCAGCCTAAGAGTGAGCATGAGGCTGAGTTCAGAGTATTTATTGGGTGACCAGGTCACAGTATAGCTAATCAAGCTCTAAGTCTAGAGTCTCTGACTGAATGAACATTGAGTGCAGCCTTGCTGTGGTTCAAATGTGCCTTCAGAGACCTCACTTCTTAGAAATGCAATCCCAAGATTCATATATAAATAGTAGTTAGAGGGATTGCCTTCGGGAGGTATTTAGGATTAGGTCATGGCTGGAGCCCCTTGATGGCGTTAGGGACTTTATAAGAACCAAAGGAAAAACCTGAGTTGGCTAGTGTTTTGTGGGGTATCACAAGGCCCTTGCCAGATGCTGAGCACAGGCCAGCACCAAACTCTTAGGCTTCCCAGGCTCCAGAACCTGGCACCAAAGAAGCTCTATCCTTTGTAATTATTGAGCCTCCTGTATTTCCCTGTAGCAAGGGAAAACAGGCCACAGCAAGCGCATATTCCAGAAGCAGCTGCCTTTGAGACCACATGGGCATCCAGAGGCTTCCAGGAACTCTGAATCCAGTTCAGTCCTTTGCATTTGATTTCAGCAATGGTGCTTGAGAAGAGGCATGGAAGAAGCATCCGGAGCCCCCAGCTAACCATCAGGCTGGTGCTATTCTCTGAGGATGTGAATGTATCCTCATCCCTGCTGGTTCTAGGGGATGGAGACTAATGATAAATTCTGTGTGCCTCGGGGAGTCTGCTCTGGAACTGGGGCAGTTTCAACTAGTAAGTGGGAACCTGTGAGACACCAGCTTGGGGGGTGTAGGGAGTAGTCAGATGAAGCCAGCTCCTCATAAAGTGTGTGAAGGTCGCCTTTGCTCTGTCTGCCCAGCTCTGTCCCTGCTCCCTTCCGTGTTCAAATTCCGCCTAACTGCTTGACTCTGCAGGAGAGAGACCGCTCTTTAAAGACAACAGGAAAGACCTCATTAAATTGAGGAACCCAGAGATTAGAATGAATAGAAATGAAACACTTTGAGCTGCCACTCAGGAGGACTCAGCCGAATAGCCCTTCCCAGCGTGGGAAGCTTTAGCAAGAGGAAGTTCCTTTAATGCACTGCAGCTCTGAGTGCTGGAGAGGGAGGGAGAGGGCAAGTCACCGCAGGAGTGGAGGAATTTATACCCTGGCCTCCCCACTCCCAAGAGTGAGGCACAGTCAGGATTACAGACCCAAGGCTGCTGCTGAGAGAAGTGGGGAGCTTCAAACCTTCCCTTCTCACCTCATCCATGCCTTCCTGGGTGTGCAGAGCTACAGCGTGCTCTCTCCAGTCTAAAGTGTAGGCTTAAAAGAGAGAAATGAAAATGGGTGAAAATTAAATCATGCTCCGTTATTCTGGTGTCCAGGGAACCATGGGTGAGGGACACCGCCACTCAGGCCAAACGTGCTGTCTGTGCAAAGAAACGAGGTATTTTCCAGAGCTCGATATGATACCAAGGCCCACAGTGCCAAGCACTGGGCCAAGTCAGATCCACCCCATCAGTGAGGACAGGTCTGTGGAGAGGGAAGCAGGCATGGACCCTCATTGGGCCGTTGAATTGTAAGGTGGTAGAAAGGAGTCCTTTAGCCTCAGTGGGTTCCGTTTTCCCCCTCTGTTATTTGTAAATTGGGAGTAATATGAATCTCCCTGTCTAGATAGAGATGCAGATTAACAAAGATAACACGTATGAATGATGCAAACTATTTATTTTACTGAAGACCAGATAGCAACACACACATATCCTGGGCATTCCAAATAATTTAGACGACCTTACCGATAATAACAATCATAGCAAAGCCTCGGTGTGCTGGTCACAGTCCTTCAGTTTTTGCACTCATGAATACTTTAATTATTTTATTGAGGCTGTGTAAAATATTCTTCTTATGCCTGTTTTATATGTGGTGGTGGCGGTCATAGTATATAAGTAATTGACTTAAAGCAATAGACCTGCTAAGAGTGGCCGTTAGCCGGCTGATTCTTCCATATAGCTATTTGTTTCCCAGATGAGCACAGTAGCAAGTCACCCCAAGGCTTCCCAGCTCAACAGGGAACAGCCCCACAGAGGCACATTAAATAGGTGGTTTTCCAGATCCTAATTATCTCCAAATTCCTTGTACTCATAAACAGGTAAGCTACTTGATGCTTAATATCAACGTTATGCGGCTTTGCTGTTGTTAAATATTTATCAATGGTAGGCAGGCATCCAAGATGGCCTATATCTCCTAGTGCCATGGCCTTGTGTCTCTGTACTTTGGGAAATGACTCTTCTACTTATTGTCTGGAGTGTTTTGTTTCATGTTTTGAGGCATGGTCTTGCTCTCTTGCCCAAGCTGGTCTTTAAAAAAAAATCTATGTAACTCAGTCTAGTCTATACAGCTCAGGCTAACTACAAACTCACAAGTGGTAGGATATAGAAAGTACCATCTCACCTGAATAGAATTCCATAGAAGTGGTGGGCTGCCACTCTATTACTTTGCTATTACCACATGGATGAATTTACGCAGGCTACTGTAACAAAATACCACAGACTAAGGTATTGTAGAAGACAGAAATGTATTTTCTCACAGTTCTAGAAGCCAGAATTCTAAGACCGAATTTTTGGTAAATTGCATGATTGGTCAGGGCTGCCTTCTCATATTTTTACTTATTTTTTTTCCTGGCCCATGTACTGTGAAGGAGAAAGCTTTCTGGTGCCTCTTTTGCTACAGATGCTAATGTTGGAAGCCAGTACCATCCTACCCCCTGTAAATTATTTAATATTAATCAAGTCCATTTAGAGCCTCTCTCCAAATGCTGTCCTACGTGACAATTAGGGATTCAGCACACATACGTGAATGAGGCACATCTCAACCCACTGCATAGCTTAAAACAATGCCGTGGACTATCTTGCTGTTTCTGTGGTCCAGAATCCTCAGAAAAAATGAGCTGGGCTCTCTGCTCAATGCATCAAGAATCTCAAACCCAAGTGTTGGTCATTCTGGGTTTTATCCAGAGACCCTGGAGAGAGGTCCAAGTTCATTGTTACTGTCTGCAGGATTTAGCCCCTTCTGCTGGAGGACTAGAGTTTCTCTTTATTTACCTGAGTTTTCTAAGGATACACTCAGCCACGGGAAGCTATTGCCAGGCCTTGACTTGTGACACTCTCCTTGGCCTGTCAACCATTGTGCCTCACTCTCTCCTCACGTGTTGAATCTCTGACTTCTGTGGTCTTTGGCCTTAGCACACAGACTCAATAAATACGTATAGAGTAATTAGATCTCTGACAAGTTTATGCCATCACATCACTTCTTCCTAGAAAAATCTCCTTATTTTCAAGCCCATCAAGACCTTAAATACATCTGCAATGCAACTGGGATATAATGTAACATGTAATGTATATGTTGACCATATACTGTTACATGGGAATGATAGGCCATCATGTGCATGGTATGTAAAAGACCTTGACTTTGTGAACTCACACTTTCTCTCTCTGGCTCGTCTCACTTGCTTGCTCTGCTGAAGTGAGTTGCTGTGCTCTTGAAACACATGGTTAAAAAAAAACTGTGGGACCTCTCCAGCCCAGGAAGAGAGCCCGGACTGCAACATCCCAAGATGTAGAGAGCCCAGACACGTGGGTGAGATCAGCAGAGGAGCCTTTCCAGGGAATCCAGGAAGTCTAAGTCTACAGCCCTAGTTGACCCTTGACCTGGTGAGAGGACCAGCCCAGCCAGAATTCTAGCACATGGAAACAAAAGGAATAGATGTCCTCGTGGGGCATTTGTTTTGTTTGAGTTCTATATTTTTACATCTCTTATCTAAAGAGCAGAGTTTTAAAATCTTATTTTATCTATTTGTATATTTATTTACAGTATACAACATGAAAGTTTGATGTGTGTGTGTGCTATAAAATGTCTAATTCAAGCTACTTAACACATGCATTGCCTCATGTATATGCATGCGTATATGTGTGCATGTGCATGTGTGGTGAGAAGACTTAAAATTTATTCTCATCAACTTTCAAGTATCTAGTATAGTGCTGTCAACTATATTTACTGTAATGTATAGTAGATCTTTTGAAGTTATTCATTCATCTAACTAAAGTTTTGTGTCCCTTTTCAGTATCTTCTCAGCTCCCACCACACCTATTCTTTGGGGGGAGGGCAGGGAATTATTGACTTTTTCAGATTCCAAACATAAGTTAGATGCAATGCTGGCCTCTTTCTGTCTGTCTAATTTCATTTAACATTATGTTTTACAGGGTCATGCATGTTGTCACAGATGACAGCACCTTCCATTATTTTAAATATTGGGTAGTGTTCTCTTGTGAGCATATGCCATGCTTTCTCATTTTAAATGCTACTTGGTTTTTCTTTTGTTTGTCTGAATATATTTATTAATTATTTGAGAATTCTCCCAGATCCATCTCTACCATCCCAACTTTATGTCCTTCTTTTTATTTTTAATAACTTATTGACTTGAATTTATGCTATCATCTGGGTGTGGAAACAGAACCATTCACTAGAGTGGGATTGGTATACCATGAGCCATATTCTTAATAAAAACTGACTACCCCACCAGTGGAAGCCATCAACTCATCTTAGCTCTTCAGTTAATGTTGAAGTCTAATGAACTCTTTCGTCCTCCATGCTGGGCACTGACTGGCTTGATTGTGTGCATATCTTGTGCAGGCAACTGCAGACACTATGAGTTCATGAGCGCAGAAGACACTGTTTCACTCTGGTCCTCACTGACCTCTGGCTCCTACAGTCTTTCCACCTCCTCTTCCAAAATAGTTCTTGAGTCTTGGGGAATGGGTATAATACAGATGTCCCATTTGTGGCTGGGCACTCCAGGACACTTATTCTCTGCACTATGACCAGTCGTGAGTGTCTGCATTAACTACTGTCCATGGTACAGAGAAACTTCTCAGATGATGAATGCGATTGTTTGACGTCACTAGAGTTTAGGGTTTTTTTAATAGTTTGCCATTCATGCTATCACTCTCTTTTTCCTTCTTTGTTTCTTTCCGAGAGACAGTCTCACTGTGTAGCCCAGACTAGCCTCAAGATACTCCTGCTTCAGCCTCCCAAGTTCTCAGAGTATAGATGCATAAGGCCTATCTAATATATCTTCTGACATAAAGCCAAGTGATGAGTATATGGCATATGACAAATAGATGGGCTGTTTCTTAGAAACTGTGTTAGGAAAGAAAAGTGATACATCACTCTGTAATATTCCGTAAGACATGATTCATGTGATTTATGTGTGACGGAGCTTAGCTTAGTGTAATGCTTGTTTTATGTTCGAGATTTGCGACATAATGGGGAGGGGTGATCTTTGAGAGGTAGATTGGCTCGCTCACTTGCTATTTGGTTTCTTCTGTGTACACAAGATAGTAAATCTTTCCCCTGTCCTGTGAGTAGCTCCTGGATATCCACAGAAAAATAATTCATGATTTCTCATGCTTTAAATGGCATAATTATCCAAAATCTAGCAACCGCTGTCTCCATGCCACCAGGCATCCTCTGGCTGTGCCCACACCAGCGTCATTAAATACTTTTTCCTTTCAGAAAATTAAAGTGTCCAGGGTTATCTCATTTATGAAAGCTAACTGAAAACCAAAGCCACCCCTAACATTTGCAAGGCCTGAGGCAAGTGTAAGAAACAGAGACCCA
Organism: Acomys percivali; assembly: GCA_907169655.1. Classification (NCBI taxonomy): domain Eukaryota; kingdom Metazoa; phylum Chordata; class Mammalia; order Rodentia; family Muridae; genus Acomys; species Acomys percivali. The sequence goes on along the minus strand of OU015757.1, from coordinate 4,314,230 downwards.
TGTGCTGGCACTGAAATTGTTTTAAATTGAAAAAAAATCAAGCTATTGGCTATTAAATAGAAATATGTGCCAGTGCCTTCTTTAATAAATATGTGAAGAGTTTAACAGCCCACAAAGGTGACATGAAAATTAGTTTAAATTGAAAGCGTTTGAACAATCAACAGCTATGGAAATATGACCTTACAAACAGAGCCTCTCCCAAATAAGGCCTCCTCCAGAGTGCTTCCTTGTTTGGGAGAAGACTGTCTCTTAACACTGGGAAGAGAAAACTCAACAGCTGCCCCCTTAACACCAAAAGGCCCAGTGGAAGGGCTGGGAGGTGCTGCCTTGCAAGGATGAGGTGCTGCGCTCAGTCCCCAGAACCCACATAAAACACCAGGCATGGTGATGCACACTTGTACCCCAGTGCTCAGTGCTAGGGAGGCAGAGATAGGAACTTTATTGGCTACCCAATCCAGCCCATCAGTTAGCCCCAGGCCAAGATAGACCCTGTCTCAAAGGCAGTAGACGGTGGTCCTGAGGATAATAACTTGAGGTTGTCCTGTAGCCACCTTGTGCACATGCATACACACATATATACCATACACACATACATACATACATACATACATACATACATACATACATACATGGGCAACTTACACATACACACACATATACATATACATAGACTCACATACACTTAGTCTCTCTCTCTCACACGCACATACACACAAAGAGAGAAAGAGATCACTGAAGACTGAAAACATCCATGATTTCCTTTAAAGCCTGAAGCCCACCCTCTTTCTGGCTGAATGACTACATTAACCTTTCCATCTCTGTCTACTCAGTGAATGCTTTGTGGAGGACTCCTGCGTGCATGTCGAACCACCTTGTCTTCTTTCTTGCTAAAGTGCAACCCACCAACTTGCTTTCTGGCCTCCAGCATAGGATCTTGAACAGACAGAGGAAGGAAGCGTTTTCATCCCAATATACAATCTGGTGAGGAAAGCTAGTTCTTTGCAATCAAACCATTTTCAGCTCTGTCCTATGCAACTGCCTAGTGTGCAAGCATGTGGATGCCTTGTCTGTAGATGCAAGCTCTGTCTGCCCTTCTGCCACACCAAGCAGCTGGCTTTTAGGAGTCAACAAACCTAGGAAGGCACATGCCTACATGGCCAATCTTGCAGAAGAAAAACAAGGAAGATGTAGCAGGCAACATAGTTGAACCTGGGGCCATTGAGACATGGAATTACAGGATTCTAGTGAGCATATCAAATATCAAGGTCTAGCAGGATGCTGCGTCTCTTAGCAGGTACATCCTTTGCAACTCTTTACCCTTTTGAATGTGGAAAAGAGCAGTTATCCAGCACTCTGAAGTATTGCAAGGCTCTTTGCCCAGCAGTGCTATTGATAACGGCATCTCGGTGTGAGTGTGGCTTGCATGGTAGAAAGGGGAAGAGAAGTCTATTTTCTGGTACTTGGTAGAGCCACTGAACTCACGACCAGGCTGGTGGGACTGCAGGAGAAGTCACTTACGGACTGGGAGACAGTGGAGATGAGGGCTACGTTTTCCAGTAAAAGTGTCTCAGCAAGCGAGGCAGTATCAGCCCCCCATCAGGACCACCTAACCTGGAATCACAACAGGATAGCATTAGAGAGGTCAAAGCAGAGCTTAGACCAACCCTAGAGAACTAGGAGCATCTTATGTCATGGGGCCCATCCCAGTCACTAATCAAGGAGGAAGGGTTACAAGGAGAAGGCAGGTGCCCCTCACAACCCAGACGATGCTCATGGACCTGCAGGTACCAAGTTGGAGTCAAGCCAAGCAAACTGACTGACAGTGTTCCCAGGCTCCCACATTTTTATATCACCTTAGATCTTGCTGAATCACTCAGTTCTGTCACTGTGGAAGCCTTCGAGGGAAAAAGCACTTTCCCTGTGAAAGATTTTCAAACCTATCTGCCAGGAGGACCAGCTTTCTATTCTCTTCTGCCTTCTGTATGCTTTGTTCACACCCATGAGTCTATACATTCAGCAGAAGAAGCCAAACATATAGACATGTTTGGAGTACATAGAGACATTTGAGTCATAGAAACCTGGCTTCACTGTGGCACTTTTCACTATAACAGTTTTATTAATTCTTGGAGAATTTTATGCATGTGAAATAATGTATTTTGATCATACTCATCCCCCAGCCGTCACCCTAACTTCTCCCACATCTCTCCCCATCACAATTTATCTTTTTTTTTCATAACCATCACCATGGCTTTGCGAAGATACAAGAGGTGTTTAGCACAGCACCTATGCTGTATTTGCTTAACAGACTTGAGGCATTATTTTATTAGAGCTAGCTATTCACAAGCTGTCTTCTACACTAAATTATGATGCACATAAAGCTGATGGTGCTGGTTTCTTCTATCTTCAGAATCTTTCAGAGTGCCTCATTAAAATTTTTTCATTTTTGGTCTACTATCTGTAAAACACAGGGGGAACACCAGTAATAGGCTACAGCCAAAGACTTACCAAATCAAACAAAGAAGTCAAGAGATGGTGGCTTGGAATTAAGAATTCCTCACCTGTGTCAAAGTCCGAAAAGCACGTGTAATCTTTAAGCCTCCTTTCTCAAACGCTCACCTTTTTCTTTCTCTTTTAATCCCCATATGGGAAGGAAATAAGATGCTTCCCTCCCAAACAAGCCAACATATTAAAGCTATAAGCAAAGAACCCATCGCTGCCCTCAAAGCCTCCAGTTTCTCTGATCTCATGTGGGGAAAACTACTGCACAGTTATCTGTCATTTGGTTGTTTTATTAACAATAGTCCTCAAATACAGATTCCCAGTGGGTGTGAAGTCATTCTTTCTCACGCAGCACTGAGGAGCAGAAACATATTTATAAAAGATCCCCATGACACTATCATCCCACAGCTTCCAACAGCGTTGCCTGTGTGGAATGCAGCACCACTGATTATCCACAAGCCACAACCAGAATTGAGTACCACATTTTACCTGTAAGTGTTAATGCAGATAACTGAAAAAAGCAAAGAATAAAAGGAGAAATGGTGTGTTGTGTGACCTGCCTTTTCCTAGTGACTTGGTCACGCTTGCCTCCTCCACTGGACTAGGTTGATTTCAACACTGGATCATGAGTTCCAGGAATGCACACAGTGACTGAAACAGAGCTGGTATTTGTCATGTGAATGGATGGAAGGATGGATGGATGGATGGATGGATGGATGGATGGATGGATGGATGGACGGACGGACGGACGGACAAACTCTCACCAGAATATTTACTACACATGGAGTCTTTGGTGACACCAATCCATTGGGCTACAATCCACTCAGATTTTGCATGTGGGGTGTGTTTTCTGACAAATTATGATGATGAATTATGACCCTTTTAGAATCTTCTCTCACCACCTGAGAGGGTGCCTGTGTGAGTTTGCCTACAGACCCTGTCAGTCATCATTTCCCACTCTAATTGCCCTGTTGATCAGTGGTACAGACTTTACGCATATTGAATTTTTCTCCTTTAATTTTTTTGTCCACCTGAAGCTGCACTGGGGTGGCCTAAGGAGCTTTCTTCTGTGACAAATTCTTGGCCTCCCTCCCTAGGAGGGTTTCCACAGCCTAATTTAGTTCTTCCTAGTCACCCTGTGTATAACAACAGACCTGAAATTTCATGGACAAGATTAGAAATATCAAAAACATTAAAATCATCAGATCTGGAAGGACTTAGATAAGAATGCATTCAAAGGATTGAAATATAAGCATTTGACCTTGGATTGAGTGTCTGCCTCTCACTGGGAAGATATGAAATCCTCTGATATGCCAGATCAGGAATCTTGGGATGTGACTTGGTTGGCAGAGGGCTTGCCTGGCATGCACAGAGCCCTGGGTTTGATTATCAGAACTGGATAATCAATACTTGGGAGATGGAAACAGGAGAATTCCAAGTTCCAGTGTCCATGGCTGCACAATGAGTTTAACGCCAGACTGACATGCAAGAGACCTTGTCTCAAAAAAAAAAAAAAAAAAAAAAAAAAAAACAGCACAGAGCACACCTTAACATGTAAGTGTAAGGCGGGAACTGGGGGAGAGATAAATGGATGAAACAGAGGCAGGCTCTAGTTACACAAGAGAGCCACATGACTGCACGCAGCAAAGATGAAAGAAAACAAAGCCACCCCTAGGAAGAGCCTTTCTAACCAGGGTCCCACCCCTGATGCGGAATTGCAAGAGCAGAAGTGAGGGTCGAATGAAGAAAAGCCAAATAAAAAACCTACCTTCAGGAACAAATGTCAGAGCAGAGGATGAGAGGTGTGCTGGAGTGTGCGTGGCTCTCAGTCTTGGTGCACATCTCCCTGGTGCCATTGTGTCTTTTCTAGGCTTCCCCCAGTCTCACAGGAAGAGGAAACTTGGAAGTCTATTGCACACGGGAGACTCTTCTGAGCCTCCAACCACCTAAGTACAGTCTCTGAAAATGGATGGATTAAAACAGGGTGGTACATGGCTCGACTCAATGCAGTGGATAGCTTGGATGACATCTCAATACAGATGAACATTTAATACATTACAATGCAAGGAAAACAAGACTTTCAGAAAAATTACACAGGGACAACTGGTTAGTCAGGGGAATGCGTCCTTCAATATCATGTACTGAAACAAGTCCCAGATGGATCAAAGAGTTGTTTTTTGTTAAATCAAAGCATAAACAAACTATAAACAGTCAGAGATGAATATTTATAAAGGTTCTGGAAAGAGAAAGAAAGCCTAGATTGAGAAAAGATTAAAACATCAATAAGGGAATGATGGGCAGATGTGATTACAAGAAAAAAAATTACATCTTAGGAACACAGAAATCTTGAGCAAACTTAAAAGGGAACAGCAAATGGGTAGACACATTGACACACCTATAACAGAAAGGAACTCTGCATTTACATATTCAAATTAATAGACTCTTAAAGAAAAACAAAGAAAATCATAGGTGAGTGGAGAGAAGACCCAAATGACCTTTCCACAGAGAGGAAACAGTGTTGCTTAACCAACATGGGGAATGTTTCAATATCTCTGCTAATCAAAGCCCTGCGGAAAGAAACAACAGCAGTAAGTGGCTCTCAAATTAGCTAATGTTTTAACATCTTAACAGGCATCCCAAACAAAAATGGGTATTTTCCTGAGCTGCGGATCCCAGTGTAAACTGGCAGAGGCTTTTAAAGAGAACTGCAGTCCTTGGGCTGAATGCCTTAAGATGGGCATGTTCTTTGATCCAGTAATTACACACTGGCATATACAGTTTAATGAAATAAGCTGAAGCTCTGGGAGACAGCTTGGGAAGGACAGAAGGGTAAGCCTATTGTGCTGCAAGATCAATATTACAGCAGCATAAGTGATAGAAGAAAAATTTAAATTTAAATGTTTGGTTAAATAATCCATGCCACAGTCCTTGCATAGAACATTATGAAGGCACAAGATGTGATGTTTGCAAAGAATGCGTCACGTAGAAAGTGCTGATTATATAATAATAACTGGAAAAAAGATAAAAACTGAACAGAGAGAATGTATATAATTATGCAAACAACTATGCATAAAAAGCCTCAAGGAAAGTCATTAAAATGTAAATAGTTGCTATGCCTGAGTGGTAAATTTGCGGTTGATTTTTTTTTTTAATTTTCTTTGCTACTTTTCAGGAATTTTCTCCCAATATTGCAACAACTCCTTGTACAGATATTTAAGCTGTCTGTCCTGTCCATTCTGATGGTTTGGGCTATTATGTATATGTCAAAAGTTTTCTTGCAACAAAGGCTACTTTGGAAACATTTGGAATGTTGCTTACATATAAGGAAATACCCAGTTACATATCTGAGGCAACTGCAAAGCTTTCCCTCTAACATGATTCTGAGCAAATAACTGTAGACTGACTTAGTGAGTGGTGACTGCCTGAGAGAGTGACAGGGTGAGGGTCAGCTAGCCTCTGCAGTGCTCACCCTCTGCCCTCTGTTGGCAGGGCTCTGGAATATTAACTCGTTCATCCCCACCTGATGTAGAAGTACACAACTATTCTCATTTTGTTTTCCTTTCTGTTGTTGATGGCTCGTTTTGGTTTAGTTTGGTTTGACTTCACTTGGTTTGGCATGGAGTATTGAGGTTAGCGTTTCATAGCCAGAGCTAGCCTAGAACTCTCTATGTAGCCTCGGCTAGCATCTCAAACTCAACAACCCTCCTACCTCAGCCTCCTGGGTGCTTGGATTGTAGGCATGAGCCCCCTTGCTGAGTTCCTAGCCTCATTTTGTGAATGAATGAGGTGAGGAGCAGAAAGACAGCAACTTATTCCAGGTGAGAGGAAGTGAGGATTCAAATTCTAATCCTAGATGACCAATCTGTAGCTAGGACCCTACCTTTTCCATACAGGTAAATTTCACACACACACCCCCCCAGGGTCTCTAAAAGAATTGGGGACAAGTGGCTCTTTTGTCATCCCCAACTTTACAAGGATTGAGAACACTTTGTAAGTGCTACTTTCCCCAGTTTTCAGGAACATGAGGTACACACTCTGCTTGGGTTACCCTCTAATTACCACACACCCCATCCCCACCCCCACCCCCACTCCCTGCCCCAGAGTCACACAAAAGAGCTCAACTCATCAAAACCAAAAAGTGGGCCACCATGCCTAAAATGCCTCCAATCCCAGCGAGGTGCTTGGATTTTCCAGGTGAGGTCCCTCTTGCCACATTTCTTTTTTGCCCTTTCATTAGGTCCAAAATGTTTGGCATCATCCTGTTCACATCATACAGCTGCAGTGGATGTTAATGAAAAGAGAAAGTGGGCACAGAAACATGTCTGACAAGTAACACATGCACTGTGATTTACTTACTTTTTAAAAATTTACTATCATAACCATTATAACCCTTTCTGACACAATAAGGACCAATTTTAGATTAATCAAGCAATCCAACTGAAATTTAAAAATTTGACTGCTTCATTTTATTTTAGCATAGGCAGTGAAAATGTATTCAATCACCACCATTTTGCTATAAGATAAAAGGCAACATGCAGTGGATCATGCCTGTAAATCTTGCACTTGGAAAATGAAGGCAGGAAGATCAGAGTTCAAGGTTAGCCTCAGCTAGCAAGCGTGAAGCCAGAATGGGAATGGCCCATCTGGGACCCTAACTCAAAAGCACACAAAATAAAACCGCCTTACTTTTTTAGGCCATGGATTTTGCTCATTGGCAAAGAATGTGTTTAGCATGCGTGAGAGTCAATGCCCAGAATGGAAGATGGAAAATTACTCTTCTACCCACTGCTACAAACCACACACTGAAGGCAATGCCTATGGGTGCTCAGGAGTACAGTGGACACTGAAGGCACATTCAAGAAATAATCCAAGAACAAAATATTATAGGACATACATTTCCTGTTGACCACAGAATTAGAAATCCCTGCAGTCACTCCCCTTCATCTGACTGTTCAATTAGGTTTCAAGACACAGCTCTACTTTTTTTACATTTATACTTTGTTGGCTTGTACAATGTTAATGAAATTGCTTAATTACAAAAGAAACCATTATGGCTGGCCTCATTATGTTAAGAGCAAAAGCAATGGATCTCACTAAACAAAGCAGTCAACCAATGCGACTGTGGGAGCAGCTCCAGAGGAGGCGCGCCACCTGGTCTAGCTCGACAGGCAGAGAGCAGGGTGGTGTCACCCTGAGATGTGTTTATTACATACAGCACAGTGCTGCAAATCTAGTGCCTTAATCAACAGAAAATAGTCTCTGGGCTGTGGTGGCGCATGCCTTTAATCCCAGCACTCAGGAGGCAGAGGCAGGCAGATCGCTGTCAGTTCGAGGCCAGCCTGGTCTACAAAGTGAGTCCAGGACAGCCAAGGCTACACAGAGAAACCCTGTCTGGGAAAAAAACAGAAAAGAAAAGAAAAGAAAAGAAAAGAAAAGAAAAGAAAAGAAAGGAAAGGAAAGGAAAGGAAAGGAAAGGAAAGGAAAGGAAAGGAAAAGAAAAGAAAAGAAAAGAAAAGAAAAGAAAAGAAAAGAATCATCTCCCCCTCTTTTGGCATGCAAAGTTTTGTCAGTGGTAATTGTTAGTTTTCTGTCATTGCAGCTTACAGGCAAAATGACCAGACCACAGTTTCAGAGGGTTCAGTCCACCAGCATGAGGAATGTGTGGCCAGGTAACTCATTTTGTGGAGCAGGATGTGGCGAAGGCTGTTCACATCAGGGAAGACAGCTAATGAAAGAGACTGGAGGAATATAAAATATTGTCAAGGAACTCCTCACCCCAACCGTCCCCCCCCCCAACCTACTTCCTGCAGTTACACCTTCCCAAGGGTCCACAAACCTTTTAAAAGAACAGCTCCATCCACTGGGCTCAGAACTTGAGGCTTTTTTTTTTTTTTTTCATATTTGGTCCTTTTTTTTTTTTTTTTTTTATTGAGGCTCTTGGAGAAGGTTCGGCTTCCACTCTGAACCACCACAGTGTTGGTGTCTGTAAGTAGCTTTGAACAAGAATATCTTCAGCGCCAATCTGATTTGTTTTTTTGGTGCTTGACATCCTTGGCGTCCCTCAGCTAGTCAATGCTTCCCTTCCCTTAGTCTGCCTGTGGCTCTCAACCCTGCAATCTGAGTCCCTCAAATCCCCTTCTCTTACAGGGGACAGTCACTAGATTTAGCACCTATCCTAAATCTAGAAGGCCCTGTCATGGGAGACTTGCCTTAGTTATATGTGCACATACTTCAATGATAAACAAAATATTCACCCGATGTTTGCACGCATATTTTGGGAGGGCTCAATTGACCCGTTGTGTTGCTCTATAGAAAGAATGGAAAGACTTGAGTTCAAGAGGACCAGCTGTGTGACAGTGGGTTCTCACTCGCAGGCTCTTCTGCTGAACTGAGTTCCCTAAAGAGGTTGGCCAAATCTTTCAGCTCCTGTGCTCAGCGCTTACATACTGCCCAGTGCCCAGAGGATACCATGTAAGCATCTCCCTCCTGAGCTCTGTCTCTTCAGTTCAGGCTGCTATAAACAGATTACAAAGACTGTGTGCCTTAATAGTGACAGCCATTTTCTCACAGCTCTGGAGACTGGAAGGCTGAGAGCAGGACACAAACATGAAGACTCCATGCAGGAGGAGGCTGCCCTCCTATGCACTCTCATGACAGACAAACTTCCTGTGTCTATTCTTTGTTGTGTCCTATTCCCTAGGAAACGATTAGTGCATACTCATGCAAACTTACTATTCACAATTGCTAACCTGGCTAGCCAGAAGGGCCCAGGGATCTGCCTGCCTCTCCCTCCTCAGTGTAGAGACTACAGATGTAAGATGTGCATAAGGTAGGGAAGAGTAGGGTAATGTTCCCTGAGGGGTGGAGAGAGAGAGAGAGAGAGAGAGAGAGAGAGAGAGAGAGAGAGAGAGGAATTCACATATTAGAGCAAATATTCTAAGCTTTTCATTCTAAATCTGGGTTATTTGGTCTATTTTGTTTAATATGATGATGATGTCTAGTTCCATCCATTTTCCTGCAAATGTTGTCATTTTGTTCATCTTCACGAGTGAATAAAATCCATTTTTGGCATTTGTACTACATTATGTTTATCCACTTATGTGTTGATGGACATGCGCTGTTTCCATGGCTTAATAACTATTACACATAGAGCAACAGTGAACATTTATGTCCAGGTGTCTCTGTGTTATATGGACCTAGGCTCCTTTCAGTACATACCTCTGTGGCGCTTCTTCTAAGGGCACCAACCCTGTCATGAGGACGTAACCCTCCAAGTCCTCATCTGCATATGTCATCACCTTGGTGGCTAGAGTTCTGTTGAGACCATAATTTAGTCCACACCAAGCTCATATCTCAATTGAGAACCAGTAGTATTTTGGAGAGAAGTCTTAAGAAAGAAAATGTTCTCCTTTGTGTGGAAGGTTTTGTCTTCACTGTTACATCCAGGTAATTAAACTGTTATCAAGCTTGTGCTTTTCATTTGCTTGTCACAAACAAACGCTCTCATCCTCATCCTTCTCACGATGTATTTTGTAATAAATGCATGTGACTAGACAGCCACAAAGAAACATGTGCTCCCTCACTGAGCAGAGTCAGGTCAACACTTGTAGCCTTCTAGAATATTCAACAGATGGTTCAGAATGTTGAAGACACAGCAACATGATGAATGTAATGGTTACTGCTGGGCTGGGGTTCTGCATTAATTCTCTGCAGGATGCCTTCTTCATTGCATTGCCTTCTCTTCTAATTAAATAAAGATTTGCTTTTGATGGCTATTTTAGGCATTTTCTTATTCTTAAATCCAGGAAGGCTAAAGAAAGGAAGATTTAATAAACTTCCATCACCAAAAATAATTTGCTTCATGCTGGACAAGAGGCAGCCTGATACCTCGATAATTTTAGTAAAACTGAATTGCAACCTGTGATAAAGAAGTGCCCTGCCCCCATGATCCCTATTTAAGAACCGGCCATGCTGCTCACTCAGGTAGAAACTCCTGGAAGGATCTCTGGACCACATAGGATAATCAGACAACTTCCCAGGGTGACTAGTTCTACACCGACACACTACTAGGCATTACCCCTCAGAGCTTCATTCACAGAACCTCCATCCTCAAATAACCCCGTGAAGTGAGAAGCATTTCATAAAGGATGAGCAAACTGAAGCCTAGAGAGACTAAATGGCCATCCAAGGCCACACAGCTAAGTCAGAGAGCACTACATTGTGCATGTCTCCCATGTTCAGGCTATACTGAGCACAGACCCTGCCATGGATTTACAAACAGCCCTCCATGCCACTCTAGTCATGAGTGAACTACCATAATAATTAGTGAATTCTTCTGTATTGATCAGACCTTTTGTTATTGTGACAAAATACCAGAGAAAGACAGCATAAAGGAGGAAGAATTGTTACTGTACGTGGTTTCCTCATGCTGGGGAGGGCCCATTAGAGCATAGCAGCTCATACCATGATGGCCAGACAGACAGACAGACACCATCAGAGACACACAGAGAGAGAGACACACACACAGAGAGAGAGAGAGAGAGAGAGAGAGAGAGAGAGAGAGAGAGAGAGAGAGAGAGAGAAGGGAGAGTGAGAGGGGGTAAGGGAGAGCGAGAGAAGGGGGTAAGGGGGAGAGAGAGAGAGAGAGGGAGGGAGGGAGGGAAGGAAGGAGGGAGGAAGGGAGGGAGGGAGGGAGGGAGGAAGGGAGGGAGGGAGGGAGGGAGGGAATCCCCATATAAGTTAGCTTCCTTCCTTGGATTTTATTCCTTCATCCTTCTGGGCCTATCGCCTGTGGAATGGTATTGACCCATTTACAGAGAGCCATGGCCCTTGGTCAGTCCTCTCTAAAAACCCTCTTACATATATTGCCAGAGGTGTGCTTCTCAAACCAATCACACTGACCACTGAGACTGACTAACCACTGTAAAACCCATGCACCTTAGGTAACCTGCTTGTGCACTCAGTTTCAGTCATTTTATCCCATGAATATGTTCATGCTTCACATGGTGAAGTTTTACATAAGCATGAGATCTGTCCGTCCACGTGGCATTTCAACAATTTCATAAGGCTACTGAATGAAGAAAACCTGGGACAAGGGCTTGGCAGAGCATAAAGTCACATAATTAGTGTTTGCTAATGATGAAAATAGACACCTCCATTAACCCCTGCTTAAAGATCTTCTATCGCTGGCCTCTGTCTTAGCTTAAAGACTTTCAGACTCCCAAAGCAAAAATTCAAGAGCTCTGTGATCTCCCACCACCTCAGGCAAGCTTTAATTGAATAGATGTGGAAGATGGAATCCAAGGGTGCTCCTGCCCATGGGCCCACCATGTGGAAGGCAAGAGGTTGTCTGGACCTCACAGTGGCAAAGTCTGAAACTTAACCCTGCCCGGCCTGTACACGAGGTGGACTACCCCATCTCTCATCTCATAGGTAATGATGGAGAGGGCACCAGTTATTTACAGGAAAGGTTGGGCCACTGGGCCTCTCGAATATAAGTGAATTGCGAAATGCTTGAAATTAAGGACAAAGTAGTGGAATGGAACAATCTTTATAGTCCAATAAGACATCATTACTGAGGAGTATATTGCATTTCCAGTATCAGGCTGCATGAAAGGGAATGAAGGCATCACCATGGGCATCCACCTGCTCGATAGACAGAGCCCTGATTGGTAGGAGGATGCTGTGGGCTTCCTGTCTAAGATAACTCTGTTTCAGGCCCTCGCTATGATCTAGGGGCATAGGTTTGGGATCCTGGCTGCATCTCCACAGTTACCCTGGGATGAGAGATTTTTATTGGTGAGGGAAGACTGGAAGACTGGGGAAGGTTAGACAGATGGGGTCATTAGCATTGAGATTGCATGACTAAGGAGATGAGCTGAGTATTGGGTGGGTGCTGGATACATCAGGCAGGAGACTGAAGTCCAAACCAGAAGCCCTTGAAACTGGCCAACTGCTCTTTCTCCTTCTCTTTCTCCTTCTCTTTCTCCTTCTCTTTCTCATTCTCTTTTTCCTCTTCCTCTTCCTCTTCCTCCTCCCTCTTTCCCTCCTCCCTCCTTTCCCCTCCTCCCCTCCGCTTTTTCCTCCTCCTCCTCTTCTTCTTCTTCTTCTTCTTCTTCTTCTTCTTCTTCTTCTTCTTCTTCTTCTTCTTCTTCTTCTGCTGCTGCTGCTGCTGCTGCTGCTATTTTTTGAGGTTATATCTCCTACCGCAGCTCAGGCTAGTTTTGAACTCACACCAGTCCTTCTGCTTCTTAAACGCAGGGACTATGGGCATGAGGCCCTGTCCTTGGCTACACCTTGATTTTATCCCATGTGGTTCCTTTCTGATTCCTTCTGACCTCCAGAGCAACAAGATAATAGGCCCGAGGAGTTTCAACCCAGTGAGTTATGGTACCAGGTTACAGCAGTAATAAGAAGCACACAGACCTCCGTGTCTTTATCTATTGATGGAAATCATAATCTCGGAGCTGCCTACTCTAGATGGTTTTGGTGGAAATGAAATGTCCTCCTCCCTCATGCTGTCCCCAAGTGCTACTCCCAGTAGTACACTCTATGCTCTTCATGTACCCTCATCAGTTTTTCTTGCTGAGAACGGGTTGCTTGTTCTAGCTTCCGGCAAATCTGCACACAGCCTTTCAGTTCTCTGTTGTACTTGCTCCAGAAAACAGCCTCCTCTCTAATGGGGATGCCTGAAGGATGGAGCCAAAGAGAGGACTCGCTACCAGTCATTTACCTCATTGCTGTGACCAAATACGTGACAAGAAACAACTAACTAGAAGGAGGAAAGGCTTGCTTGAGCCCACAGGCCATCACTCGGCACATATGACGCCAGGAGTAGGAGGCAGGTTCATACGACACCTGAAGTCAGGAAGTAGAAAGTGAACGGGAAGTGAGCTAGACGGTGAGACTTCAAGGTCTTGACTCCATGACCCACTTCCTCTAGTGATGTCCCATCTACCAAATTCTCCACATCCTTTCCAAAGAGCACCATCATCTGGGGACCAGGTGTCCAAACACATGAGCCTGCTGGGTGATAGCTCATCTTTAAACCAAAACAGCAAAACCTAAAAATAGAGATCGAATCTGGGGACAGTGTTGGAGTCGGTGGCTCTAGCTGTTCCTGTATTGAGTTTACCCTTGAACTTTTGGTTACATATTGGTGGTACTTGAGCTGATTGAGATGAGTTTCTGTCGTATGTAACCTAAAGCATGTGGTGCATCATTCTGTGTTTCAGGCACTGTGTTTCCTTTTTCTGCAACACACACACACACACACACACACACATACACACACACACATAGGCAATAATAGTATATATGATATATATAGTATATGTGTATATAAATAAAATGAGACACAGAACAGCCAAACCACTTGCCCAAAGTTAGCTCATGAGCAATGGTGGAATTCCAACACGTGTGAGTTTATAATCTTTGCTCTTTCCTCAATACCAATTTCTAACTTTCATTTAATGTGAACACAACTTGGGGGCCCATAAAGTCAAATTGAAAATGCTATTTCTTCTCTCAGGTCTTTTGTTGCACTAAAAATCATAGATCACAGTTGTTTTAAGTCCTGTGACAGAGTCTCTTAAAACCCAGCTGAAAACCTTATTAGGTTTCCACTCAGGATGTAATGCTCCGTAGTAAAAAGACACAAGTTCTTTGTGAAACAGTTTATATCAGAAAACATGTTGTCAATGCCGTTGGCTGTCAGGGAGTCACTAAGGAACCATTTTCTTAAATTCAAATAATACCTAGAATTGTTAGGAGGCTCTGCTAGGGAAGAGTTAGCGCGTGTTTGTTGCTGTGGGTGGGGAGGGTGAGAGTCAACACACAGGCTGTTTCCTTCTCTCTGTACTCTTCTCTTGTAACAGTTTCTCAGGATGAGGATGCCGCTCAATAACAAAGTACATGCTGAGCACACAAGACACTGGATCCCACCTGCAGCACCCTAAAAAGAAAGGGAAAGAACAGTGCTTCTGTTGTCTCCACGGCCAGTAATTCGGATATTCTACTGCCCTTGACTTTGAGTAAGTCAGAAGGGTATGTATCTTGGATTTTTTTATAACCCTGATATAGTGTTTACACATGCATTCATGTTGGAGTGAATGAACATCCAAGACTGTAGGTTTTTTTAAAAGACACTTGAGAATACAAAAAAATTAAAAAAGTGAACATGGAAATGTACTACTGTTCTCATTCCAAATAAAATATTGGTTCTTGAAACAAAAGTTGTCTCCTGCTTTTTTGTTGCATGCACTTCAGGTGTGAGAATGGCTAATGAGATGAGGATACAGAGGATGAGGAGGATGGAGATGATGCATGTGCAAGGGGAGGTGTGTACCACAGAGCAGCCCCAGAGATCCAGCATCCTTGCCAAAATGGACCAGGAATAGAAAACAGGTAAAAATGCACAGTTAAATGCAGATTGGAACAGGTCTGAGATCCCAAAAAGCTTAACTACCTAACAGATGGCTGAAAGAGCCAGGAGACCTGAGAGCAGGGACCGTGTCTATCTTGCTTAGGGTAGAGACGGACATAACACAATGTTTTCTGAATGGAAGAATCCATCAAATAACAAATGAGTAATTGGTATACCAAAACCCAGGCAAGAAGTTGGAGCCTGGAAATGAGAGACCCGAGGTCCTGCATGCAGACAGAGGCAGGAGGTTTAATGCGGGTGGTCTAAGTAGAGGGTGTGAGAAGGAAGAACAGAGGACAGCAGTGAGATGCTCAGGTGGACATCGAAAGGTCCGAAGGCCCTGCAGAAGGGCTGGTGAGGGGAGACAGAAGACAGCATGGTGAACAGGACGGCTGACAACATGAACGATGACAGGAAATAGTGAGCCTTCTATTCTGAGGTCTGGAACAATGACATCAGTCTTCAGGGAAGCCACAGCTTAGAATCCTAGACGGATGAAGGCCCGCTGGCACCTGAGAAGAAGAAAAAAAAGTTGCAGAAAAAGCAGCCGAGCCTCAAATCTCCCCAGTCTGTTAAATCCTGCTGGAGGCAGAGACAGCAGCAGCGAGACCAGCTGATTCCAGGAAACTGTCAAAAGGAGGAATCGCCCTCCCCACGCAGCAAGACAGCCACATCCCAGCAGGGCAGAAACCCAGCGAGGTGTCACTGAGAAGGCCTGGCAATGGCGACAGCAGCCAGGCTGCTCGTGGGTATTGATCCCCACTGTCTTTCTTTGTCCCTCCAAGTGACTCCAAAGATTCACCCATCTCCCTTGGGTCTGCGCTGCTTGCGAGTCAATGCAAGACTTTTCCCACTCAGCAACTCTGCTGCTTACTAGCCTTGTGCAGCCCCTGATTGATGATTTTTGTTCATCATTTAGTCATCTCCTGATGATCTTTCTTGGAGACCCTCCAGATTAGTGCCACTTATGTACAAAGGACGTTGCCTGATACACAGGGACAATGCTTGAAATGGCAGAACCTGAGGGTGATCTCCAAAGGACACAGCATTTTGGCTGGCTCTGTCGGGATGAGGGAACAATTCTGCCCCAAAGCTAACTTCACTGTGAGCCGTGCCCAGCTCCTTATGCCAGGCCCACCATAAAACTCCAAAACCGTGTGGCCAAGCAAATGTTCTCTCACTCACAGCTCTCACTATGGGTGAAAGGCAAAGATAAAGCCTTGAAGGGCAGAGCTGACTCTTCTAAATCTGTGCACTGCCTCCTGGACCCAAGTCAATGTCACCCCAAGCCTCAGCCTTGCCTGGCATTCCTTCTGTGTGTGCACTCGGTCTCTCACCAAGCTCTTTTGAGTCTTCTTTACAAACTTCTTCCAGATTTTTGCTCTAGCCTAAGCCACACATTCACCACCTCCATTAGGATTTATCCTGCTGGGTTGGAAAGCACTATAGTGACTGCCTGGCTTGTTCTCAGAGGAGGAGTTTGCTCTGGAAACCACATAGCTTGCTCTTGATAATTATCTTCTGTGAAACTCTATAGTCTTGCCCTCCCATGTCAGGCTGAAGCCTGGACATTCTGAGCTTCTCACTCATCTTCAGGTAGGTGGACCAGGATCTGAGACACTCTTAGATCTTTGCTTCATGTCCCCACAACCCTCTTCCCCTTGAACAATTTACATCTTGTGAGCCCTATGGCGGTTCTTTCCAGATCTCAGATTTGGCCTCGCTTAGCTTTCCCATTCCATCTGCCTCCTTAGTTGAAGAGAGAGGCCCACTGTTATCTGTCCTTTGGGAGAAATGAAAGACAGCATGGCCTTCTGGGATGTGTATTGTTTTTAACGTCCCTCAAAGAGGAATGGACAGATAGCATCGTGTGCATCTGTTGTGTGGGGCAGTAGAAGGGGATAGGGGCAAGTTGGTCTCACAGCAAGACAAGATACAGAAAACATAATTTCTACCTGGCTCTGTGCCCTTCTTCCCTGTTTGCTAAGAAACTCCGCCAGGTCCCACATAGTACATGAACCACTGTCCCACCCAGAATTCCAGGAAAAGACCTCCAGTTTTCATCAGATTCAAGGAAATCTTCTGTGTCTGCCAGACAGCCAGGACTGAGGATTCCTTTCCACAATTGTTCTGCGGTCTGGGGACAAAAACATCCTGTTGGAAAAGCAAGTCCCATCGTTCCACAGCAGGCTAAGGTGACTACAATTATCAATAATTCACTGTTTGTGTCAAAAGAGCTGGAGAGCAGGCTTTGAATGTTCTCAATATAAATAAATTATAAGTTTTCAAGCCGAGAGATATCCCAGTTCCTCCTACTCGATCACTGTGCATGTGTACCTGTGCTCAAATATCATACTACAATCCATAAAAGGGTACAATGAGTACATAAAAATGAAGAAATTTAAAAGTTTGACCATACTGTAGGCTATGGATAGTTTCCTAAAAACCTTCAAGAGAAATGATGCTCAGAATTGAGTACATACAAACCACAAAGTTCAGTTTTAACTATTGGAAAAAATAACACATGCAAACATGGTCTAAATACTTTCTAATGTTAAAGCAAGTTTATTATCACAAAAATTTACACTGCTTCAAGATGAATCAGAAGTTCAGATTCCTAGGGAAAGCCTTTCAATTTGCAAGAATTTAGAACCCGTATTTTAAAACATTAATCCCATGCATGGTGATTTGATCCAAAAGCTTGCAGATCTCCTTGGCCAAGGCACATCCAGACTGCCTGAATTTCCTCTGAATAAATTCATTCCACTATTCTTCATCCATGTTTCCAAAGCTGGTTCACAAGAGTCCTGCAAAGGATTCCAACTCAAAGCTAAAATGGAGACTGGGAAAACAGACCCACTTCTGCTAAAGGGAAAAAAAAAGTTCCTCAAATTGTTCTTTACCTCAGCTTCAGTTGAGGCTGAGAGGCCCACCCTTCAGACACTCTGAGGAGGACCTCCTGAGGCAATATTATTCAGAGCTAAGCAGCCTGTGACCAAATTGCCAAAGGAACAAGACAGGCCCTTCCTGACCATCTTCCGCTTCCTGAATTCTTTGAAATGAGTCATGTGCTCCTTCCCAAGGCACCTCTGCAGAAAAGCAGGAAATATGGGGGCTCCTCACACCCCTCCGTGCCATTCCCCCTTGAGTGGGATGTGCAAATTTGCTTCTCCTTGGAGCAGTTCTTGTGCATATGGCATGTTCTCTGAGGTAATGTTCTCGCCTCTTGGGAACGCACCCAGGGCAGGGCTGGCACCAGCATATGGCCTTCTCTATCAGAACAAGAACAGGGGAGATGGGTCCTCAAGTTACCCAGGATTGGCACCCCAAAGATGGCCAAAGATGGCTCATTGAAGGATAACCCAGGTTGGCATGCTCTACTCTTCACACAGTAAAAGCATCATCATGGTAGATTCCATTCTTTTCTTTTTCACCATTTGACTCAGAGTGCTTCCCTGTGCTGTGTAGACAATGCCGTCTCTCTTACACGCACTATGGCCCTGCTAAATTACTAGGTTATGTTTATACCCAAACCCTTCCCCACATATACACCACATCTTTGCTTTACTAGATTCAAAAGGAAAAAATCATTTCAGCCAAGAGAGAACCTACCGGACATTAGCCCAGTTGCTCTAGGGCCCCAGGTAGAACAAGATGTGTTTGTTGTCTGCAAGTCTGTGTGACAGAACATGGTTCTGGGAAAGAGGTCACCCTAGGAGGACAGTGCAAGAGTGTCAGTTTCATTCAGTAACATCCCTCCAGTCTGGGGGTGAGAAGAGGGAACAGGGAGAAGTTTCCGTCTGAGTGCTGCCTGTGAGATCTGTGCATGAGCTTGCTCCTACGATTACATCCCTGGGCCTCCGAGGAATAAGCAGAACATCCCGAAATGGGTCAAAGAAAAACAAAGAGGGGCCGTGAGACTGTGCAACATCAGGCCACTCAGCAGGATGGCTCAGTCGAGGCTGGGACAAAGCGTCTTGTACCAGCAGAACAAGAAAGACACATTCCCATGGCACAGCTTTGTCCCTTGCCATGCTGTCTCCAGAAAACAGACTCCTCTCAGGATTAACGGGATATTGTTTCTGCACCGCTTTACACAGGAGACCTGGGATAATTGTTATTATTCGGTGTGATGGTGTGTAGCTTATAGCGTCTGTGACTTGACAATCAAGTAATGAGCTATTGATGAAGGAAATGAACCGGACGACATCTGAGGCTGGAGACCATTAACATCTATGCCTGTTCTTGCTGACTGTTATCACCCAGGACTCTTTAATAACAGCTTGTAATTATGGTCACATTTATTGAGATGTTACTCTGTACTGAGCACTTTATGCAGATGACTACATGGTAGCCTCGCAGTAGTGCCAGGAAGAAGGAGGGGTTGCTATTCTGATTTACAGAGAAGGGATATAAGAAGATGCAAACAAAAAGGTCCACCAAGTACCAGGGCAGCAGTGCTCAGCGCACATTTACCACTAGAGAATTGCCAAGCAGCACAGAGCATGTCAAACTGCATTAGGCCTCAGGCCTGATGGTCCTCAGAGACCTGGCCTGGGAGCACCATGAGGGTACCCTGTGTTCAATGCTGGTGGTTTCCGTAGCTGCACTGAGAGCTTAATGTTCACAGGAAAGCAGCCAGCACCTTGGGAAGGAGGCAGATGCTAACTCAGTGGCCCAAGTTTCTGCTCCGACACCCTGACACTGCCAGAACAAAGCTCATACTTCAAGACACAAAGATGCAGGCAGTCAAGAAACAGAGAGCTTCCGTCCGCAGAGCAACCTTGCTGAGAAGAAGTAGCCCATCAGCATGGGCAACCACTGGCCTCAGGCATGCTGAGCCAAGTCACTGTGATATGAGTGATGACAACAGTGGAGAAAAAACAGGCAGCCTAAAGCTGGGGGTGTAGCTTAGGGTACTTAGCTAGCATGCATGGGTCCCCATGCTCAGTATGGAAAGAAAGGAAGAAAGGAAGGGAGGGGAAGAGGGAGGGAGAGGGGAAAGGAAGGGGAGGGGCAAGAAAAGAGAGAAGAAAAGCAACATCTGTGCTAGCCACACATACCTCCTGAGGTATCCTGATGAATTTAAAAAGCATTCAACTACCACACAGCTTTAAAAAAAAATTAGAAATTAAATGTAAACAAACATGTCCGACAAAATTAAGTGTTTACTGTTAATTGGCTATGATGGTGATCTGTTCAATGCCATAGTGAAGTAAGTGAGAGAGATGCAAATTTATGCAGATGGGGTGCTTCTCTTCTGAGAAAGGTCCCTCCAATCTCTCTGTCTGTGTGTGTGTGTGTGTGTGTGTGTGTGAGTTATACTATTTAGAGTTTTGTTTTTGTAAACTTGACATAAATGAGGATCACTTGTTAAGAAGGAGCCTTAATTGAGGCATCTCTTTGATTAGATGGGCCTCTAGGCAAGTCAGTGGAGACATTTTCTTTATTAAACAATTGATGAGGCTAGACACAGCCCACTGTGGGTGGTGCCACATGTGGTGGGAGCAATGGGAGGCGGGGAATGGAGGAGTGCCCTGGCTGGCATAAGAAAGCAGGCTTAGCAAACCACTGAGCAAGCCAGTGGGCAGTGTTCCTCTGTCAGTGGCTTCTGTCTTACTTCCCTCCTTGCTGAGGCCTGCTCTGACTTGCTGCAATGATGAACTGTGATGCAGAAGTATGAGGTGAAATAAGCCCTTTCCTCCCCAACTTGCTTCTGGGAAGAATATTCTATCACAGCAATGAAAGCGAAGAAGGATGTCAGCATACAACTCTTCTGTTGGGCAGCTCTATTGATCTTTGTGTGTGTGGTGTTACCCTTTCCTGCTCTTATTTTTGCATTAGCATGCAACAGTGAAGCTATAAGTTGTTGCTTTCATGGCATCAAATCAAGACATTGATTTAATAATCTTCTAGATTCCAGAATCTTCTTTCATAAAATATCTTTCATTGCAAAGGGGGATCCTTGTCTTTCCTCTTACCGAGTGTAAAATTGCCTGCATCTTTTCCTTTGTTCAAAACATTATGCTTTTTCGCCCCTTGGTCTCTAAAACCTCCCTTCTAGCTCTGTCTGTTTCCATTTCCCAACATCTCTTGAGTTTTTGCTTTACAATATCAAATTTACGATATTTGCGTTTTGTGCTATAGCGATAATTAAGTCTTCTGAGCATCATCAGTACGTTGATTCTAAAAATTGAAAACCGATAGTGGTTTCCTGATGCTGGCTGTGTGTGTGACTGGTTCACTACCCAGTCATTACTCTCCAGATGAAATGTTCTTTCTAGGATAGCCTTTTGCCTGCAGGTCAATTTTTCTTTTGCAACAAATTATTTTTGACTAATTTTTCATTTGGCTCAACTTCTCCAAGAAATGTAGTATTCTGATGAATCCTGTTCTTTGGAGAGTCCCTTCTGGACCTTCCGCATTGGGTAATGTCTTTATCCTGCTGGTCTACATACTGGTGCCTTAATTATGTACTGAATCCTAAGTTGGTATGTTTTCTTCCTCAGAAAGTTAAAGGTTGTTACACCAAGACTTGTTAGTGCACAGTCTAATTTCAATTTTAGATTTCTTTTGTTTTTTTCTTTTCAGGCATTCCTTTTATCCTTGGTGTTCTGAATATATGTGCTAGGGGACTGTGTGTTAGTTACTTTTGCACCACTGAGACAAAATACCCAGCACACGTGTCTCATGTGAGGGAATTTATTTTGGCTCACCACCTCTGTCCATCACAATGGGGAGGACACGGTGGAACGGTGTGGTCCATGGCAGTGGGAGTGTGCAGCACTAGCTCTTCCCATTCCAGGAACTCAGGAAGCAGTGGCAACAGGACAGGAACCAGGACCAGGCTCCCGCTTTCTCAAGCCCACCCTTTACACCCTTTACCTACCTCTGTCAGCCAGGTCCTATATCCATAAAGCTCCGCGGTCCCATAACATTGAAAACACAAGTCTTTGGGGACATTGTAGACTGAACGCCAAAACAGAGACTTTGCGGTTCTGTTGTTTTTGTTATTAAGTTCATTCTTTGATAAGTTTCCAAAGCCACACAATATAATCCGGTTATTCTCTCTCCCACACACACTCTTTCTCTTAATAATATCCTTCTCACCTCTATCAACGCGCCCACTACGTCCTTATCCCAGATTCAGAACTTTTGCTTTGGTTTGGTGACCCATTTACATTAAGTAGAGCCATTTCTGTAGCCATTGGATTGGGAATATCCATTAGAGCTTGACCGAGTCACCAGCTGGGCACATAATTGATGGCAATATCTCCTCTTTCCCTGAGTCTATCAGTAGCAGAAAGTTTAGCAGTAAGAGCCACTTGAGCCCCTAATCCACTCATGCCTGGCTGATAACAGGCCCATTCTTGTACAAAGTCAATGCATTTATTGGCAGTTGCTGAGGGTATACAATAGCAATGAGTGTGTTTTACCCAGAAGATAACATTTTGTAGCCATTAGTCCTTTCAGCTCTTATATCCTTTCTGTTCCTCTTCTGCGATTTTTCTTGAGACTTGGAAGGGACCGAGTAAATGTCTTATTTAGAGCTAAGCACTCAACTGATACTTACTCTCAGCACCTGGTATTGTCATGAGTTTCTTCATTCATCATAGTTCACTGCAAACACAGCAGTCTCTGTTTAAGACTTTAAATGTCTGCAGCATTCAAAGAGTAGTTCAAGGCTATGTCAACTCAGCTGAACAGAATTAGGTTCACTACCAATGGCTTATGACCCCACCCCCCAGCCATGAGGTTTTGAGTAGCTTTGGCAAGTTAGTACCATAGTTTGTAGAGTTCATAGCTGGATAATACCACCAATGCTTTTCTAGCCATAGCAGCCTACATAGAACCTTCTGGCACTAGCAAAGCTAGCCAGCAGGGAAGAAGCTTGAGGTGTTGGTGTCTTCAATCTTATCATCTAGTTCCAGTGGACACCTAAGAGGAATGGCAAGAGTTGGGATTGTTTCAGGAGCCTCTGAGGCCTCCCTGACCAACAACTAAGGGTTTTTTGTTTATTAACCCAGAGATTCCAGGAAGAGTTTCTTCCAGCCTTGCAGGGTATATACAGTCCTACTTTTATTTTTAAAAATACCTTATATTTTGAATTTACTTTCAAGACAGTATGTTTCCATGTGACTTTTTATTCTCACTTAGGGTACGCCTTCTCTGTCTCCTCACCTCCCCAGTCTTCTCATCTCTCCTTGCTTAAACCCTTCTACCCCAGCATCTCCATCTCTACTTTCCTGTTACCTATGCTGGCTAATTTTATATCAACTTGACACAAGCAGACTCATATGAAAGGAAGTAACCTCAATTGAGAAAAATTCCTCCATAAGATCTAGCTATAGGCAAGCCTGTATGGCGTGTTTTTCGTTAGTGACTGAGGTGGGAGGTCCCAGCCCATCATAAGTGGTGCTACCCATGGGCTATTTTTAAGTATGAGCTATTGAGTGCTATTTTTAAGAAAAAAGCAGATTGAGCAAGCTATGGACAACAATCTAGTAAAATGTACACTTTCATGGCCTCTGCATCAGCTCCTGCCTCCCTGTTTCTGCCCTCTGATGATAAACAGTGATGTGGAAGTGTATACAAAATAAACCTTTTCCTCCCAACTTGCTTTTGGTCATGGTGTTTTATCACAGCAATAGAAACCTAACTAAGTGACATCATAGTCACCCATCTCCCTTCCAAATGAACTCTCAGCTGAACACATAAAAGTAGAGATTCAAAGCCATGACCCACATGTGAGGGCGAACATGTGACATCTGCTCTCTGTGCTTTGGTTACCTCATCAGTGGGCTTTTTTCATCTTCATCCTTTTACTTACAAATTTTATGTCTCATTTTTCTTCACACATGAATAAAATTAAACACGTCACACATCAGCCAATGAACATCTATTCTGATCCCATTTCTTAGCTATCATGAATAGAACAGTGCCGAACACATATGTCTGTGGTTCTAAAGTCCTTTGCGTACATCCCCAGGAATGGAAAAAGCTGTATTCCATGGTGGAGTTATCTGTAACTTTCCATAGAGTTTGATTTTTTTTAAGTATTATCATCCCGTGTGCTGAGCACTCAGTGTACATTCTCGCTCTGCATATTGTATCCTTCAGTTCCAAAGATATTCCCATTATTTTGTTAGTATTTGCTGCTATTGTGGATCTCTTGGTCCTTCATTGACCCTTTGGGTCTCATTGTCACATTGTCACCTCTTTTTGCTCTTCTATTTATGAAGACTTTCCTAGGTTTCATCTTCCAACCGCTCCTTTGACTTGCCCTCTGACAGGCATAACTTTACCATCCAGGTGCTTGCTGCTGTGTGACTATTCCATTTCTCCCTGTTTTTAATACTGAGATATCACCTCAAACTCACTGAGACCATTCATTAGAATTTATTTCAAGTGTCTCTCTTGTCCCTTGCACGATGTCTCTCTCCTCAAGTATTGTATGTGGTGTCTGTTCTTTTGATGTTGTTCTCCCTTGTTGGAGGAACAAGGCAGCTCAATCAGTGACAAGCACTGACAGACCAGAGAAAGATATAACTAGTTTTGCCAACTAAGTAGAATTTTGTTCTAAGGAAGCTGATGAGCTATAGCCTGTGGCCCTTCTGTGACATGAATGCTCCATTTTCCCCTAAGCTCATATATTGAAACCCTGTTGCCAACGTGATCATACTGGGAGGCAGGGACAGTAGGAGTAACCATATTATCCGGGTAGAACCTCCATGAATAGGGTTTTGTCCTTTGAAGACACAGAAAGCATGCTTTCTACTTCCACCAGGTAAGGAACAGCAAGAAAGCAACATCTGGAGCCCAGGAGCCAGGCGTACCAGACACCAAATATTTACCAGCCCCTAGGCTTGTGATAAATACATTTCTGCCATCTGTAAACTAGGCATTTATGGTACTTGCTATAGCAGCTTGAATGAGCTGAGACAGGCCCTAAGTGGCAGGAAACGCCTCTGGAGACTTCATATGTAGACTTCTCCCTGAGCTTTCTGGCCCCACGTGCAACCCTACCTGTGCTGCATCTGGCACTGTGGACCTTCAGTGCAAGAAAGATCTTCTGGGTCCATCTCCAGATGAACACGCTCCTGCTCTGAGCCCATGACAGTCACTTATGAAAACAGTGACGACTAGTTATCTTGATCTGGATATCGGAAACAGCTACTTCCAAGGGAAATGGAGATGTCACCATCTATACAAAGAAACCAGAATGAATCTGCCTTTAGAATATGGGCTGGGGGAACAGGCAGGAACATCTGGTAAATCAATGAGGCTTTGAAAGCACATAAACGGGAAACGACATTCAAGATAGGTAAACAGCAGCATCCACCATTGGTGGCCATCTTAAAAACGCAGGACAGTCTTATAGTTTAATTACTGTTAATTAAGCCTCGCAATATGTCATCTGAATATTCTCTTAGAAAACTGAGAGGCACCTGACAGCACATTTATGAAATACTTCACTCACCGAGCCGCAGTGTTTCTAAATGTCGTTTCCTCCGTCAATCTACCCTTTCCACCCGCTTTACAGAGAGCACGGTCTGTTTAATAGGCCCTCTGAGATGAATATTGCCAGAAGGATCTTAATTGTCAATCCAAGAAAAGCATGCCCAGCAAAGAATTCAAGTCAGCTTTGAGGGAGGTAAAGGGGCCATGCTGTACCAACCCCAGTGATGAGAGCTGTCTTTATTGCCTGTCTCCAGTACTGCCACTGCCATTCCTTCCTGGTGCCAAACTGCAATTTATAGCTTGTGCCCAGCTTTTGATCATGTTGCTATCTGCCTTCACCTCCCACATGAGTACCGTGCGCTTGGGCAATTCATCTTCAAACATATCACGAAAGTGTCAGCGCTCTGGGCTTATCCAAGCGACATTAGGGCTCAATTAAAATGGAAGCGTAGCATAGTAAAAGGTGTCTCTTACCTGAGCCCAAGATTAATCTCTCAGACTTGGATGGTCCAAGTTACGTTCATAAAAAGTGAAAAGATGATGTGGATTGAGAGAACTGAGCGGGCCAAATCCGAGAAGGTCTATTTTCATTTGTAGCAGTCCCCCCACAGACAAGTCTACGCTCCTGCTATGGGGAAGCAAGTGGGCCAGACCCTGAGGGAGACCTGCGTGTTCTCCACCCAGGGGGCGGTGCCTTAAATTAAATTGGTTTCCTTGGGACACAGACTCGGAAGTAGACTTACTGGGGGCATTTTGAAATTAACACCTGCAAGGTATTAAGTGAAACAAGATGGATAAAAGGACGAAGCTGAACGGAAGCAGAAGCCTGAGGCCAACTCCCAGCATGCTCTGCGTCCAGGTGGCTCTTTGTCATTGTCTTGAGTTGCAACGGGGGGATCAGGCTCCCCGGGCCACCCTATCCTAGTCACTGAGAGGAGCTGCTTCAGAGAAAGAGCTGTAACCATGTATTGTTGTTAAATTACCAACACCACCTAATAATGTTTATTATTAGGCCTATAATTATTATTACGGCAGTATAACCCGCTAGCAATCAATCAAGACACAGACACCTGTTGTATTTTAAAATAGCCTTAGTTGACCTG
>OU015757.1:4268383-4279700 GCA_907169655.1 Acomys percivali | reverse complement strand
TGTGTGTGTGTGTGTGTGTGTGTGTGTGTGTGTGTGTGTGTGTGTGTTTCATAGAAATTGAACCCAAGTTCTCTGATCTGTTTCCTTCCTTCAGGAATCTACCAGGCTGGCTGGTTTGAGCTGTATTTCTCATGAGGTAGAAAGGCAAATGTGACCCAGGATGGAGGTCACATAAAAAAAAACTCAACTTTGAAGCCACTCACCTGACTGCATGCAGGCCTCAAAAGATCTATACCAAGACACATGTGAGTGTACAACTTCCTGCTGTGTGGCCCTCTCCACAGGCTGCCTGAACATCTAAGAAGACTGCCCTTGCCTGAGGCAGCTTCAGTTCCCTGCCCTGTGGGCTTCTCTACAAGTTGCTTGTGTGTTATAGTAGGACTGCACCTCTCCTGCTTGTGGCTCCAAGGCAGGTGATTCAAGAAAAAAGAATCCAAGACAGCAGCCATATTCTCCCACATGTAGGCCCACCTAAGGTGCTCTAGCATCTCCAGCCATTTGGCCCTCTTTACTTGATCCCCAGGCAAGGTAAAGCAGAGGCCTTGAGTTCCTGCAGTACCCTAAGTCCTAATCCAAATAATTTTGAGCAGAATACACTGGGGGTCATTTTCTGCCTGTGAGTTTGTAATACACCAGCAAGAGACCAGGACATAGTTGTGAACTTAAGCGGCTGCATCCGTCAAGCAAAAGAGAGCTGAGGCCTGTGGAGTTAGGAGAGCTACAGAAGTCCCTAGAAGGCTTGGTATTTCCGGAGGAACTTATTCAAAACACTGAAGGAAAGGGCTGTGTCTCCTTAGCGCTACCATTTTTGCCTGAGGTGATGTAGGGGAAAAAAGTGCATGGTGAGTTTATAGAATCAGCTAAGGAGATTCCCAGGAATAATGTTGAAAGGGCAAGTTGGTTTTATTTAGCTGCGTATAACAAAGTGCAAAGAGACTGAGATGGGCTATGAAAAGGAAGCATTTTAGTTCCAGTTTCACTGAGAATTTTGAGGGAACAAGACCTGTAACTTTAAAAGTAAGATCATTCTTTTTTCTGAGGCCTTCAAACAGTAAAACAACTCATCACAAGAAAGGGCCTCAGGGCAAAGAGTTTTGAAGGATGGGGCTGGAACCTCTGTTAATACTCCAGAAAAAGTTGCGGGACTACTTTCCACTATGTAAAAAGAACCCTAAGCATCTTGCTGTTGCCTTACAGATTTCCAACTCTAAATGAAATCAGGGGCCAGTGACAAGATGTTTAGGAGTTCTGCTTCTATCCAAGAGGAGTGAGCCTCCCTAGATCCACTGGGAACTCACCTAGTGTTTAACTTACATTGTAGGAGTGCCAGAGCACCTTACTAAGAGAGAGAAAAGTGCAAAATGAAAACATTGTACTGGAGAAGTGACCCAGTATGTAAGAGCATCTGTTGCAGAGGCACAAGGACCACAGTTCAAATCCCTGGCAAGTACATAAAAGCCAAATGAACTCACCAACCAATAATCAGAGCTTGTGATGGTGAGTGCTGGAAAATGGGAGCACTCTGGGCCTTATGGCCATCCACCTAGCTCTGGACTTAGTGAGAAAGTGTCTCAAGGGAACTCAATGGAGAGTGGTACAGCACTAGGTACTCCTTGCTTCCACATGAGCACACAAGAGTGTACACACCAGTGCCTTCACACACTTGTTCGCATACTGCAAAGGGCTATATTTTGAAAGAGAAAATAAGAAGAGGCATTTGGAGCTACAAAAAAAAATACTGAGAATAATATTTGTCTGCGTAACTGATGTGCTTCTTGTGGAATGGAACTGTATCAGAATAAGAAATTAAGAACCACATAAAACTATTACAAGGAACACGATTGGCCTACAGTTGAGCACACAGTCCCATGCTTCTGACTTGGCTGTAGAATTTCTGTGGGCCAGTAACTTCTGTGCCCATCTCTCCCTTCAAGTGTCCATTGTGGTTGTCTATATATTTTTGTATTATATGTTAGCTGGGATTGTGGGAGGCAGATCACTCAGAGCTTTAATTCACAGGTCTTCAAACCAAGGGAATTGTACTTGTAATGGTAATGCTTTCTGGTTTAGGTAGTGAATCCATTGAATTTGAGCCTGTTCTATGATGGGGTGGGGCTGTGGTGGTCTTGGAAGATGCTTAATGGATTTTTGTATGAGAGGGATATGCTTGTGATTAAAAACATTTTGAGAGATGAGAGCAGACCAAAAATTCCCTGGCATCCATCCCCATCCACCACCACCCCACTACCCCCAACACCCACCACCCACCACCACCACCACCACCACCCACCACCACCCTCACCACAACCCTCATCACCCCCACCACCCCTACCACCGACCACCATCACCACCATTAAATCTGGGCTGGCCCAAGTCTTCCTTGAACACAAAAGTATGGCTGAAGAGATGGGCCAGATTAGGTCCTTGTCTTTGAGAAAGCTGGCAGCCCCAACTAGGCCGCCCGAGAGTCTGACTGAGCTGTTTTCCAGAAGGAAATGGTGCCAATATCTCTGATTCAGTCATTACTCCTATTCTGAGTTCTCCAGGAGTTGTCTGCAACTCTGGTGCCAGGACCTTCTTGCTACAGGTTGCAGGATACAGGGTACACAGGGTATGTTGACTGTGCCGCCCCAATCTCATGGTAAAGGAAGCAGTGTGATGGGATCTCTGGATGTTGGCTCTTGGGGCTTCTTGTTTCCTTGGTCATATCACACATGTGTGCTTCCATTCATTGACCAGAAACATTGTGTATCCCAAGCCGTGAGTGCGAGGAAGCGTGGAGGTGTGGGGGAAGCTGTGAACGTGGTAAGCATCAGTGTCGCAGGGGGAACATTATACCGATCTCGCAGCAGCTTCTCCTCCTCTGGGAGCTGTTTGAGGCCACTGGTTCCTTGTGTCTTAAGCCAGCAGGCCCCAGACAAGGCAGCACCAAACTCTGAAGCACAGGGCCCTTCCAGGATTTAAATTCAATTTGAGAAGTTTGGAAACATGGTATAATTATACTGTATGGAACAGTTAAGCTGATTCAACTAGTATTTTTTTTCATAAATAATTAGAGAGGGAATTTAAATGACTCCGCTCAAATCAAATTTTTTCCTGGAAAAGCCCCAGCAGCTCTGTCTAAAAAAAACTACTGTGGCAACATCTGGGACTGAATTTCGGAACTCCAAGATTGGAATCAGAGAAACCAATGGAAAGGCTGTTGTGGTAAGTGTGGATTCAAAAAAAAAAAAAAAGTAAGTTCTTGGCCAAAGCAGGAAAACTGGGGTGAAAAAGGAAATGATATCCAAGAATCTGACACAGATGGAATTTGGAGAACTACAGGAGCAAATGATTGTGGGTGGGAAATTCAAAAAGTCAGAAACTAAGGAAAAGGAGCCATCACAGAATTCCACACCTCAAAACCACATGAGTTAGAGTCTTAGAAAATAAAAACTTTTTTCATTTTTAAAAATTATTACATTTCAAATGTTATCCTCTCTCTTGTATCTTCCCGCTCTTGCACTCCCTCCCTCTTCTGCCCTATTCCCCAACCCTAGATCTCTGACAGAACCGGCCCTCCTCCCTCACCATAGGACCACAGCCTATCAGGTCTCATCCAGATAGCCTGCTTCCCCTTCCTCGGAGTGCCACCAGGTCTCCCCACCAAGGGGAAGTGGTCAAATTGATGGCACCAGAGTTCATGTCAGAAGCAGTTCCCACTCTCCCAACAACTGTGGAGAATGAGCTGTCCATTGGCTAGATCTGAACAGGAGGTCTACACTTACTGTATGCATTGTCCTTGGTTGGTGCAACAGTTTGTGCAGGCTCCTCTGGATCCAGATCCACCTGCCTTGATGGTCTCCTTGTGGGGCTCCTGAACCCTGTAGGTCCTTCCATCCCACCATTCTCCCATACTATTCTCATCACTCCATGCAGAGCCCCAGCATCTGTCCCAATCCCTAACTGGGTAGAGTCTCTCAAAGACCATCTATGTTGGGCTAATATCCACTTATAAGTGAGTATATACCATGCATGAATTTCTGGGTCTTGGTTACCTCACTCAGGACGATGCTTCTAGTTCCACCCATTTGCCTGCAAGTTTCAAGGTTTCCTTATTTTTAATAGCTGAGTAGTATTCCAGTGTGTAAATGTACCACAGTTTCTTTATTCATTCTTCAGTTGAAAGACATCTAAGTTGTTTCCAGATTCTGGCTATTATGGATAAAGCTGCTATTAACATAGTTAAGCAAATGTCCTTGTGGTATGGTGGAGCAACTTTTGGGCATATGCCCAGGAGTAGTATAGCTGGGTCTTGAGGTAGCACTATTCACAGTTTTCTGAGAAATCGCCAGATTGATTTCCAAAGTTGTTGTACAAGTTTGCACTCCCACCAGCAATGGAGGAATGTTCTCCTTTCTTCACATCCTCACCAGCATGTACTGTCACTTGAGTTTTTTATCTTAGTCATTCTGATGGGTGTAAAATGGAATCTCAGAGTCATTTTGATTTGCATTTCTCTGATGATTAAGAATGTTGAGAATTTCTCTGCTTCTCAGCCATTCTATATCCTCTGCTGTGAATTTTCTGTATTTGGTTTAGTAGTGTTTAATTTCTTGAGTTCTTTATATATTTTGGATAATAGCCCTTTGTCAGAGGTAGGACTGGTCAAGATCTTTTCCCAGTCTGTAGGCTCTTGTTTTGTTCTGTTGACAGTGTCCTTTGCCTTACAGTAGCTTTTCCATTTCATTAGGTCCCATGTAGGCATCCAGTTAGAGCAGACCCATTTGTTGAAGATGGTATCTTTTTTCCATTGTATGGTTTTGGCTTCTTTGTCAAAAATCAAGTTTCCATAGGTATGTGACTTTATTTCTGGGTCTTCAATTCAATTCCATTCATTAACCAGCCTATTTCTATGTGAGGTTTATGTATCTACATGTCTGTGGCCTCATAGAATGAATTTGGTAATGCTCTTTTCATTTTATTTTATGGAGTAGTTTGAAGAGTATCAATATTAGCTCTTCTTTAAATGTCTGGTAGAATTCTGTATTGAAGTCATCTTGCCCTGGGCGTTTTTTTTTTTTTTTTTTTTTTTTTTTTTTGAGGCGGGGGAGTCTTTTGATGAGTGCTTCTATGTCCACAGTAGAAATAGGACTATTTAGTTTGTTTACCTGGTCCTGATTCAACTTTGGCAAGTGGGATCTATGAAGAAATTTGTCCATTTCCTTTAGACTTTCAATTTTGTGGCATAGAGGCTTTTGAAGTAATACCTAATGATTCTTTAGATTTTTCAGTGTCTGTTGTTATGTCTCCCTTTTTATTTCTTATTTTGTTGGTTTACATAGTGTCTTTCTGCCTTTTAGTTAGTTTGGTTAATGGTTTGTCTATTTTGATGATTTTCTCAAAGAACCAGCTCCTGGTTTTGTTGATTCTTTGAATTGTTCTCTTCATTTCTAATTTATTGATTTTATCCCTGAGTTTGATTATTTCCAGACTTCTACTCCTCTTGGGTGTTTCTGCTTCTTTTTTTCTAAGGCTTCCAGATATGTCATTAAGTTGCCTGTATGAGATGTTTTCAATCTCTTTATTAAGGTACTTAGTGCTATAAACTTTCCTCTTAACAATGCTTTCACCATGTCTCATAAATTTGGGTATATTGTAACTTCATTTTCATTGAATTTTAGGAAGTCCCTAATTTATTTCTTTTTTAATTATATTTTATTTAATTAATTTATTCAGATTACATCTCAATTGTTTTACCCTTACTTGTATCCTCCCATTCCTCTCTCCCTCCCACTTTTATCGTACTTCCTCTCCCTAGGCCTGTGACTGAAAGGGACCTCCTCTACCACCATATGGTCCCAGGCCATCAAGTTTCATCTTGGCAGCCTGCTTGTCCCTTCTCTGAGGGGGGAAGTGGTCAAATATGGGGCACCAGAGTTCATGTCAGAGTCAGTCCCTGCTCTCCACACAACTGTGGAGAATTTCCTGTCCATTGTCTGGATCTGAGCAGAGGTTCAATGCTTACTGCATGTATTGTCCTTGGTTGGTGCAGTAGCCTGAGCAGACCTGCCTGGATCCAGATCCACCTTTCATGATGTTCTTCTTGTAGGTTTCTAGGACTCTCTGGATTCTTCTATTTCATCATTCTCCCATACTTCTCTCACTAGAGTCACACTAGGATGTCCTCACATCTATCCCAATCTCCTGGTAAATGAAGACTTTCAGGGGACATCCCCTTTGGGCTAGTGTCCAATTATAAGTGAGTATATACCATGTGAGTCTTCCTGTGTCTGGGTTAACTCACTCAGTATGATCATTTCTAGTTACATCCATTTGTCTGCAAATTTCGGGATTTCTTTGTTTTTAATAGATGAGTAGTATTCCAAAGTGTAAATATACCACAGTTTCTTTATCCATTCTTCAACCGAGGGACATTTAGGTTGTTTCTAGGTTCTGGCTATTATGAATAAGGCTGCTATGAACATGGTTGAGCATATGTCCTTGTTGTGTGCTGGTGCATCTTCTGGGTATATTCCAAGGAGTGGAAAAGCTGGGTCTTGAAGAAGTCCTATTCCCAGTGTTCTGAGAAATCACCAGATAGATTTCCAAAGTGGTTGTACAAGTTTGCATTCCTACCAGCAATGAAGAAGTGTTTCCCTTTCTCCACATCCTCAGCAGCACGTGCTATCACTTGAGTTTTTGATCTTAGCCATTCTGGTAGGTGTAAGAGAGAATCTCAGGGTCATTTTTATTTGCATTTCCCTGATGACTAAGGAGGTTGAGCATTTCTTTAAGTGTTTCTCAGCCATTTATATTCCTCTGTTGAGAATTCTCTGTTTAGTTCTGATCCTCATTTCTTAACTGGGTTATTTTGTTTGGTGGTGTTGCATTTATTGAATTCTTTATATATTTTGGATATTAGATCTTTGTCAGATGTAGGGTTGGTGAAGATCTTTTCCCAGTCTGTAGGCTGTTGCTTTGTTCTATTGGCTGTCTCCTGCCTTACAGAAGCTTCTCAGCTTTCTGAGGTCCCATTTATTAATTGTTGACCTTAAGGCCTGGGCTGTTGGAGTTCTGTTCAGGAAGTTGTCTCTTGTGCCAATGTGTTCCAGGCTCTTCCCCACTTTTTCTTCTAACTGATTTAGTGTCTCTGGTTTTATGTTGAGGTCTTTAATCCACTTGGACTTGAGTTTTGTGCATGCTGATAAATATGGGTCTACTTGCATTTTTCTACTTGTAGACATCCAGTTAGACCAGCACCATTTGTTGAAGATGCTATCCTTTTTTCCATTGAATAGATTTGGTTTCTTTGTCAAAAAATCAAGTGTCCATATGTGTGTGGATGTATTTCTGGGTCTTTGATTCAATTTCGTTGATTAACCAGCCTATTGTTGTGCCAGTATCATGCTGTTTTAACTACTGTTACTCTATAGCACAGCTTGAGATCAGATTTGGAGATTCATCCAAAGGATCTTATTTCTTTTTTCTTCTCTGACACAGTTATGATTGAGTAGAGAGTTGTTTAGTTTCCAAGTATGTGTAGGATTTTTGTTATTTCTGTTGTTGTTGAGGTCCAGCCAGCTTTAGTCCATGATGGTCTGATAGGATATGAGGTATTATTTCAATCTACTTGTATCTGTTGAGGCTTGCTTTGTGACCTACTATATGGTCAATTTTTGAGAAGGTTCTGTGAGTTGCTAAGAAGAAGGTATAATCTTTTGTGTTTGAGTGAAAAGTTCTGTAGATATCTGTTAGGTCCTTTGATTCATGACATTAGTTAGTGTCTTTATTTCTTGGTTTCACTTCTGTTAGTTGACCTATCCTTTGGTGAAAGGTGGTTGTTGAAGTCTCCCACTATTATTATATGGGGATTGATGTATGGTTTAAACTTTATTGATGTTTCTTTTACAAATGTAAGTGCCCTTGTATTTGGGGCATAGATACACAGAATTGTGATGTCATCTTGGTTGAGTTTTCCTTTGATGAGTTTGAAGTGTTCTTCCTCATCTCTTTTGACTAATTTTGGTTCAAAGTCTATTTTATTAGATATTAGAATGGCTACTTCATCTTGCTTCTTGTGTCCATTTGCTTGAAAGACCTTTATCCAGCCTTTTACCCTGAGTTAATGTCTGTCTTTGTGGCTGAGATGTGTTTCTTGAATGCAAGAGAATGCTGGGTCTTGTTTATGCATCCATTCTGTTAGTCTATGTCTTTTTACTGGAGAGTTGAGACCATTGATGTTGAGAGAGATTAATAACCAGTGAATATTAAGTCCTTTTATTTTTATGTTGGTTATGTTAGTGTGTTTGTCTGGTTTTTGTTTTGCTAAAGTGAAGATAGCTAGTTCCTTTGTTTTTCTAGATGTAGTTAGGCTCTGTAGGTTGGAGTTTCTTTCTACTATCTTCTGTAGGGCAAGATTTTTTTGTAGGTACTGTTTAAATTTGTTTTTGTCATGGAATATCTTGTTTTCTCCGTCTATAGTTATTGAATGTTTTTCTGGGTATAGTAGTTTGAACTGGTATCTGTGGTCTTTTAGGGTTGGCAAGACTTCTGCCCAGGCCCTTCTGGCTTTTATGGTCTCTGTTGAAAAGTCAGGCATGGTTCTGATAGGTTTGACTTTGTATGTCACTTGGCCTTTTTCCCTTACTGCTTTTAATATTTTTTATTTGTTCTGTACATTTTTGTTTTGATTATTATGTGGCATGAGGATTTTCGTTTCTGATCTACTTTATTTGGTGTTCTGTAGGCCTTTTGTATATTTATATGCATCTTTTTTTTTAATTGGGGAAATTCTCTTCTAAAATTTTGTTGAAAATATTTTCTGGGCCTTGGAACCAGGCATATTCTCTTTCCTCAATTTCTATTATTCTTAAGTTTCATCTTTTCATGCTGTCCTGGATTTCTTTGATGTTTTGTGTCACGAATTTTTTAGATTTAACCTTTTTTTATGGTTGCATCAAATTCTTCTATTGTATCTTCTACACCTGAGATTCTTTCTTCTCTCTCTTGTTGGCAACACTTATCTCTGTAGTTCCTGTTTCCTTCTCTGCGTTCTCACTTTCCAGACTTTCCTCAGTTTGTGCTTTTATTATTATTTCTATTTTCATCTTCAGATCTCAAACCTTTTTATTGATTTCCTTGAACTAATTGTTCACATTTTTCTGAATTTCTTCTACTTAATTCTTTATTTTCTCTCTATAGACTTCTGCAATGGCCTCTCTAAGGTCCTCAATCTGTTTTGCTGTATCTTCCTGTATTTGTTTGTAGATTTTATTCATCTCCATTATCATCTTCATTATGAAGGATTTGAGGTCATTTTCTTGTGTTTCAGTTGGGTTTGAATTTCCAGGGCTGATTGCTTTGGTATGACCGGATTCTGTAGATGCTGTATTATTTTGGCTTTTGTTGTTTGTGTTTTTTATGCTGACCTTTAGTCATCTTGCTGACTTTGGTGTTGGGTACTATTTTCTGGTGCCCTTCACTGGCTGTTGAGAGCAACTCGTAGGTGAGTGGCTATCGGTTGAGACCCCTCACTTGCCCAGTTCATGGAACACTTCCATGCATCAGGCAGGTTACCTGGTTACCTGGCTTCAGATGAGGGGACTTTCTGTATATTGGCTGGGTGGCCTAAAGTCAGATGCACATGTGTTCTACACCATAGAGTCTTCTTTGTGCTAAAAGACCCAGACTCTAGTGCCTTGCAACCTACAGTTCCATCTGAAATACAGAGTGCAGGTGCTACTTGCCAGCAGGCTTATGGCTAATTAGGCTTTGGAGACTGTGCTGGCACCTGCTTCGACCCAGGAACTCTCTGTGTATTGGCCAGGTGACCTGAGGTCAGATCCACCACACTGTAGGGTCTTCTCTGAGCTAGAAGACCCAGACTCTGGTGACTTGCAACCCACTGCTTGGTCCGAGAGAGAGCACAATTGTGCTCCTAAGATTTGGGGTCCATTCCTGTGCCTGCTTGGACCTGTGAACTCTCCGTGCATTGGCCAGGTGACCTGAGGTCAGATCCACGTATGCTCTACACCTTGAGGTCTCCCTTGGGCTAGCAGACCCAGACACTAGTGCCCTGCAGCCCACAGTTTAGTCCCAGACAGAGTGCAGGTACAGTTGCCTGGCCTGTGTGTGGCTAGGCTTTGGAGACCGTGTTTGCTCCTGCCTGGGCCCCGGAGCCTTCCATAGATTGGGTGGGTAATCCAAGGTCAGATCCACCCATGCTCCACACCCTGGGGTTTCTTCTGGGCTAGTGGACCCAGACCCTGGTGCTCTGCAGCCTACAGTTCAGTCTGAGACACAGAATATGAGACATAGAGAGCAGATGCAGCTCACAGACTGACATATATCCAGATTCTAGGGACTGGGCATAGACCCGCAGGCCAGGTCCCCAGGGACTCCTTCATGGACCAGCTTCATGGTCCAAAGACATACCCACCCTGCTCCACACAGTGTGGACACCTCTCACCCAGGGCACTCTAGGTCTGGTGCTCTGTATCTCCCAGCCCAGTCCCTCAACTCAGTCCTGCTGATCAGACACAGTGGGTGATCAGTGCTGCCATCTTAGATTCCTCTTAAAATAAAACCTTTTAATACCAGAATAAAATAAGCCTTTGTCTTATTATCTTTCTTGGAGAGCAAACTTAAAGTTAAATTTTGAAAAACTTGGCTATAGAAATGATTGCACTTTCCCAATGTATAGGCAGTGTATAAAAGTGTTTACCTCACAAGCATAGGGACCTAAACTCATCTCGCCAGGATTCATGTGAAAAACGCAACAGAGACCAACCCATGAGATATTAAAGGTGAAATAGTGGCACTCATATCTTGGTGGTATCTAAGCTCTCTGCTTGAACCCAAGGCCTGCTCAACAGGAGGAAATTTTTATTTGGTACTGGAAGCCTAGCCAACTATGCAGGTCTAATGAGGATCTTAGAAGAGAACATACCACCATCACTTTACTAGACCAGCACAGTCTCTAATTGCATTCCAAGTATTTTTCCTTATAGCTATACAGAAGTGTAGTATCACCTCTCATCAAAGAAGCTTCTTTTCGCAGCATATAGAGAACATTACAGAAAGCCACAATTGGTAAAAACAAACAAACAAACAAAAACAGAGATTAAGGTGCTCAGCCATAACAGATACATCTGCAACACAGTTCTCCCACCAAAGACTTGGGAAACATCATGGAAGAGTGGAAGGAACGATTGTAAGACCCAGAGAACCCACAGCCAAACCTTAGGCAGAGCTTGAGGAACCCCTCAGAAGAGGATATGGAAAGATCATAGGAGCCAGAGGATACAAGACCACCATGAGAACACAGCCCACAGAA
>OU015757.1:4254090-4268373 GCA_907169655.1 Acomys percivali | reverse complement strand
GAGAGAGAGAGAGAGAGAGAGAGAGAGAGAGAGAGAGAGAGAGAGAGCATGAATTTCAGAGAAAGTAAGGAACGCTAGGAGTAAGGGAAAAATTATATAATTATACTTAATACTTTTAAAAGACAGGTGTGTATGTATCATAAACACCTATCATTTGGGCACTTCTATGGGGAAATGGGAGCAGGGATGGGAGAATCCCTGGAAATATGGAGGCCAGCTTACCTGGTGTGTACAGCAGAGTAAACAAAGACTCCCATTCTCAAACAAGATGGATGACAAAGACCAACACCTAGGATTGTTTTTTTAAATTTTACTTTAAGTTTTTTTTTAATTTTCAATTTATTCACTTTATATCTCAATTGTAACCTCCTCCCTTGTCACCTATCTGTCCCACCCGCCCTCCTTCAACCTCCCGCCTGCCCTCTCCTGGTCCTCAGAAAGGGGAGCCCTCATCCCCTATAATCTGACCCCAGTCTATCAAGCCTCATCTGGACTGCCTGCATCCTCTTCCTCTGTGGCTTGACAACGCCTCCCCACCATGGAGAAGTGACCAACAAGTGGGCACCAGAGCCCATGTTAGAGGTAGCCCTTACTCTCCATATTATGGTACCCAAAAGGAGGCTGTGTTGCCTGTCAACTACATCTGAGCAGGAGGTGTCTAAGTCCTCACCATGCATGGTCCTTGGTTGACACATCTGTCTCTGCAGCCCCCCACCCAGCCCAGATTTGTTGGCTCCATTGGCTCTTCTTGTGGAGCTCCTGTCCCTTTCAGGTCCTTCTATCCACAACTCTTCCATAAGACTCCCTGTACTCCACCTGAAATCTGGCCATGAGTCTCAGCATCTGCTTCTATCCCACTGGATGGAGTCTTTCAGAGGACCTCTATGGGAGGCTCCCTTCTTGTTCCTTCTCTTCAATGCTTCTGGTGTCTAATCTATTTCCTAAGCTTCCTCCTTGTTATTTAGCTTCTATTTAGGTATGTATATTGTAGTGTGGTCATCCTGTACTATGTAGCTAATATCCACTTATAAATGAGTATACGCGATGTGTGTATTTCTGAGTCTCGGTTACCTCACTCAAGATGGTCTTTTCTAGTTCCACCCATTTGCCTGCAAATTTCAAGATTTCCTTATTTTTAAGAGCTGATTAGTGTTCCATTGTGTAAAAGTGCCACAGTTTTGTTATTCATTCCTTGGTTGAAGGACAAGTAGGTTGTTTCCAGATTCTGGCTATTATGAATAAAGCTACTATGAATATGGTTGAGCAAAGTTTTGCTTTATTGTATGATGGAGCATCTTTTGGGTGTATGACTTTACACATGTACTCTGTATTCACTCTCTTGAAAGCACACAAACGAAATAAATAAAGTAAAAGTTTAAAAAATGTTGCAACATACATAATAAAGAATAAATGCCTCAAATAAAGATTGATTACAAGTCAACAATAAAATATAAACTATAAAGAGTTGGAGAGACAGTACAGCAGTTATAAACACTTACTGCTTTTGCAAAGGACCTGGGTTCAGCTCCCAGCACAAACATGGTGCTCACAATCATCCATACCTCCAGCTCCAGGGGATACAACTCCCTCTTCTGGTTTCCATGGTTCCAGACATGCACCAGTACACACACTTATATGTAGACAAACACTCATACACATAAAAAGTTAAAAATAAGAACTCACAAATCAAAAATCATAAGGCAACTTACCAAATAAGAAAAACAAATCAACAGTAAACATACGGCATTCATTCCTCATGAGTGACTGAACAAATTCAGAGTTTAAAATGTGACATGAGCATTGTTCAGACTGCAAACCCTGAAAAATATATAGGCTAAGAAAATGGACTACTGCTATCCTTCCTCTGAGTGCCACCAGGCCTCCCCATCCACGGGCAGGAGGGCACCAGAGTTGGTGTGAAAGTCAGAGGAAGGACAGCAGGCTACCAAGAAGAGACTTGATACCCTATGAGCATATACAGAGGGAGGAGGTCCCCCTCAGTCACAGTCATAGGGGAGGGGGGTAGGGGGAAACGGGAGAGAGGAATGGGAGGATACAAGGGATGGGATAACAATTGAGATGTAATATGAATAAGTTAATAAAATATATATATAAAGAAAATGGACTACTGAGAGACAAACTGAGCATTTGTGAGGGAACTGGGTAGAGCAGGTACTGAGCATGTGCACAGTTCTGGGTCACACACGGCAGGGGCTGAGTACTGTGGGGTCCTGGTAGAGCAGAAGCTGAGCATTTGTAGAATCTGGGGTTCAATTCCCAGGACCACAGACACAAAAGAATAAAACCCGGTGTGAGAACAGATTTGGAGAAATGACATTTTCCAATCAGTGTTAATGAAAGTATAAACTAATATATTTGTTCCAGAGGAAAATACTACAATGTCTTTTCTTTTTCTTGAGACGTTATTTTATTGTTATTTCACTCAAGCTAGCCCCAAACCCCAAACTCCTGATTCTCCTGTTTCAACTTCGCAATTGCTCGGCTTACAGGACTGCACCACTGCGGCCACTAAGATCTGGAGACCTGCCCGCTTCTCCTTCTTGCCTCTGTTTCCTCCCTCTTGTCATTCTTTTTTCCAGTGGCAGTGATGAAACCTAGGGTCTTGTGCACATCTGACAAATGCTCTGCTTCTGAGTGAAATCCCCAAGCCACAAACAATTTTAATTGAAGTATTTTTGAATATAGTTTTGAATATATATATTCAAGAATATTTACTATAGGGATACTTGGTTAATAATCTTAACAGTCAAGATAATTCTTCAGTCAAGAGCATTTGTTCCTCTTCCAGAGCATCAGGGCTTGGTTCCCAGTACCCACATGGTGGCTCAAAATCACCTGTAATTCTAGTTCTGACACCATTTTCTGACATCCACAGGCAGCAAGCAGGCATGAGGTGCACATACATTCATTCAACCAAAGCACACACATAAAATAAAATGCATCTTTTTTAAAAATTTAAATTGTTATGCTCATTATTAAGGACATCAGGTCTTAGTACATTTGTATGTATGCATCCTTACTACAGCCACAGACAGCAACGTCTCAATCCCTCCAAATCTTCTGCTTTTCAGTCCACATGTCAGAAAACTGGTCACTGATATCCTATCCCAATTTCATATCTCTACTCTCTGAATGATATATATTTTCTCATGGTTATCATAGCCAGTTGATTCTCTCTGTTCAATACTATATGAAAAAAATAAGTACAAAACAGTGCAGGAAAAGGACAACTGCAGCAAGGTTGTCATTTTTAAAATGTTAGGAAACTGTGGTCCGGCCAGCAGGCAGAGCCACATTCCATCACTGGATGTCTCAGCCTTGGAACTGTTGACAGCTTGAGCTCGAGTGACTCTGTCCTAAGACCTTGTTATATCTCGCTTTACCCACTAAAGGCCAGTAGCAATTCCCCGGACTTGCAACAATCAAAAATGTCTCCAGACACTGTCAATATTCCCTAAGGGTAAGAATCACCTGCAGGTTGGGACCGCTAGTCTGTTAGAACATGAGAGCATCATTGGTAGCAATTAAGGGATGGAGCCAGCAAATCGTGTGTAGGAAAAAACGTTTCTTGTTTCTTCCTGAAGAAAGCATTGCTACTGACTAGTGATTTTCAGGACTGACCCCATGAGGGGGGATTCAGGGACAGCATTATCAGTCAGGAACAGGAACGTGCATAAACAGGCAGTACACTTCCTAATAGCATCTACACTGAAGACCAGGGAAGCCTTACTGATGAGCAGACCCAGGTCATTATTAACTAGGCTTGGAATTCTATGATCTTATGAGCCTACTTTGTATTTTTTCTGCTTTGTTTTAATATTTTAAAATCACATTTAAAAGAAAAATGATTTCATTGTATTATCAATAATGAAAAATTTTTTCCAGAGGTAAAAGACTTGGCTACATGAACTAAAAGAACATAGCTACAGAAAAACAAAACAAAACAAGGAGCTAGTCATGACGACACAGTCCTGCGATCTCAGCTGCTCAGGAGCCTCAGCAGTAGGGTCATGGATTTAAAATCAACCTGAGCTGTATATTAAGATCCTGTGTGGCTGGACATAGTGGTACACACCTGTAATCCCAGCACTCCGGGAGTCATAGGCAGGCAGATCTCTGTGAGTTTCGAGGCGAGCTACACAGAGAAACTCTGTCTCGAAAAATAAAAACAAACAACAAACAAACAAACAAAAAAAGATCTGCATTCTTCTGATGCAAGATAAGCAGAGCTGCCACTCAAAGTTAGAATTTTCAGAGGATTTCAACATCTAATGAGGTGATCATGTGGTTCTTTTCTTTCCATTTGTTTATACGGTGGAGTACATTGACAGATTTCATAGGCTGAGCCATCCCTGGGTTGGAGCCTACTTGATCATGGCAGATGATATCTTTGATGTAGTCTTGGATTTGGTTTATGAGTATTTTCTGAGCATTTTTACATCAGTGGTCATAAGGGAGATTGGTCTGAAATTCTCTTTCTTGGCTGAATGTTTGCCTGGTGATGTCATAAAAGCAAACAGGTTAATCAATGGAATTGAATTCAAGAACCGGAAGTAAATCCACACACCTATGAACACTTGATTTTTGGTAAAGAAGCCAAAACCATACAATGGAAAAAAGAAAGCATCTACAACAAATGGTGCTGGTCTAACTAGATTTCTGCATGTAGAAGAATGCAAATAGTTTCATATCTATCATCACACACAAAGCTGAAGTCCATATGGATCAAAGACCTCAACATAAAACCAGATAAACTAAACCTGGCAGAAGAGAAAGTGGAGAACAGCCTTGAATGCATTGGCATAGGAGACACTTTCTGAACAGAACACCAACATCTCAGGCACTTGAACCAACAATTAATAAATGGAACCCTGAAACTGAAAAACTTCTGTAAGGCAAAAGACATAGGCAAAAAGACAAAATGACAGCCTTCAGAATGGGAAAAGATCTTCAACAACCTCATGTCCAACAGAGGGCTAATCGCCAAAATATACAAAGAACTGGACATCCCCAAACCAAATAACCCAATTAATAAACTAATTACAGATCTAAAAAGAGAATTCTTAATAGAAGACTCTCTAATGGCAGAGAAACACTTAAAGAAATGGTCAACATCCTTTGTCATCAGGGAAATGGAAACCAAAACAATTATGGGATTCCATCTTACCTGTCAGGATGGCTGAGACTAAAGCACTCAAGTAGTAGGTCATGCTGGAGAGGATGTAGAGCAAGGGGAGCACTCTTCCATGCCTAGTGACAGGACAAGCTTGTACAACCACTTTGGAAATAAATGTGATGGCTTCTCAGAAAACTGGGAATAGATCTACCTCAAGACTTAGCTATACCACTCCTGGGAATATGCCCAAAAGATGCTCCACCGTACAAGAAGGACATTTGCTCAACTACGTTCATAGCAACTTTATTCATAATATCCAGAAGCTGGAAAAAATCCAGATGTCCCTCAACCAAAGAATGGATAACAAAAATGTGGTACAGTTACATAATGAAATACTACTCAGCCATTAAAAACAAAGACATCATGAAATTTGCAAGTAAATGGATGGATCTAGAAATATCATCCTGATTGAGGTAACCCAGACCCAGAAGGACAAACATTGTGTGTACTCAGTTATAAGTGGATATTAGTCATAACGTAGACGATAGCCATGCTATAAACCATATACCCAAAGAAGCTAAGTAACAAGGAGGGCTTAAGAGGGAACATTTGAATCTCACAGAGAAGGGGAAATAGATTAGACATCAGGGCTGGATAGAGGAAGGGCATGGGAGCAATAGGAATGAGGGGCAGAGGACTGATGGGGAAAGTACTAAGAGAGACAACTGTTGGGCATTTCTGGGACCAGCTAGAAACCTAGGACAATGGAAACTCCCAGGAATCTATGAGGGTGACCCTAGCTAAGACTCCTAACAATGGGGGATATGGATCCTGAACTGGCCATCTCCCGTAACCAGACAAATCTTCCAAACAAGATGGGCAGGGGCAAAAGGTGGAGCAGAATCCATTTTTTCTGGGTCTTCATGCGGGATTCCTAAAGTGGGAGTGGGAGCTGTCTCTGGCTACATTGCCTGCTTTTGGATCCCTTTCCCCTAACTGGGCTGCCTTGTCTAGCCTCAGTAGGAGAAGATATGCCTAATCTTACTGCAACTTGATATGCCAAGGCTGGCTTATATCCATGGGAGGCCTCCCCATCTTCTGAGGAGAAGGGGAGGAGGAGTGAATGTGTAGGGAGGGGCAGGGTGAGAGGGAGGGTCTGAGAGGAGAGGAGGGAGGAGGAGGGAGGAAGTAAAGTAAATAAATAACTTAATAAGAAAGGAAGGAAGGAAAGAAGGAAAGAAGGAAGGAAAGAAGGAAGGAAAGAAGGAAGGAAGGAAGGAAGGAAGGAAGGAAGGAAGGAAGGAAGGAAGGAAGGAAGGAAGGAAGGAAAGAAGCTTAAGAGGAGTGTTCGGGGTCTTCCACATCAGAGTAGAGACCAAATCTTCTGGATTTGAAGTTTTAAACAGATAGTATGTTGACCCTCTACTTATCTCCCGACCATTCGGGATATCATTTTGAATTTTGTCATTGTAAATAGGGGCAAAAAGATGGATCCATGACATATCTCTCTTCTCTAGTGTTCAACACTCCATTTCATCTTCTGTATGTGTAATCAAAGTGATTATTACAAAATCCGAGACTATTGAAAGTCTCATTGCTATTTATCAACCCCAACATGATGTAGAAAAGATGAAGGATAAGCCCTTTCTTTATTTGCCCAAGTCTATCTACATTATAAACATATTTTCTATCACCCTTTTCCACAATTTCAAACAAATTATGTTAAATATTTTTGAAGCTGAATCTGAGAACATAAAATTCCATTTTCTCAGAATATTG
Source organism: Acomys percivali (assembly GCA_907169655.1). Classification (NCBI taxonomy): domain Eukaryota; kingdom Metazoa; phylum Chordata; class Mammalia; order Rodentia; family Muridae; genus Acomys; species Acomys percivali. The sequence continues at coordinate 4,261,457 of OU015757.1, read as the reverse complement.
TTTCTTCCTTTACCTGGAAAACCCATGTTTATTAGGTGGAAAGTAAAAGTGTCATTCACTTTGTGAAACTTTGAGTTTCTCAAGGGAAAAAAAATCTCTTGTGCTGTTTGCCTTGCTTAGCACAGTACCTGGAAACCAGTAGGAGACTGAGTGTTCATGACCATGAACTTTCACGATTCACTCTAACACTTGTAGCACAGTCAACCCAACCATCGAATAAATCCCAAGAAGGAAATGAACATGTCATGTACAGAGGATAGCATTGCTCTTACTGCTCAGCTCCTTCCTTTTTTAAAACCATCTGAGCATTAGGAAAGCCATTATATAAACCCATGGCTGCACACAGAGCTGGAGGGAGGAGCCCAGAGCCCAGTGAGATTCCAATTCCACCATCACCCTCAGCAAACCACCTCTGAGGTCCTTGGTGAACATAACAATTTACAAACTTTTTTTTTGTACAAACAAATGCTCCACTTTTTCTTTTTGACGTTTCATTCTTAGTGGCTCTCAGGTTCTTGGCCTCCTTCTAGCACATTCTCCAGTCTCTCAGAAGAACTCTCCAATTTACGTTTGGAACACTGAGAATTCAAATGTTGGCCCAACCCTAGACTGACATCCTGGATTTTTTCCAAATCTTTTTCTACTGGAAATAGTTTGGGGGCGTGGCTAATAGATGAATAAAAAACAGTCCCAGCCACTCCTACTTATTCTGAGGCCCATAAACTATAAAACTTATACACAGCCAATACATTTTGAAGCTCTCAGTCTGAGCTTTGTAGGTGAGAGACTGAATAAAGATGAACAGGAAGCTCCAGTGAGGCATCAGTTTCAAGAAGGTCATTGAAGTACATTCAGGCTGCCAAGTTCCTGGGATTGTTCCCAAACTCCCACAGTGCTCCATCAATCTGGCTATAGACCGGATGCCATAAACAAGGCTCTCTGGCTCAGCCTATGGAACTGAGCCAGGTTCCTCTGGGGTCTCAGATGCTTCCTAGGTGTGCACAGAGCACCTCAGCAAGCCACACTTTTGCTTTCAGCCTTCACGTTCACATTTTATGTTCAGAACTAGAAGCTAGAAATAGTCGGTTATATTTAGAATCTATTTACCCCATCTACATAGGTCTACCTGAAACATCATTAATATGGGCAGAACTGTGGGATCATCTAGTGCAGCATTCCCTGAATGTAAGGCACTTCCAGAGGTGCAGTCAGAGTAGAAACAGCAGAACAGACTACACTACATTACGATGGCCATCCCTCTCCCTGGAGCCCCCTGAAGTGCACTGTGTTCTTTGCATGATAAACGCATCCAACCATCTGAGTGTACTTTTGTGGAATAACAATAGCAAAAGTCTGCTGAGCACTCACTGCCAGGCAATAAGTATTTTTCTGTGTGATAGCTCACTGAGCTCTTCTAATTAGATTTCCTACTTCACAAAGGGAAACCAAGGCACACATTGCAGGTACTAATCATGAAGTTTCTGTAGCACTTCCTCCCATGAAGGCGGTTTGTACGATGCATTATGCTACATCCGAAAGAGATGGGATGAGGCTTAAGTTGCTCCAAATGTCTCTCTCTTTAGTGTGCAGACATTGCAATGACAAGTACCCACATGTGGGTTGTTTCCTTGTTCCTCCTCCTTGGATCAGAAGATAATGTCTTTCTTCAGCTCTGGAAAGTTTCCTTATACCGTTCTTTCCGCCATCCTTTGGAAATGTGTTTTTCACTAGAATTTGGAGTTTGGAGAAAATATCTTCCAGCAATAACCTTTGACCCCAAAGGCATCAGAGTCTTCTCTGGCAGCTTTTGAAAGTACAGATGTTTGAAATCCTCGAGGTTCTGATTCAGGAAGTTTGGAGTGGAGCCCAGGAAATTACATTTTTCTTTAATTTCTGCAGGGAAGCCTCTAGCTTAGAAACCAAGAGCGTCTGTTTCTATGGAAATAAGCAGTAGGGTTTTTCTGTTCACGCCTGCATTTTTCTACCTGTAGGAAAAAGACAGTTGATAGAAATTTAGGAATTCTTGCTCCTGCTCAAATGTCACTGATAAACATGAGAGAGAGAGAGAGAGAGAGAGAGAGAGAGAGAGAGAGAGAGAGAGATGTGCCACACAAGGAATGCAGAAGATGTCTTGAAGGCCTCTAGAGTGTGTCCCCTCTTGTTAATGTTAAGTTGGCCTTCTCACATTCTGTCTACTTGACTACAGTCTGTTGCAAACTATTTCCTCTTACTTTTTCTCCATAAATCTGATCACATCTGCTTTCCATAAGTTAAGAAGGCCTCAAAATTCTCCATCTACTGGCCACAACCTTCCTTATCCGGTACACCATGAGTGACCTCCTCTTTTTTTTTTTTTTAAATTTATTCTTGTTACATCTCAATGGTTATCCCATCCCTTGTATCCTCCCATTCTTCCCTCCCTCCCAGTTTCCCCTTATTCCCCTCCCCTATGACTGTTCCTGAGGGGGATTACCTCCCCCTGTATATGCTCATAGGGTATCAAGTCTCTTCTCGGTAACGAGTGACCTACTCTTTTTCACCTCCCTTCTACTGCTTCAGGAAATCTTTTTTTGTTTGTCCTTGTTTTTGTTTTATTTATTTATTCACTTTTCATTCTTGCCATAGCCCCATCCCTCCTTACTTCCTGTTTCTACCCTCCCTTCATCTCCCCCATCCCCCTCTCTGACTCCTCACATGGTTTTAGCTTCAGAAAATCTCAAGGGCTGCAGACATGCCTGCTCAGGGTGCTCTCTCCACCTACTCAGCATTTGACTTTTTGTGGCTGTTTTTGTGTTTGTTTGGATGGTTGGTTGGTTGGTTGGTTGGTTGGTTGGTTGGTTGGTTCTTGCTTGTTCATTTGTTTTATCTACTATTAGAGAGGACTTCAATTGTCCAGTGTGAGGGTAAAACTCAATGAGAATTTCAATGCGTTTTCCCCTCCCTATAAATTCCTCAAGGCCAGGCATGCTTTTCAGGAACGATTAGTGGAAAAGGCCTCCTTTCCTGTAGCAACTGCTTTTCAGCACTTAGGCTTGTCCCTCCACACTCACAGAACTGTCCTCACCCTTGACATATGAGGATCTTCACAGCGCTTGTCCTAAAAGGAGGTTCCAGCTGGGTATGAGCTGAAAAGCCCCCTGGATTATGCTGATCTTGTGTTGCAACAGAAAGCTAGTTTTAAGATTCACCCTGCTTACAAGCTGGAAACTGAAGAGTCTCCTGGTACTGAGGGGAAGGATATTCAGTTTTAGTGGAACATGGAAATTTTCTTGAGCAAAACACCAGAAAAGACAACAGAGCCTTGGCTTCCATTTGCCAGAAACAAATTTATTTTCTATAAGAAACAACAACAAAAATATTGCAGAATGGGAAACAATTCAGAAATACTGTGGGGACTAAAAGTTTTGTTTCGTTTCAGGTTTTGTTTTTTGTATATCAGAAAACAAAAATTTAAAAATAATGAGCAACAGATACCAATATTTTTATTTAACTCCGAGATATAATTCTGGTCCTGCAGGGGGAAGCTGATAAAGACTAATCTGCAACCAGAACACAGGCAATCGACAGAGTGAGCACCAAATAAATCTCTATCACGAAATGGAAGAAGGTATTAGTTCAAGACTTAGAGCAGTAAAACTGACACCCAGGCTGTCTTCAGACCACTTAGGTCACTATCCCAGTAATTGAAATAAAGCAAAACAAGTAATGCCTTTATGAAAAGCAATGTGAGGGGCTGGGAGGGGCTAGGACAGCTCTCCTGCTCTCACACCCTAGGACTAACTCACTTATGCCTTTGGCATCAGGGTCAGCTCCACTGTATTGCCCAAGTGAAGCACAGGGCCTGCTCTCCCAAGTGCTACAGCCAGTGAGGGGGGCAGGGCTAGCTCTTTCACTCTCATAACCTAGGGTCAGTTTTTCCAGTTACTGCAGATGGTAGAGAGCTAAGGGAAAGGCATCAATGCCCCACATACATACACATCACCTCATGCCAGCCTAGTGCCAGGGTCAGCTCTCCTTCACTCTTGTTCTTGCCCTTGGGGCTGGCTTTCCTGCATCCTCCCTATGAGGACCAGCTCTACTATGCTGCCCAGAGGAGATGCAGGGCTGGAACTCCCAAATGCTGCAGCTGGCGAAGGACAGCTCATCTGCTATCATGACCCCAGGGACAGTTCTTCCAACTGCTACAGGTGGTGAGGGATGAGGAGAGAGAGGGGCCAGCTCTTTAGCACTTTCACTTTTAGGGATGGTTTGTCTGTGTCCTCTCAGCCAGGATCAGCCCTACTGTGCTGCCCAGGTAAGGCACAAGGCTCACTCTCTGAATTCTGCAGCCAGCAAGAGGCAGAGCCGGCTCACTCGCTCTCATGACCCCGAAGCCAACTCACCTGATTGATGCAAGTGACTAGGAGCAAGGAGCAGGAAGGCATTAACTCAAATCCATGCTGCCTCACAGCAGACAGGTGGTGGGGCCAGCTCTCCCTTGCTCTCGACCTGCCACCAGGATCAGCTCTGATGTGCTGTCCAGAAAAGGAGCAGATCCTGACATCTCCAGTGTTGCAGCTGGTGAGGGGCAGGGCTAGCTCTCCTGAGTCATGACCCTGAGGTCAGCTTTCCTGACTGCTGGGGGGTAATGAGGGGTAGGAGAAGGCGGCATCACCTCTGTGCTTGTGGCACCCCATCACAGATGACCCCTCTCGCACTCATGCAGAAGGCTGGGGGACACAGCTCCATTGTAAGAAATTTGCTTATAATGTATGAGACATGAATTCAATGCCCAGCATGGCCCAAATTAAAAACTAAAATGGTAAATTTTGAGTGATCCTATGGTGAGTAATGAGAATTGAAGAAGGTTAAAGAAAAACTCTATACTAATTTGTGTATTAGAGATGGTCCTAGTGAATTATAATGACTCAGACTTTAAGCAATAAACAAACAATTTTTGTAATGTAGGAAAACAGAGATAAGCATTGTATGAGAATGAGACACATTGTATTTTAATGAAGCCAGATGACATGAGCACCAATGCTCTGTGAGGCTCTGCTAAGATTTCACTATTACTGTTTCAGCCTTGCCCTTCCAGGGAAACAAAAAGACAGGTTTACAACCATACATCTCTTGAGCAAGCACTGATGCCTACAACATGCTCAGCATTACCATGAGGGGTAGAGCCAAAATTTAGGAGGCAAAATCTTGCCCTCCCAAAGTCAATGATATTACTACAAAACTATATTAATAAAATGAATTGTGCCAGTTAAAGTAAAACTAATACTAAGGATTTAAAGAGCTTCTAGGCAGTAAGAAGGAAGTTCTGGTTGAGTTTGGTTTGGGGTGGGAGAGAGCCAAAAATTATGTCAAGTAAAAGTGATTGTTGAACTGAACTTAGACCTAGGAATGGACAGCTGTGGGAGGTGAGACACTATGCGGAGGAAGACCAGAAAAGATAGATACATTTGCCAAGAGTTTGTTTTAACAACTGTGTCACAGTGGCCATGGCACAAGGTATATAGCACAGGGCAGCAAAAGTCAGTGTTAAAAAAGTGAGGTCCAGTGGAATTTCATGCAGCTACATGGAAAAGTGAAAGGACAGCTTTCAGGACAGTAGATGCAACTGGAAACCAGAACATTAAAACAAGCCAGATTCAGTGCCCCATTTTTGACCATGTCCCCTTAATGGAGAGGCCTGGCAGCACTCAGAGGAAGGATAGCAGGCTACCAAGAAAAGAATTGATACCCTATTAGCATATACAGGGTAAGGAGGTCCCCCTCAGTCACAGACATAGGGGAGAGGAGTAGGGGAAAAGTAGGGAGGGAGGAATGGGAGGATACAAGGGATGAGCTAACAATTTAGATGTAATATGAATAAATTAACAAAATTTTTTTTAAAAAAAAGAAGTCAGATTCAGAAAGACAAATACATCATGTTTTCTATTTGAAACCTGGTTTGTTGTTGTTGTGGTGGTGTTCGATACAATGTTTCTCTGTGTAGTCCTGGCTGTCCTGGAACTCACTCTGTACACCAGGCTGGCCTTGAACCCACAAAGATCCACCTGTTTCTGCCTCCTAAATGCTGGGATTAAAGGTGTGCACCACCACTGCCTGACTGTAGAATCTGTTTTTAAATCACATATATGTATGTGTGTGTGTATTGTGTGGTGATGTGTGTTTTGTGTGTGTGTATGTGTGTGCCTCTGTGGTGTGTGTGTGTGTGTGCGCGTGTGTGTAGGTAATGAAACAAGAAAGAGGACCATGATGGAAAGGAAGAGCTCTAACTGGAGGTGGGAAATAGAAAGGATAATAGAATATTACATGTGATTTTCAAAGACCCTGGAGATTAATGGGGGAAGAGAAGAACTATCTGGAAGGGGTGTGAGACGTGCAGGAGATGGTGGATAGGAAGGAAGTATAAGGGCATGTATGTATGATGATGCCATGAAGAAACTCATTGCTTTGAAGACTGACCTAAAAAACAATAAAACGTATGTTTTTTAAAAAGTTAAGATGGAACCAAAACTTGAAGATCCCTGAATACAGCATAAAGAGTTTATATTTGGTGAGAAACAAAACCAGTGCTTCAAAAATTATAAGAGAAAGCTGACAGGAGCCCACTGACACACATTTCAGAAATCTTTCTGAGTATGGTGAGTTTGAATGCAACAGAAACATACAAAAAGGACTATTAACTGGTGGCTACAGCAGCCCAGGTACACAGCTATGCTAAACCCCTGGCTATGAGAACAGAGTCAAGGGACAGGGACAGCACAGGGACAGAATAAGACCAGATGGTGCATTCGCTCCACTCTTACTTAACACAGTGCTCAGACTTAGAGGAATGAGGGAAGAGAAAGAAATTACAGAACTACAGATGGAAAAGAAAGAAGTCAAATTATCACTATTTACAGACAACATGCTACTATACTTAAAGACAGTAAAGACCCCACCAGAAAACTCTCAGAACTGCCAATCATTTTTATCAAAGTAGCAAACTCACTGAGAAAAAACTCACAATGCATAAAAAACAACAACGTGTAGGAATAGGCTTATCCAGAGAGGCAAAACCTTCAAAACACTGAAGAAAGAAATTAAAGACGCTTCTAGCTCATGGACAGGCAGAACTTATATCATCAAAATGTCTACGTTCCTGAAAGCAGTCTACAGATTCAGTGCCGTCCCTATCAAAATTCCAGAGGCATTTTTCACATCTCTAGAAAAATCAATGCTACCCTCGGGCTTAGGCCTAGGGGAGGGGAATAGAGTGAAAGTGGGAGGGAGGAAAGGGGGGATACAAGTGATGGGATAACAATTGAGTTGTAATCTAAATAAGTTAAATAAATAAATAAATAAATAAATAAATAAATAAATAAATAAATAAA
>OU015757.1:4240270-4254080 GCA_907169655.1 Acomys percivali | reverse complement strand
AAATAAATAAATAAATAAATAAATAAATAAATAAATAAATAAATAAAACAAAAATCAACTCTAAAATTGTTAACAGAAGAACAAAAGACATTGAATTACTAAAATAAGTCTTAGCAGGAAGAGTCATGCTGGAGGGATTACAGTGTCTGACCTCGAATTATATTGCAAAGCCATGGTAACAAAACCATCATGGTATTGGTAAAAAGAAGACCAGTGGTATAGAATAGAAGACCCAGAAGTAAATCCACACAGTTACAGCCACCTAGATTTTTACAAATCTCTGGAAACAACATATTGGTGAAAAGTAAGCCCATTTAATAACAGTGCTAGAGCAACTAGAATTTCATGGGTAGAAGACAAAATTAGACCCATATATATATACATATATATATATTCAAATGAATGAAAGACCTTGATATAAAACACGAACCTTTGAAATTGTAAGAGGAAAACAGTAAAAGACATAAGAAGCAGTAAACTAAGAAGTTTCTACACACAGAAAAAGTAATTACCAGAATAGCCTACAGACTTGGGAAACTTCTTTATTAACTGTGTATCACATAGAGGATTAAAAATTCAGGATACACAAGGAACAGCAAAAATTAAACACCAAAAAAAATCATCTTATCAATCAAAAATGAACTGAATAAACAGTTCTCTAAGGATGAAGCACAAAGAGCCAATAAATACTTGAACTGTCTTCATCCTTAGTCATCAGGAAATGCAAATTAAAGCTCCTTCAAGGTTCCATCTCACCACAGTCAGAGTAGCAATCATCAGAAAACAAATGCTGGGGAGGATGTGGCTAAAAAAAAAAAAAAAGTTATTCGTTGCTGATAGAAATGTAAATTGGAGAAGCCACTGTGAGAACCAGTATGGAGGTTCAAAAAGAAAAAGCACTACCATATGCCCCAGCTGTTGTACCACTTTAGGATGTGCACTCTAAGTCAACTCCACAGAGATATGCTCACACCCACGTCTTATACCTACGCTAGTCACAATAGCCAGAGAATGAAACCAGCTCAGCCACCTGGCAATAGATGAACAAACAAAGACACAGTATTATATACACCCAATGAAATGTTATGTGGCCACAAAGAAGCATCAAGTAATGACATTTTCAAGATAATGGATGCAATGGAAATTATATTAGGCAAAAACAGGCCAGACTTAGAAAAGACAAACACCACTTGTTTTCTCTTGTATGCAGAACGTGATTTAAGTTTTTGCATACACGTATATGTTTGTGAGTGTATGTTTTTATATGTGGATGTCTGTAAGTCATTAAGGTAGAAAGAGGATTATTAGAGGGGAGATAAAGATCTGGAGAGGTAGGAAGTAGAGAAGAGTGAAGGCGGGACTGAAGGCAGCCAGAGTGAGGCAGGGGGCATCTGAGGACAGTGGGAAAAAGACTAACGGGAACAAAATATAGTGACACACACGTATAAAAGTGCCATGATGGAACCTAGTAACGTGCAAGCTAAGCTAAACTCTTATTTTTAAAAAATTGAAAAAATGCACAAGAGTGTTTTCAGGGAAGCTGGTAACTTGAATACGAACTTGGGTAGAGCAAAGAAAAGAAAGAAAAACATCAGAAACAGTCTTCAAGTACAGCCTGTATGGGTGGGCGATGGTGTTGGCTACAGTGTGGAATAACGGGAAAGTGTGGCTTAGTCCAGCACATAAAGTTGGCTGTTCTAGTTCCAACAGTGCAATGAAAAACCCTCATCCAACTTGGCTTCTGGCAAGATTCCAAAATCAACCTCTGCCAATTTAAGGTGAAGACTCCACCAAGCCCCCTTGGAAAAGAACTGACTGACTTCCACGACAAATTCAACTATCAGTGAAAACTTAAGTCCCTCTGGGCAATGCAGCGAATAGAAGGCTGAGGTCAGATGGTCACAGGTCCAAGGCTGCCACAGAATACATGGTGAAACCTTGTCAAAAGGAGGGGGCTGGATTTAAACCCCTTGCAAAGAAAGGGCTTCTACGTAGGTCCAAATGGTTGTTACTCTATTTTAATAGAGGACCCGTGTTATCCAAACAGTATGTGTTTGGAAACACATTCTATGTTTCAACAGAAATAGGGGTCTATGTAAGTGTGTTTTATGTAGTTCCTCTTGTTCTTGCATATTGACAAGTAAAATTATTTTCATTTTAAAACATTGCCCTTACCACTGAAGGCCATCCACCATCCCTGGAAGCTATAGACCTCTGTATTTATCACTCTGAGATCCACTTACAATGACAAAAGTTGCTTTCTTCTTTGGTCCCAAGTCACAATCTTCCTGATAGCTCATGATCCTTCCTTCCATGGTGCCAAGAATTCAGGAACGAGGTCTGTTCGGTACACACCACTTGTAAGCTTATTGACTTCCACCTTAGCTGCTTTCAGCTTTTGTGTTTCTGAACAGTTACTCATTAGTGTATATTTATAGGACAGCATTTTCATAGAAGACACCAAAAGCTTATAACTAAAAAGCAACATTGTTCTGAGCTATATAAAAGAAGAATAACCTCCTTACAGGGGGGGAAATCAGAGCAGGATGAACAGAGTACGTATTCAAGGTCATACGGCAGCTTTCTGACAGAATGTGGCAAGATGGGCAGATTGACTTCCCTCCGTCTCCCTCTTCTCTAGACTGAAAGTTTATTGTCTGCTTAATAAATATATTTTGGGGAGCTGGAGAGATGGCTCAGCGGTTAAGAGCACTGACTGCTCTTCCAGAGGTCCTGAGTTCTCTCCCCAGCAACCACATGGTGGCTCACAACCATCCACAAAGAGATCTGGTACGCCCTCTTCTGGCCTGCAGGCGTACATACAAGCAGAACACTGTATACATAATAAATAAATATTTAAAAAATAAATAAATATTTTTGGTTCTATCAGTTAGCTGTTCCTGTGTAACCAGCATCAGTGGTGGACGACAGGAAGCACTTATTTCTCGTATGGCTCTGCTAGTCAGTAAAGTGCAGATATCTTCAGCTGCACGGCCCTCTGCTTCATGCCAAGGTTAAGGGCTGGTTTGAATAAATAGACATGCCTCTTCTCCCTTCCTGGAACCTGGGTCATCTGTGGGAGAGAACAGTGGCTAATTGCAATGTATTCTACTCATGGTGATGGTCAAAAAGATCCCAAAGGAGCAAGCAGACATGCAATGGAACTAAAGACTAGCCTGAGAGTTCTGTGCTCTCTCCAACATCTAAGCCTCTAACCCAGTGGTTCTCAGCCTTCCAAATGCTGCAGCCCTTTAACACAGTTCCTCATGTTGTGGTGACCACCAACCATAAACTTATTTCATTCCTACTTCATAACTGTAAGTTTTGCTACTCTTGAGGATTGTAATGTAAATATGTGTTGTGCCAGACATCTGAAATGCGACCCACACGGGGGCCATGACCCACAGGGTGAGAACGGCTGCTCTAGCCTAAGAAGCATATTCAGCGAAACTCAGTGTTAAGGACACAAACACATGCATAACCCATGAAGACCAAGGTGAGAAGAAGAAGCGCCTATACACTGAACAGCAAGCATACCTGGCAAAGCTGATGCTATGGAGGAACTATGTTAGGCCTAAAACTGCAGTGCTGGCTCTGTTTCTTAACAATTGAACTTTATTATACAACTCAACTAGCTTACACAAGAAGGAAAAGAGGTTAAAGGGAAAAAAGAGTGAACCTTCTGGTATCCATTCCATGGGACGGGTCCCTTGGTGTCTCTGGCCTGAGTGCTGGTCCAGCCTGTTTTTGGATCCTCTTTTCAATCCACGAACCCGCTGCTCTCTCTGTCCTCTCTGCCTGCCTATATGTCACGTGTAAGGAATGGTCTCTATCTATCTATCTATCTATCTATCTATCTATCTATCTATCTCTCTCTCTCTCTCTTTCTCTCTCTCTCCCATTGAGGGTCAATTAGAAACACAATAGTCCAAGTGGAGTCCCCCAGGTCCACTTTTTGAATTCCAGGGCCAGGATGGCTCCACCCAGTCTATCTCAAGGTTAATCTCAGGGCACTGCAGCAAGATTTTATGAGTTTTACTAGATGCAATTGTCATGAGATGACTATGCTGTGTTCATGACCACCTCCTGTGAAAGATAAATAAATGGAGATTGGGAGAGACTGGGCAAGGGATGGATGCCACAGGCACGTAATAATGATTGACAGAGCAGGATCTGAACACAGGTCATCTGTGCACTGCTGCCCCCTCCCCCCCCAGCCCTCCCCCTCTCTCCCTCTCTCCCTCTCTCCCTCTCTCCCTTTCTTCGTCATTGCCTATTTTCAGAAGAAACTCAATTTACCTTTTTTTTTTTCAAATACAAGTTAGTTCTATCAGCAGCCGCTGAATGCCTGATGTTAGTCAGGGTCACGCTCAATGTTTTCATTACAACATAAGAAGACAAAGGCAAGTGGAGCTGGAAGACAAACCCTGGCTCCCTGTGAGGCTGTGGTCCAAGGCCGTATGCTTTCCATCTGAAATTGGCACGGGGTGGAGGGGAGCGGTGAAATGCTGTGCCAACGGGATAGCATGCAACTAGTGTATGGCATGTTAGGTACTTTACATTATGGCTCAGCTTTTGAATTAAAAAATCATAAATAAGCATTCTCCACAGTTATGTGGAGAATGGGGACTGACTCTGACATGAACTCTGGTGCTCCATATTCGACCGCCTCCCCTTGATGGGGAGGCCTGGTGGCACTCAAAGAAAGAATAAGCAAGCTGCCAAGATGAGACTTGATAGCCTATGACCATATAGTGGGGGAGAAGGTCCCCCTCAGTCTTAGACCTTGGGGAGGGAAATGGAGAAAAAGCGGGAGGGAGGGAGGAATGGGAGAATATAAGTGATGGGATAACAATTGAGTTGAATAAATTAATAAAATTTAAACTTAAAAAATATAAATGAAATAAAAGTCCGTATTTCATATAAAAAAAATCACAAATAAGGGTGAGCCTTTTTCTTGTGAAACACAGCCCCCAGAGACTATATAAATAACAAGCTGATTTAACCTCGGGGTTCAGCTGGAGCAGAAGAAAAGAACCGTAAAATTAAGTCAAATGTCACTTGCAATTTCTCTCACTAACAGAAAGAGCCAGACTTAACCGTGACACTGTTGTGTGACAAGCTGCACCCTCCCTCAGAGTCGCTGGTTACTCCAATATCCTTCCAACCAATTCCTGTCCTTCTGGGGTCTCAGTGCCGAGTCTCTCCTTTGGCTCCTACTAATGGTTTATCATTTCCAAACTGTGTCTTGTAATCTGATGGGACATTTCCTTGGGGCTAAAGTCCTGGACTTGAGTATGTCCCACATTCAAAAGGGGACTCTTCTCCTTGTCCTCACCTCAGACTGAACAGTCATTTGGTGTCCACCATATTAGCCATAGTGCATGATTAGTATTCACTTCATACCCTAGACTAACCACCCTCAGAGATCAATAGAGCAAGGCTTCTAGAATTAACTCAAGTCAGACTTGCAGACACCAACATTACTTTTAGACCTCTGTCTCTGTATAGCGCCCACTCCATAGCTAATGGAGAGTTCAACAAAGAACTATGAAACAGACTATGACCCAGAAAGGAAATCTGGCCTAATTTTTGCTTTGTTTTTCTAAGTAAATTTGTATTGAAAATTTGAAACATAGCCACACTTGTGTGTTTATATGTTGTGCAGATTTTACACTATAATGTCAGACTTCAAGATTTTTGAAAGGGACTATATGACTGGCAAAGTGAAATTAAGAATCCCATGTGTTTTGCTAACCTACCCTTTACTGTGGAAGTGGGGGTGGGGCGGGGAACAGAGAATTCTAAATAAAGGGAGCAATTTTTTGTTGTTGTTGCACAGTTTACAGTCTCTTCATCTTTGGGGTAATAGTGTGTCTTGTAATTAAGGAGATAAATATCGTAAGATGTTTAAAAGCATTTTGTGACAGCTTTACATGGCCATGGAGGCCATAAATTCTGACATTCTTTCCTTATCCAAGTGCAGTGGATCTGGGCTGTGACTCATTTGCAGTCAACAGAACGTGCTAGAGTGAGTTCCCCATGACTTCTGCAACTGTCAGGGAGCACAATACAGTCCTCACTTTGTTGGGACACTTGTATTGGAATGTAGACCCAGAAGTCCAGTGGGCAAGTAAAAGACAGAAAAACCAACTTTGAATTATGAAAACTGTGTCTAAACCAGCAGTGTGGGTTCCATGACTGCGTGGAAGTGAAGGGAACAGGAGAAGCATCTCTTGCACACCCCCTTTCACATTAGAGTGCCTACTGTGGTTTCCTGCCCTTTAACCACCACTGTGTATCGGAAGTTTAGGGGAGCAGATGTTTGACTACATCTTCGGGCAGAAAGGATGCACACTGAACTTACTAATGACTTCTGGGTCACAATGATGTGATTCTGTTAGACAGGAGCAACATAAGAGCTGATTTACTTTGGTTTACAGCTTTAAAGGATCTGGACCATCATGGCGAGGAAAGCATGGCGGAGCGGGACAGCGTACATTGTGGTGGCAGGAGTGTGTGGCATAGGAGCTATTCACTCCGTGATCATTCCAAAAGCAGAGAAAGCAGGTGCTGGCGCTGCACTGGCTTTCTCCTTTTCCTTCTTATTCTGCCCAGGGCCCAAGCTCAGAAAGTGTGCCTCCCACACTCGGGGTAGATCTTCCCCCCACCCCGCCCCCATTTCATTCATCGTCTCTGGAAAAGCCCTCTCAGATGCACCTGCGTCATCAAGTTGACAATGAAAGCTAACTGTCAAACTCAGGGAGCCAAACCTCAGTGGCCCCAAACGACAGCTGATCTGGAGCTTTAGGGAGAGAAAAAAAAAGCATAAGACAGAGTTAGCATATTGGAAAATGACCAGAAGAGATGGGAAGGCGTACAGTCCTAGAAATTAAAGTATCAGTGACGAGGTCAAAATGAAGGTGAAAGAAATATGCTTGGCACCTTTGTACATAAGAAAACCTGGATCCAGCTTTTCTTGGTCCTCTTATGATACTGTTATCCAAGGTGCCATTGACATCTGTTGTTGCTGCCTAAAAAAAGGAAGAAAAACACCCAAAGCTACCTACAATCCTATATTAATGAACGCTGGTTTTCTTTCCAAAAACGTAACAAAATACCCAGCACAAATGACTTAAGAACGGATGGTTTTATTCATAACTTGAGGAGATCCAGTCCATCACAACAGGAAAAGCATGCCAGCAGGAGTGTGAGGCAGCGGTCACACTGAGTCCGTCCCAGGAAGTAGAAAGGGACGAGTGCCCCTTTTTATTCAGTCTAGGATCACGGGGTGCTACTGCCCACATGTAGAATGGGCCTTCCGTTCTCAGGTAAGCCTCCCTAAAATCAGCCTCACAGGTGCATCCAGGGACACATCTTCTCAGTGATTCCAAACCCAGGCTGACTGACAATGCTCCAGGGAGACCCGATGCCTCTGGCCTCCAGCCTTCATGGACACCTGCCCTCGAGTTCGCATACCCACACACAGACCTACTTACACGCATACGTGTAATTAAGCCATCATGGGTCTCCTTTATTTCTTGTTCTTAGATAAGCCAGTGCATAGGTGGCTCATGTGCTACCTTTGTGTTCATGTTTTAAAATTACTCAAAGAAATTCTCGGCATTTCTACATCCAAAGCTGGCAGAACATGTCCAATCTCAGAGCAGCACTGCCTTAGCACCCCTTTCTCAGCTGAAGTGGGTGACAGAGGTACAGAGAGGGCTCAGGGAGGAAACTGCTCATCCGGTAAAGCTGCCCCAACTCTATCTAGAAGCCACGTAAGGATTCCTTTTGTAACAAGAACCCGCTTGGCCCAAAGCAGCATGTTTTCTAGTCACGGTCGGAAGAGGAAGCTGAGAGGTTTTGCTTTAATGAACCCACAGGAGGAAAAGTGAGCCCTTCATGCCCTGGACAAGACAAGAAAGGGCGCAAACTAACTGTAGCTAATTAGGAAGCACAAGCACGCACATCCCAAGCGGAGTTAGCTGCTGGGTGAGCTTTCCAGGGTGTTTCCAGGATTCCTTTCAGAGTGGGAGGTGGCTAATGGCTAAGAAATAAAGCACCTGCGTTCCCCCCTCACCCCCCGGCAGCTCCAGCTGGGGGCCGCTCGCTAGCATCCTTCTAGTGTGTCTCAGAAAGTTACAGGACAATACAGGCAGATCTGGACAGGAATAGGATATGAACAAGGAGAAAGTGGGGTAAAAGGGGGGATCTGAGGCCACAAGGGGAAAAAACTGCAGGTAGGAAACCTGGTGAAGGACCCATTGGTTCCAGAAGTCTTTCTGCCAGCTCCTGGTCCTGCCCTATGCCTGCCTCCCTCAAGAGAAGCATCCAGCTGGCTACTGTGAGCACACACAGAGAACCCAGGGGATCTGGGAACTGGAAAATCCAATCTTTAGCAATGATCACTATGAACTATTTGTGTCTTCTAGGGAGCTACAGTTCTCTGAAACCTAAACACATGTAATCAGTGTCCCTGAGTATCAAAGTCTACATTTCAGACCTCAGGCTCTCAGGGGAATACAACCAACACAGAAGGCATCATCAATGCAGACACACGCAGTTTGATCATGTGGAAAAGCTTTGTGCAGGTTCTGCAGAGTTAGGCAGTGGCAACAGTGGCAACGCAGGGAATACAAACAAAGGCAAGACTCCGGGAAACTTATAACCAAGATGGTGAATGGCCCAGGGACTTAATGGAGGAAAATTAAATGGTTACAAGAGAGGAAAAAGCAGAAACCGAGGGAGGAGAGAAGCAGGATGGGAAAAGAGCTGCAGTACAGAAATGATGGCAGTAAGAAGCTTCTGCTCCCAAGCTGCTACACGCTCATTATTTGTTTAATCACAGATACTACATTACATTTAAAAGTGAAACAATTCTCAATGTATTAGCAAGATTCTTGGAGTAGATGCAGAGAGGGCACCCTCTGGATTGTGGGTCTGGAATACAGAATTCCCCCAGCTTTTTTCTCACATCCTGGTTGTTCTTCCCACCTGTTTAAGAACCAACACCATCAACATACCACCATTACCACTGCCACCACCATCACCACCATCACCACAACCACCAACATCACCACCACCACCACCATCAACAACATTACCACCATCATCACAACCACCAACATCACCACCACCACCTCACCATCACCACCATCACCACCACCATCACCATAACCACCCATCACCACCACCACCGTCACCATCACCATTGCCACCATCACCACCACCCTGAGTTATCTCCCTGTCTTATGCCTGTTAGGAACTTAGAAAACAGCCACAGTTCACTTTTCTTCCTTGTCTCTAATCTTTGTCACCACTGTGACTTTGCACCCAGGTGTGTCTTTGCAGCCATATTTTCCTTCCAAGCTTTGTTGCCTCCTCTTCCCTAAGTTATTACAGGACAGGGCCAGAATGTCACCTTCATTTTTTTGGCTGCCAGTGAGATCATAGCCCGATAAAGCACATTGTCTTTGGCTGAAATTCTAGCTGCATCCCATCACCTATATGTTGAATTCCAAAGCCAGATATGTAGTGGACACTGTAACTGCTCAGTCTCCACTTCGTTCTGAACCTGGAACTCACATGCTTGGCTAAATTGAACAGTCAGAAAGCTTCAGTGGTATCCCTGTCTCCACCTCATGCCATCCCACTCCACACCCACACCTGACCTACCTGCCCACTCTAAGCTACAATTAATGCCACCATGTGCAGCTGGAAATTTAAACTTACTCCCTCACACACTTTACTAAGGCATTTCCCTAGTCCCTAAGATTATTTCTTTATTGATAATTTATACATGAATTATATTATTCAAGGTGACTCTGGGAAACACAAAGCATGATGTCAAATGCTCCATGGAATGCCCTTTGCCTGTTCAATTTCGTCTCCTGCCAACACGCGCCTCACTCTTAATTCAACAGCAACATGGAAATGATGCTTGAAGTCACTTGCACATGATCCTTCCACATCCTTCAAAAGGCAGAGATGGAGCTCTGGTCATCTATTTGTCTCCATCACTTCCTACTGCTATCTATTTGTGGGATGAGAGAATGATGAAGTCGTGTCTACAGTCATTGTGAAGTTCTCACTGCCCATGAAAGCATATTTAACTCACTGCCACAGGGGAGTCTGGGGAAAGGATATGAGATGCTGTTTTGTGATCTCCTGTGAGTATGAGAACTTCACACCTCTGCTGTGGCTTGAGTCGTCTTCCCAAAATCCCATGTATTAAACATACAGTCACCAAAGAGGTATCATTAGAAACTGGTGGAACTTTTCAGAGGTGAGAACCTTATAAAGCAGTGGTTCTCAACCTGCAGGTCAAGATCCACTTGGGGATACATATCAGACATCCTGCATATCTGGTATTTATATTATGATTCATAACAGTACCAAATAATTGTGAAATGGCAACAAAATAATTTTATGCTTGGAGTCACCACAGCAAGAATTCTGTGTTAAAGGGTCACACAGCATTAGGAAGGTTGAGAACCACTTTAAAGGACCTTAAGTCACAAAGTCATGCTCTTAAAGAGGACTCTGAGACCCTAATCTCTTCCTATTCTTTGTTTCCTAGCTCATAAAGCAAGCAAGTTTCCTCGGCCACACCCTTTCACCATGGTGTGCTGGTTCACCACTCAATCAATGGCATAAAGCCAATATAAACCCTTACCTCTTATAAATCAATTGTCTCAATTATTTTTGTTATAGTACTATAATGTGACGTTCCATTCTTGAGTAATTGAATATTTATTGGAAGCCTATTGTGTGACTGTCATTTTCCTAGACACTGGAGTGATACCAGTGAAACAAGGAGTTTGCATTTTATTTCAGAAAAATAGTTACAGTTAAAAGATATTGAGATGTCTGATATTTGACAAAGATGCCAAAAATACACACTGGAAGAAAGACAGCATCTTCAAGTAATAGTGCTGAGTGTCCACACATGGAGAAATGAAATCAGACCCATGTCTATTACATTGTATGAAAACCAAATCCTAATGGCCAAAAGACCTAAATGTGAAACCTGAAACACTGAAACATCTAGAAGAAAGCATAGGCATTCTCCTACATGATGAAGGGGCAGGAAGGACCTTCTGAGCAGGTTTCATTTGCCCAGGAATTAAGGCCAACAATTGACAATGGGACCTCATAAAACTAAAGAGCTTCTGTACAGCTGAGTAAATAATCAATCTAGTGTAAGGAAATCCTGCTGATAGGAGAGACTCTGCCAGGGGTCTATCAGGTAGAGGATTAATAGACAGAATATAGAAAGAATCCCATAGCAAATAATCAAAATGATAAATTATCCATTAAAAGGAGGGCAGCCATGATCTGAACAGGGTTCTCAGAAGAATAAATAAAAATGGCTAAGAAATGTCCTCCCTAAAAAAGAAAAGTTCATTGTCCCTAGAAATTATGGAAATGCAAAGTGAAACTACTCCGAGATTTTATCTCACCCCTTGGCTGAGATCAAGAAAGGCCCCGACGGCAAAGGCTGGTAAGCCTGTGGGGAAGGAGGAACCCTCATTCACTGTCGCGAATGAAACTGCTGACGCCACTGCAGAAACCAGAATGGAGAATTGTCAAAAAGCTAAAGCAAATTTACCATAGGACAGCTATACCACTCCTTGGCATTATGCCCAAAGGACCTAACATCCTACTCCAGAGTTACTTGCTCAGCCGTGTTCACTGCTGCAAAGATGGCATTTGCTAGTGCTTCGATAATTCAAGTTTATAGTTAATAAAGACTTTTAAAAATCATACATAAAACGATATATTCCATATTTCCAGTATATATACATATATATATAAGTATGCATGCACGTATATACATATACATATGTACATATATATATTATACACACAGTCAGAACTATGCTAATGTAATGTGGACATTACTAAACACACAAAAACAAGCACTCAGGATGAGGAAAATCAGTATATATACTAACATGCCTCCCAGGCAATATAATTTCTCCCATCCTTCTTGGATGTCTGTACTCCACTTTGGGAAAACATCCTTGAGTATGAAAAGAAGTTTGCATTTTACTTGTAGAGTCCAATAAGAAAATACTATATGTTATTCAGAGCAGCAGCATATACTTATTGTCCCAGAGCTCAAGGCCAACCTGGGCTGCTGCGGGAGAGACAGTCAGTTTTCTCCAGGGACGTGGCCCCTGATAGGTGGGTGGCACATGCTCCTGTGAATGGCCACACTCGTGCACAGGCCTCACACCAATGTATACACCAGCATCACTAATTAGACTCAGTGGGATATATTTCTTTAAAAGAGTACGTGGAGCACATGATGGTGAGTGGCTACATGAAGACTTAGAGAAGGAAGTGGAGGTAGGTATGACAAAAACACATTGTGTACATATATCGAATTCTCAAAGAATAAATAAAAACATTACCTTAAAAAGAAAGACAGAAAAGGGTAAGTAATATGTGCCTCTTTTTCTGTTTACATATTTCCAGAAATGTGTGCTTGCATTTATATTTAAGTAAAATCTGTGGCATATTCATTGTAGGAAAAATATTAGTATATCCTCTCCCTAAAATGTCTTTAAAATTATCTATGCTCCCAGATATAACTTAATATCTTGGTGCATTTACTCCTTCTCTGCACAGCTATCCATAAGGGTAAGCATTTTTTAAAAATTATAATAAACAAACTGCTTTGCAATCTCCTCTTTCCAGGGAACACAGATGAACAATACATTGCATATTCTTCTGCATCGCTTTTGTAACTTTATCGTTTTCTTTATTTCAATGGCAATACATGTTCATTGTGAAACCTTATTCAATGTATACAAGCAAAAAGAAGAATAAAAAAATTACCCATTTTCCCTTATCCCAGATGCAGCCACTTTTAATATTTTGCAGCTAATGTCCTTGTCCAGTTTCTTTTCTGTGCACTCAATTTTCCATTAATGGGACTGCATTGTGCCTGGTTTTCTGTCGTCAGTGTTATCATGTGATGTGTGTTGTGAACATCTTACCATGCCATGAAAAGCTATGGTACAGGACCATACCAGTGACTCTGTAGACAGTGCTTCCAAGCCCAATTCTGTCAAAGACTGTTCTAAAAGAGCCCTATAAACATAGAGATAAAAATAAACTCTGGAAAAAAAAACAAAAATAAACTCTGTGGCAAAATAAGTTTGGAAAACACTGCTTATTGAACCATGACAATGCATATTTGCTACCAAAGTCTGAAAAGTCCATGACTAAAAATATATTTAAACTCTGCTCCACAGGGATTTCCTGGGGTGTATTTGATTATGGCAGGCTTTTTGAGGTACTCTAAAATCACCCTACAGGGTCATATTAATGACTACATATCCTCACCTTGACGTCTTGACCATTTATATACACAGTGTAAAATACAATAACATTGTCGTAAATATGCTGTGTCTATGTCTTATACCTTCATACGATTTAAGATTAGTAAAAGAGAAATGTGAGGCTGGCCATGAGAGCACAAGACTTTAGACCTAGCGCTTGGGAGACAAAGACAGGGCGATTCCTGTGAATTCAAGGCTAACTTGGTCACATAGTTAGTTCTAGACCAGGTAGAACAACATAGTGAGACTCTATCTGAGAAAAGTGGGAGTTGAGGGGGTGGGGGTTGAGAGGACTAGAGAGAGGGAGACTACAGTCGGAATGTATTGTATGAGAGGAAGAAAAAAGAAAGATGGAAAAAGGAAGGAAGGAAGGAAGGAAGGAAGGAAAGGAGGAAGGAAGGAAGAAAGGAAGGAAGGAAGGAAGGAAGGAAGGAAGGAAGGAAGGAAGGAAGGAA
>OU015757.1:4209108-4238109 GCA_907169655.1 Acomys percivali | reverse complement strand
TGTGTGTGTGTGTGTGTGTGTGTGTGTGTGTGTGTGTGTGTGTAACAATAATAATTGACAAAATGGAGGTCATGAGTTGGGGGAGGGCAAAAAAGAGGAGTTGAGGGTGAGAGGAAGGGTAGAAACTATGCAGACAGTATTCATGTATGAAACATTCAAAAATGAAAAACAAAAAATGTTTTTGTGCATGTATGTGGGTACGTGTGAGTGTGAGTGCAGGGCATTTGCATGCCATGAACACATGTGGAGGTCACACTCTGATGTTGTGTGCCTTCCTTTATTGCTTTCTGGTCATCATGCCAGCACAGCAAGTGATCTTACCCATGAGCCATACCCCCCACCCCAATATCAGCAGCTTTAAAAGAACTGAAGAATGGAATGGGAGCTATAATTTTAAAAATAACAAAAATACTTCCATAAATCCATGCAAAACAGAAAGTAACCACATAAAATATAAAACTTAAGTAGAGAAACACAAATTCAAGATGGCCGAATTAATGGAATGAAAGCTGACAGAGATACAAAACAAATTAAAAATTTTAAATAAATGAAAATAATTTCAGAATTAAAATACAGATAAGAAGAAGCACAAAGGCCACTCAGTCATAAGTAAGTGCATTCTTTAACACACCAACCACATTTCTAAGAGTCTGTGATGGCCAATCCTGGTTGCCAACTCACTACATCTTAAATCAGCTAAAACACAAGCTGCTTGGCACTCCTGTGGGAGATTTTCTTGATCAGACTCCCCCTAAATCTGAGCCACACTCTCTGGTAACAACCTGGACAATGGGATACATAAGAAAAGAATTATCTGCTTGCTTACCCTTATTCTCACTGGCTCGTTCATCTATTCATCCATCCTGCTGCTACAGCATTTCTTCCCCAGTGCTAGAACCAAATTCTGGATTCCATTATAGACTGAAGACCAGCAACTCTCCAGGGACCCTCCAGGCCTTCAGCATCACATGGACTGAACAATGAAAGAATTATCAGCCTCTCCAATGGAAGATAGCCTGTGTTGGGATAGCTGGATGGGCCACATGCTAGAAGCCAACCTGATAAATTGCATTCACACACACACACACACACACACACACACACACACACACACACACACACTTTATTGCTTCTCTTCTTTTAGAGAATCCTGACTAAAACAGAATCTATGTCAAATATTCATCAACAAATACATGAACAGGACATAGACACAAAGCTACCATATCACTGATCGTATTTTAAAGATGATGTATGTTGGTACATACTCAGCACTTGGGAGACAGGAGCAGGAGGTCAAGGCTAGCCTGACTCTCATAGCAACTGTCAGGCCAACCAGGACTACATAGTGAGACCTAACTTAAAAAGAGCTGGTAGATTCCCCATCAGGAAGAGTCTGGATAGCATAACTATGATGCACCTGTACATGGTTCTGAGAAGTCATCTGTGTGTGCACATCTATGTAATAATCTCCAGACCATGCCACTGAACAAAACAGGCACACAAAAATGAGTAACAGTGCAAACAAAAAAAATCATTTTAAACAGTGATAACAGTAAGAGATATCAATACAAGGTATACACCTCATCAAATACATTTTATTCTATAGATTTTACTTTGAGACCTTTTTTTAAATAAAAAGAAAAAAGAAAACAACCTCTACAATCACGGAATAGGTGGAACAAAATTGCTCAGTTATTGAAGCTTCAGCTTGGGTATGTGAGGTTGGTAAATGTTCTATTGAAGGGTAAATTGACAATAAAGAGATTTTCCAGGATGTTATCGTGGCCAGAACATCCTAATTCTGCCCGTGAGCCATCATTTTTCCCTATCAGAAGCTGACGAAATACTTATGCCGGAGAAATGAACAGAAAAAGCAGGGGAGATAGCAGTCTACTGTTTGAGCTGGCCCTGCTCCGGAATCTTAATGCAGAAGTTAGGTATGAAGAGCAGGACCATAGGGACCAGGATGCTGGTGCCACAAGGGGCCTCTCTCTCGCTCTCCCCTCATCACTGATGCCACCTCTGCAGAGAACACCCAGCCTGCTGTAGCCTAAGGGAGGATTTTCATTCTCCAAGACTCCCTGTGCTAGAAAACACATCCAAATCACTTTTATTAAATCTGAGTGCCCAGAAAAGAATAGAGATGGAGTTGGAGAGAAAGTGACTAGAAAGAGCTGGGAGCAATTCTAACCTTTTGTGTCTTTTAATCTGTCCAACACTCAAATCTTCCTCACGCTCTTTTTGTTCCAGAGAGACCAAGAATGTGGAGTCTCTGATCGACCTTTTCCCAGATGGCCATGTCCCGCCAATAAGCTGTATGCCATGAGCTCTATGCAGCTTCACCCAGCTTTTCTCCTTTGCAACTCAATGTAAAGAAATTCCTCAAAGATTTTTTTTAGTTCATGTATGACCTCTTTTTCTGGTTACCAGTGTGAATAGGATTTTTATGTCTTTTTTATATATATATATATAAAGAGATGTTTCAGGAAAAGGGGGCAATTAGATGCATTATCTCACTAGGGCTGCCACAACTAGGTGAAACAGACTGAATGGCTTCAAAAAAGAAATTCCCTGCCCCACAGTTGTGCGGGTGCCATTGTAAGGTGCTTCTGAAGCCCCTCTGCTTATGGAAGGCTGACCTCTGCCTTGGTCTTCCCATGGTCTTCCTTTGTATAACTGGGACCAAATCGCCTCCTCTTCTTCTTAAAGGCCCAAGTTAGGCTACATCAGGGTCCACCCTAAAGGGAAAATTTTAATTTAATTATCCTATCAATGACTCTATCTCCAACCGTAGCTAATCTGAGGTGCCAAGGCCTGGGCCTGTAACATCTAAGTTTGGGAGGGGACAAAAGTCAGCCTGCAACAGATGTCGTGGCTCAAATTAACATGGAATCAGATGGCATGGGATATGTTGTGGGGGTGACTGGAGTACACAGGATGAGCTTGAGAAATAACCAGGGAAGGAGCTACTGAGGGACAGAGCGAACTGTTCCTGATGGAAGGGGGCGGTAAGCAATGAGATCCAGACACAGAGTAAGAAATAAGAGGAAAGCGGGGAAAGAGATGAAGAAGAATAGGCAATTGTTTTGCCTTGAGGAGTTTCAGTAGGTATCCTGCCCTACAGCTTCCATTTTCTTTGTGAACTGGGTAACAAGAATATAAGGTGATGTGAGAAAGAAGAGTTGGAAACATCAGAAAAGGCTGGGATGTGTGCCATGGACAACAACTGAGGGCTGTAAAGACTTCTGGGTCACATCAATGATGCTGAGAAGAACGGGGAAGATAATTGGTCATGACCCTGTATCACAACTCAGAAAAGCATTCCTGATGGAAAAAAGCTTGCATGTGTTTTGAACACATATGAAAGAACATATGAGACAGAAGAAAAGAAAAAGAAAAACGTGGCACAGAAAAATGGAGCGCTATCCATCTAAAAGAACAGAGCCATGCTGTCCACAAGAAAGTGGATAGAACCGAAGATCATCATGTTAAGCAAAATAAGCCAGACTGAGAAAGGCTAATAAATGAAAAAGGGGGGGTTGATAAAAGTGGGAACGAGTGTAGTCAACAAGAGAAACACCAAATATGATCAAAGTACCTTATATTTACATACAAAAATGTCATAAAATAAAAATCACTATTTTCTGCAATTAATATCTACTAGCAAAAGGCTAACTTTTTAAAGAGATGGCTCTCAGAGAGGAAAGGTCCTAAACAGAAATGTTGAAAAAAATTAATGAATCGACTACATAATTACTTACTTCTGCTTAAAAATACAATTAAAACAAATTTTAATATCATGAATAACAGAAATCAAGCACCAAAATAAAGAGAAACATTTACAGCTAAAGAGTTAGTAAACAATAGCATTCCCAGTATTTGCATGTGTACAATCACTTATCTGTTTCCACAGCAGTTGGGAAAATCAAAGTTCATGTAACATCAGCGGTCTTCAACTTGGCAGGATCCATCAAGAGCCTTTAAAGTTCCTCTGAGTTATCCTTTCCATTACAGGAAAACAAACTGAAGGATTTCTTTGCACAAGATTGTTCGTTGTTAAATCATATGTAACTTCAAGGGAAAAGCATCTTCCTGCCAGCTTTAATGCACACCTTGGAATTGGTTGTATAAATTTTGACACATCCATATTCTAGAATACTATGGGGCTATTAAGAGTCATGTTGCCAATGCAAAATTAATAGAGGAGAGATGCTTACAGGATAATGTCCGGGTGTGGTGCAGGTGTGGGAGAAAATGTAAGGGCCCATTCATACAAAGGTTAAAATGTTAGCTGGGACACAGTGGAGGCTGGCTGGAGGGGGGTATGTAACATAAGGAAGTGACTTGGTATTCTGTGCACACATGAAAGGAGACAAACATAAAGTAAACAGGAATTTTGGTGAATATTTTTAAAGCATCCGTTATACTCTGAAAATTCTTCCAATGTACTAGAATGTTCCATATTAGGAAAGTCTCCCCTTTCCCATGTAGAAACTCAAGACTAGCCTCCCTTGCAACTATAGCATAGCCATATAACATGGGCCCTGCCAATCCTTCCTGACATCTGGATTTGGAGAAAGGGAATTCTGGGTAATAGATGCCACCTAAAAGACATTTGCTGCTGAGAATACCCTGGCGTGCTTTGAAGAGGCTGCTAGCCGAAGGCCCTCCGTGGTGGCATGGTGCCTCTGGAGCTGTCCGACCATGAGTGTGCACTCCATTCCCCTTTCTGTAGCCTTCTCATCTGACTCTGTACCCAGAAAGAAGTCCCCCACTCTCTAATCTTAAAGATCTTTCTTATTAAGCTGTCTGCAACCGAGCACATCGACTAAGTCAGTCTCTGCTCTAGTTGTAGTGCCTAGTAACTATTCAGTGCTGGGAACATGCTTATCTCAGCTATTTCTCCTGCCCTTGGGTCCTCAAGCAGGAAGTAGCAGAGCTGAGAATGGTCCCTTATATCTACAATACTTGAAACCCACTCTCTAACAATGCACATACCTCTATCCATGCTGGAAACCCTGGTTGTACTCCCATAGAATGAGCAAACTGCAATGAGGGTACTTCTAAGTTTCTTCCCCCTGTAAATAATTAGATAGTTTTGTATCCTGGAAGATTTTTTTGCATCATTGAGGAGTCAGTAAACCCTCACTGACCACCTGACATGGTAGCCATCTTGGTGAAGAAGACACTGGCAGGATGAAATAAGGCAGAATCTGCAGGTGGTTCACACGCTTGGACCACAGAGTCCATCAGTGTTTTTCCAGTAATGGAGAGGCTTTGGGGTTACTTTTGGTAGCCCTATACTCACATTCCCTTAAGGAGGTTGTAAATATCTTGTCCACTGTATGGCCATCAGCAGCATTGAGCCCACAAATGTTTTCCCAAGGGAGCTGTGATGGCTTTGACAGAGATGCTGAAGCAATGGATTCTGGTGGGTGAAGCACAGAGCCAGCACTGGGAAATCTGGCTCCTTTCCCAGCTCTGTGACTTACAAGATGGCTCTGGGCAAGGCCTATGGCCTCTTCAATCCCCACAATCCCCCTGAAGCACTGGGCACCATGGTGCAAACGAAATGAGGGGATGTAAGTGGAAGCACTTTGAAAACTGTGAGGCATTACACAAACTCAATCGGGCTATTATTAATTTAGAGAGCAATCAAAGGATCTAAAACTGTCTGCATTTGAATAGTGTTTCTTATTTTTGCAGCATACTTTCCTCGTTTTGTCTTCACATGTGAGAAACTGGGGCAGTTATTATTATCTCCATCTCACGGATGAGGAAACAGGACAAGCGGCGGTGCCAGCCCTGGGGACCAGGCATCCCATCTCAACCCACGTCCCTTCCAGCATATTTGCAGGTAATTCATCCCTGTCCACTGTGCAGGTGATACAGCCTAGATGGCAGAGTGCACCTGGTAGCAATTCAGGTGGAAGATGTCTGCAAAAATGTTAGCCCTTGGGAAGAGTTGTGGTCTGTAGTGCTCTGGACTTTCAGCTGGGCTTCCTAGGAAAACACATGTAGAGTTGCAGTTTCTCAATAACAGTGGAGAGGCAATTAAAAGCCAGAATAAGGTATGAAATGCCTAGCAAGAGGCAAAGAGAGTATTGGTCCATTTTCTATTGCCAATAACATAATACCAGGGGCTGGGTGGTTTCTACAGAAAAGAGGTTTGTTTTGGCTCATGGTCCTAAAACCTCAGGGTAAAGGGGCTGCATCAAGGGGTGGCATAAATGCTGACAGAGTCCTCAGGTGCTGTGGAGAAGCCTGTGGCAAAAGATAGGGAGTGTGCATGCACGCATTCCAGTCTCAATATCTTCTTGCAAAGCCACAAGAATTCAACTGACTTTGATTCAGATCACCTCCCAGAGGTCCCACCACTAAATGTCATGGCCAGAGTAACTTCATAGGGGTTCCACCATGACCTGGAAAGAGATGCCCAACAGGTACCATGGTAGGCAGAAGACCAACTGCATTCTGATAGAGTTAAGGTTTGCTTCACAAGACATAACTCATACCTCTCAACAACTGAGCTAAGAATCTGTGGTTGGTTAGGTCACGGGCCTTAGGGGAGAGCCACAAATTCACACAGACCTCAACCCTCATCAGAGAAGCTTCTTTTTTCAATAGATGGCAGTTAATCATAAATGTGCAAAGAATAAGAGTCTGAGGCTTGCTCAGCTCTGAGTGGAACATGTATGTAACACTCCTCCCTGAAAGGCTCAGCGATCATCTTGGAAGAGGTTGCAAAAAGATTGTAAGAGCCAAAAGTAGTGAGTGCTTGCAGCAAACAGTTTTCCAGACATGGTGGGACTGTTGTGTACATGAATGGCTCCAACTGCATGTGTAAGATATGTACAAGATTAAGTAGCCCACAGTCACTTATCTCTGCATTTTGACTAGCTATGTTTCCATCTTCTGCAAAAGGAAGTCTTTTTGATGAGGGATGAGAGCTACACTTATCTGTGGGTATCTAGGTGTAGGATGCAATTAGAGATATATTGATCTAGAAAAATGGTAGTGTTAGGTTCTTCTCCCAGGTCTATGTAACCTTTCCAGCCATGGCTAGGCTTACAATACCAGACGTGAATCCCCACTTACTGAGTGGGCCTTAAATCCAATTAGACAGCTTATCTCAGTGACCTCCAAGATACAAGTGCCACTATTGTCCCAGTGATTGTTGTGGTCCATAGGCTTTACAGCTGCATGCCCCTTGTCATTGGCAGTTTACAGAGCATCTTCAGATTCTATGAGAAATGGTCCTCAGGGAGAAGCTTTCCAGGTCAGTTTCAGCTCACTCCTCCAAGTCCTATATCTGTATTATGTGGTATCTTCAGCAATGCGATAGGGTCTTACCTTCAAGTTCTGGAAGGATCCAAGGGTGATGATGATAGCACATATTCCTCTGAGTAACAACTCAAGGGGAGGTTTTCTATACCCTGCACTGAGATTTCTATTAGACAGTTCATGGCTCCTGGGGGAAACATCACCATCCAATTGGGCATAACTCAAAAAAAAAAATATATATATATATATTAGAGAGATGTATATGCATACATACATGTTTTTAAGCTTATAAAATGCTTTCTGGTAGCTTTTTTCAAACAATTTTTTAAACTAGTGTGAATGTTAAGAGCACACAGCACCATTTCCACAAGTTCTGCCAACCCAATCATGCTCTTCCTGTGAGCCTATAGCACCCAGATCAGGCTCGCTCCAGGAGTAGCAGCTTTAGGCTGTCCCGGGGCCAACCCTAGCAAACCGATGCCTATTCAGAATACTCAGTGGTGGAATCACAGGCCAGTGTGTTGTAGTTGTTATTGGTGAAGCCATTGTGAAAAGTGCTTTACACATGACCTTTTAATGAGCATTGTTACCCCACAGGGAGTTTGAAACAAGCTTTAGACATATTCTCACCATTCTTAGAAGTGACTGAGCAGAGAACATGTGGCTAAGAGCATTTATCTGAAGCCCTATAGTCCCTAGGTGTGGCTGTATTAGAACAGATGATTGTCAGGAGCACCTTCTGAAGGCAAAGTATTCTTCATTTCAAGGATTTACCCCATTTATTATGTGAGTTGGTTTCAAGCCAAGATAGATGCGGTACCAAGTTTCACTTGTTCTCGTTCATAAATGATCCAGGACAAGAAGAAAGTTGTTCCAGAGAATGGCTAATCCAAAAGAATGAGACTTGTGGGAGAGACCTGAACACAGTTTTCATATGTGCTTGGTGCATGGAGCTCTGCCTGAAAATATACATCCAAACTGTAGACTTTGTGTTCTTATGGGGTTTCCTTAACTTTCCTAAGATTAAATCCAGCACCTCTTGAACACTAGGCAGGCACTCTAACACCCCAGCCCCAGACCAGACGTTGGGGATTCTAAGTTTCTACATTATGGAGTCGTCGCTTATGCAAAATACTGCTGGTACAGTGGCTTTATCTGAAGAATTGATTTTAAATTATAGGGCCTGCTTGGATTTAGAAAAGAGTCATGATTCTTTGAAAGTGGCCGATAAGAACTGCTCTACAATGGATGAAGCAAGGGATGTTCGATCCCTTTATCTTTCCTTAAGCAAATTAACTACAGCCTCGAGTTTGCAAGTGCTAAAGTGATGACTTGTCTAATGCTCTCAGTACTAGACTCCCTCCTTAGATATGGTCTTTATAAAGTCCAGACAAATAGAAAAGGTGCCCCCATTTTTGCCTCTGCTCCTTCAGTGATCTGACTCTCTATGAGCCTTTAGTGTTGTAGACAAGTTCAGGAACCACAAGGATGAATGGGTGGTTTTATATTCTAATGGCTGGAAGTCCGTGGATAATACTGAGTCCTGCATTACGTATAGGTTCATGCTCATATTGTTTACAGAGCTCACATGGAGCCGAAAGGCTATCAGGACTGTAGAGACAAATCTGAACTTCTCTGGCTTTTCAATTATTTCTTTTTATGCCTCTCAGAAGAATTTTATATTTGTATTTTTTCAGGACATGCATATTTCTCATCATCAGGTTCTACAGGAAGTTTCCCATTGCCAAGGTTAAGTGCCAAGGCCTATTGTATCATTACTCACTCTTTCCCATGGCCACATCCTTCCATTCATACAGAACAACCTGAACCACTGTATTACCTTTCTCTCTGCTTTCTTAAACCACTCTCCATTTGCCTAGGATCTGTGTCTGGCCTTGTCCTACCTCACTTCATGGTCTAGCCTTAACAGCATCTCTCCCTCAACTGGGCCAGGATTCAACTGAAACAAGCCAGACCTTAAAGAGGTTTTTCTGGATTGTACAAGTGTCTCCTTAGACTGTGTACCCTGGGCATATCCTTCACCTTATCCCACACTCAGCACCACTCTTTAATGCTTTCCTTTATGAACAATAATATTCTGAAAAGAAGCTGTGTCTGCAGAGACCAGTTGACAGATGAGAATTTCAGAACCATGGAGATATTGGAATGTGTTGCAGGTCCAAGTCTAGTTACTTTATCTTGGGCTGGTTCTAGCCCTCCAGAATAGCCACACTTTACCCACCTCTGTATCAGAACTAACATCCTTTGACTAATAAATAAAAGCCTTTTATAATCTATTAACTTAGCAGACCAAACTGTCACCAGATAGCATTGTAGGCCTAGAGAAAAGCATTTCCCATCTCCCTGCCTCTGCATCGCTGATGCAGCCACCTGAATTCTAAACTCACCTTGATTTATGACTTTCTTTGTTCCATAAAACTGTAAAAAAAACTCACAAAAATGCTTCCACACTGGAACACAGGATTTGGGGTAACATAAATCTGTGTTCCTGGGCCATGGTCACTCAAAATGGCTCCAGAAAAAAAATCTCCTATAACCTTTAAGATGAGAGCTGTGATTTTAATATTGGCGCATTGATATATTCATCACTTTTCCGAGGAAGGCTTGTCATTCTGTTCTCATGCAAGCTCCACTTGCTTCCTGGATTGCACTTCTTTAGGACAGACTGTTAGGTTTCTGTCACTGTGACAACACTCTTGAGGAAGTAGCTACAGGTGGAGGGGTTTATTTTAGCTCATTGTTTCAGAGTTTTCAGTCCATAGTTATTCTACTCTTTTTTTTTTTTTTTTAGGGGGATGGGAGGGGACGCTGTGATGAGGCAGAATATCCCAGCAGAGACCAAGAGGTACAATACAGTTTGTTACCTCATACTGTAAAGAATGGAAGGCACCAAAGTCCTTGAAGATCATGCCTCAGTAAGTTTTCTACTGCTGTGATAAACACCATGACCCAAAGCTTCTCACGGCGCCAAAGCCCAGCTTCTCTCTATGACCTCTATGACCTCTTCATGGTTTCAAAACAAGAAGCACCTGGAAGGCATATATACATTACAAAGGTTGGCTACCAGCATGAGATACAGCCTTGGCCCTTCTGGACCAGAGCTTCCCTGCACTGACCCCGAGGAAGCACTTTGCTGGAAGATTCTGCTCCACGATGCCAGGCTCTAATGGTCACAGCTTATTCTTCTGCCCCAGTTGCCCAGTATCTATTGTCCCAGTGCAGTGCAGATTTCATTTGCACAGAATATCACACGAGTGTCTCTGATAGGGTCTTTGCTTCCCTCTGAAACTTCACACGCCAGGACTACATCATCTGCATCAGCTCTCAGCATCATCTTCCAAGTTCCCACAGTAGCTCCTTAAGATCTGAACATTCAGAGCCTTCTCCAGACCAAAGTTTCAAAATCCTTCACAAGTCTCCCAAACCAATCAGGTCAGGTCTGTCTTAGCAATACCTCATGAATGCAGTACTAACTTCAAAGTTAGGTTTCTAGTGCTGTGAGGAAATACCAGGACCAAAAGCAGCTTGGCTGGGAAGAGTTTATTTCCTTCTACAGCTTGTGGTCCATTTTCTAGGGACGTCAGGGCGGGAACTGAAGCAGAAGCCATGGACAAGTGCTGCTTACTGGTTTATCCTTTCAAGGCTTACCCAGCCTGCTTTCTTATACCACCCAGGACACCCTGCCCAGGCATGTCACTGCCGCTAGTGAACTGACCTCCCACATCAATCATTAACTAAGGGAATGCCCCTCAGACCTGCCTTCAAGAAAGATGATAGAAGTGTTTTCTCATTTGGAGTTTCTCTTTCCAGATAAATCTAGCTTGTATAGAAGTGACAAAAGTAAATAACCAGGAGCTACCTCCTCTAACTGGACCCACTTTCTAAGGTTTCTGCCACTAGCTGGGAACCAAGCTTTCAACATCAGAGCCTCTGGAGATATTCCAGATTGAAACTATTACAGACACCACCTCTTAAAAGCTTTGCAGCAGCAACACCGACATGTGTTTGATCAACAGCAGTAAAAACAATAGGCAACATATCTGATCTCACACACATTGACTGCACGTGCTTTTCTTGAGTTGACTCCTTTCACCCTCACAGCAGCCTACTTAGATGGTACTGTAATTTCAGAGCTAATGAACAGTCTAAACAATGTTAAGTCAATCGCACAGAACTGGGATTTGAACTATGTCCTTCTGATGCCAGACCTTGTGTGCATCTGCTAAGCAGTATAATTTTTCTCACTATATTGGAGTAAAAATCAAGGAAGGAAAGATTGTCTCTCTCTTCTGGTTCTCTCTGTCTAACACATCTGCAACGCATCTGTTTCTTAGACTAGTGAGGCTTTATGAGTGAGGGTGGCATCTGGCACAGCATCCTTCTTTGAGCGAAGTCCTCAACTGCTGACTCCTTCCCCACTCCCCAGAGGCTCCACCATTGGAAAGACTTGATTCTGAGTACCGATTCCAATCAAGAAAAGCCAAAAACCAAAGGTCTGAGTAATGCTGTGGTTGGCATTGCCCACGGACAGCTAGTGCCCAACGGAATCTGAGTCCTACTGATGACTCACCCAGACCATTCTGCCTCATTGGCACTGAACCCTTTGCAAAAGAGAGGTCAGACACTGTGTCCTGTCCATCAACGGATGCTATGCTTAGCCACTTTGCATTTTGGCCTTGCTGACTCTACAAAGACTGCTGGCTCCAGAAGTGCTGCTACACACAGTAAACACTCAGTTGGTAGCTCTGTTCCTATGCAAATTAATCATCCCCAAATCTCTACTATCTAAACAACTCCCTTGAGCCCAAATACCAAGTCATGCCCCTCTAGGCCCCTATTAGCCTCCCTGTCTCTCCTTGGAGCCACAGCAGTCATCCAGCTACCTCGCCCTGCTTTGTCTTTGACTACAAATGCCCCCAACAAAACCTCTTGCCCACGTCAGGCCCCCAGGTCCTCTGCCTCCTCACCACCTCTGGTGCTTCCAAACTCTACTCTGGGGAAATGTGAGCAACAAACTATCTTTTCAAGGGCAATCCTCTCCCCCATCTGTTGGCCTCCAATACCAACGTCACAGGCAGAACCTTCACTCTGGAGCACACGCCCATGAAGAGAAGAAGGGTCTACTCATTTCTGCCTGAATCATACCAGATGAGAAGCAGAAATTTGGATTTTTTTTGAGAAGCTGTAATTTTGGATTTGATTAATCTCTGAACTTTTTAATGTTGATTGGTAACTCAAATTGAAAATGCTGTATGGCTCCCGTGTGTATCCAAGCACCTCCAAGTTGCAGAAAGGGGAAGTTGGGGGTGGAACAGGAAAACACTGATGCTATGAAATATAATCTATGATTTCCCACCTTGTCCCACTAGAATCAGCTGGAATACTCGCAGTACAAAATGAAACACTTTTCAAGTTTTTTTATTTGATTCTCCAATGAGAAATATGTTTTATAGTATAATATACACATATTAAAATGTATCCCACTTGTGGGAAAATAATTTTCTCAGAGAAAAAAATCATTAAACACTACTGATTGTGAGCTGGTGCAGCCTCTACTGAAGTCAGCATGAAGGATCCTCAGGAGTCCAAAGGTAGAGCAGCCGCATGGCCCTGCTAGACCATTTCTGGGCACACAACTAACAGAATCCCAGACAGTGTACCACGGGGATACCTGCACACCCATGTTGATTGCAGCGCTGTTCACAAGAGCAAACTGTGGAGCCAGCCTAGATGTCCATCCACAGATGAATGGGTTAAGAAAATGAGGTTTTACTCAGACATCAAGAAGACCGAAGTCATGACATTCACAGAGAAATGGATGAGAGTGGAGATCGTCATGTTAAGTGAAATAAGTCTGACTCAGAAAGACTAATACCACATCAACTCTCATATGTAGAGACTATATTTAAAACCAAAAAGACATGAGAAAGGAAGGGAGACTCTGAGAATAGGAAGGAACCCGGTGGAAGGGGAGGACAAGAGAGGACGATGGGGGGTATACGGAATGCGCATACGGAAACATCATGATGGCCCCTTTCTGATGTACAATGAAGACACATTAGTAAAAATAAGCTAATATGCAAATCAAAGAAATAAGTGAATAGAAGTAAAGCAGTAGCATCATAAGAAGCTACACAAGATGCACTTGTATGTTTTGTAGTCTACCCCCACTTAATTTCATGCTCTGGCTGCTGCCCACTGTTGTGTTTTTACAGCTCATCTGTGGACTTCAACAACAGGCAAAGAGAAAATTCCTACACTGGCAACTTAGAAGAACCAATGCATTATAGGGCAGGTGAAGAAGCTGATGGT
Source organism: Acomys percivali (assembly GCA_907169655.1). Classification (NCBI taxonomy): domain Eukaryota; kingdom Metazoa; phylum Chordata; class Mammalia; order Rodentia; family Muridae; genus Acomys; species Acomys percivali. The sequence goes on along the minus strand of OU015757.1, from coordinate 4,224,492 downwards.
CACAGCGTGTCAGGAGCTCTACAAGACAAACTGCAAGTCTAACTTAAAGCCAAAGCCATGCTTAATGTATTTATAAACCTACCTGAACAGTGGACAGATAGTTTAGCCAAAGAGTCACTATAATAAACACATGCACATATATTCATGTCCATATTCCATTGTGTAACAAATCCATACATTTCATGCATGTAAACATGTATATACATACATGATACAGCCAGTTACAGCATCAAGAGTTGTCTGAGGGTTACCAGAGCTTAAAGGCCACACTGGAGGGCTCAGGGACAGATGTAAGCCTTGCCTGTTGTTGTCATGACTGACCTCAGTGTGATGGATGGGCTACAGCATAGGTTTTGGGTGTTGGAGGAATGGTGTAGGGATGGGAGAGGGAGCATTACTGGGAATTACACTTAGGGACTTAGGTGTGCTACGCAAGTGTTCTACCACTGTTATGTGAGAATCCTAATTTTACTTATTTTGAGAAAGAGTCTTACTAAGGTGCCCAGGACAGCCTTGAATACAGCCTGTGGCCCAGGCCGGCCTAGAAATTGTACCATCCTGCCACAGTCTCCTGAGTAGGTGAGGCTACAGGGCTGCCCCATTGGCCTCACGTGTGCAGTCCTCAAGCCTACTAGCAACACCAGGCGTGCAGGTATATGACATAATATGCAAAGCAAACATTCACTGATAATAAATCATAAGGAAGCTTGTTTTAAAATAATTTTTCTGAGGCTGGGCAGTTAAGAGCACTGGTTGCTCTTGCAGAGGACCTGGCTTCAGTTCTCAGCACCCACTTGGCAGCTGACAACTGTCTGTAACTCCAGTCCCAGGGGATGGGATGCCCTCCTCTGGCCTCTACTAACACCAGGCACACATGTGGTGCACAGACATAAATGCAGGCAAAACATTCATACATGTAAACACCAATTAAATGAAAAAGAAAAACAATATTTTACATACATATCATGTTACCATTTAATAAAGATAAAAAACAAATTTGCATATAATGAGATGGATCTGCATGCTTATTTTTACATAAAGAGTTCAAACTTGGTTGAATATCTGATACCATAGGATGATCTATATCCTCAACTTTTTCAAGTTTGTCAATGTTTTCATTTTATAAGCATCAATCCTGAGAACACATATTGTTTCACATAAATACATAGTACAAAATGGTAGGTGTAAGTTTGGGACTATTTCAGAAATTGTTGGAAATTCTGTCATAATCTGAAGCCAAAATTCATTTAAAGATGTTTATGAAATCCAAGACAGAAACTAGAATAGCACATTTCTAAAACCAAACATTCTAGCACAATACATTCCAAAGATAAGCTAACTTGATACTTATATGCTGAGGAGTGACACCAAGAAAATAGGAAAAGTCCTTGGTTTTCATAATTAAACAACTTTGTTTCTATAAAAACAGAAAACTTTATATGTACAACAAAAGCACTGTAACTTGTGCAGTAATCTGTTGGTTTCTGAGGCAGCGGAAAAGCCAGAAAGCAGAAGGGGACTAAAGTCTAACCTTATGAGAAGGGACTGTTTATTTCTCTTTTTAAAATATTTTATTTAATTTTAATTTATGTGCGTTGGTGTGAGGGTATAAGATCTTGGAGTTGCAGACAGTTGTAAGCTGCCATGTAGGTGCTGGGAATTGAACCCTGGTCCTTTGGAAGAGCAAGCAGTGCTCTTAACCACTGAGCCATCTCTCCAGCCCAAGGGACTGTTTATTTCAAACAGCAAAAGACAGGCACTCCCCAGAGTGGAAAGGGTGTCTGCTAAGGGGGAAGAAAATACTTGGAATTTATTTAGGGGGCTCATGGAACAGACAAGTTAAATACAACTTCACAGAGCTACACGGGAGTTTACACTTTACTTCCTGGAGTTGTCTGTCCAGATAAAGCCATATATCTTTAGAAACTGCCTTGCCTGTCAGTCAGGATGCAGGTGATTAGTGGGTGGAGTTAGCCAATGGCACTGATAGGGCAGGGGCTGGAGTTTTAACATAGGGACGAGGGACTTCTGTAAGCCTTGGGGGAGTAGAAAGTTCCTTGCTCAGGGTCTGGCAGAGTTTGTTCCAGGTTTATTCCAACAGTCCCCAATCTGAGCTGAGGCATTTCAGAATACATCCAATGACACGGAGTGACGTAATGTGTCACACTGAGCAAAGTGTGCTTCTCATGTTCAGAACCAAAGCTACAGAAAGCTAACCCAGGCACCAAGAGTGAGCCTTCCCAGAAACATCTAAGATCCATCACATGTTTGATTGTGAGTTAATCGTTGCTATTTGCACATTCAGAAACCTTTTAATGTTCCCAGGTTTCACAACACTTAGTTACACAATCCCACAGGAGGTTGCACCCCATAATTTAGGTGTAGTATGTGAAAGGGGAACTTTGTCATTTATCATTAGCATACATTGGTATTAGTCAGCTTTCTGCCATTGTGTCAAAACACTCACAGTGCATCAACTTGAAAGGAAGAAATGTTTGTGTCAGTTCATGGTTTCAGTATGTGGACAAAGCTAGGCACCATCTATGAACCAGGAAGCAGTGTCCAGAAGATGCCACGGTCCTACCAGCTCACTCTGATGATGACCTAACTTCCTCCCTTTAGGTTTCACATCTTAACGATCCCACAACATCCCAACAGCATCAGAAGCAAGAAGCCAAACCTTCAGTGTGTGACTATTGGAGGGGGGGCCATTCCAGATACATCACAAACGTGTGTCCCAAGAATCAAAAGCACCGAAGAAAGATCCAGAAGGAGCAAATACCATGCAGAGCTGAAGAGGTACATGAGCAGACAGGCTGCAACCTGTGAGCTGAAAAACAGTTGCTGGTTCACCTCAGCCACCACATCACCCATGGAAAACCCTTTGCAGCCCACACTTTATTGGCCTAGCATGCTCATAGATCACTTTTAAGAACTGAGCATCTATTGTTTCACTTATTAAAATCAAGAACACTGGTATCCGCAAATGGGAAAATAGCACACTTTGTTTTTTATTGTTCTCCTTTATTTCCTCCAGGTTATTATCTGAGGTTTTTAAGCTCATGTTCTCATCCTCCAAAGTTTACTGTTTCATTGTGGAGATCCTTCAGAAATTATTCACATTTGCATCTTGTTAATTGACAACAATTTTGCCCATTAACTCTGCATTCAATTGATTCCATCATTCTCTGCCCATCTTTTCAGACTTCAGTTTTCCTTTTCTAAGATTTATTCATTTTAATTCACCCACATACTAGATGGAAAAATTCTTAGCATGGCTTGTTCATCTTTTGGCTTTCTTATAATAAGATACTCCAACATCTAGAAATGCTTTTTCTATCACTCTCTAATTTAAATAATAGATCCACATTGAGATTACATTCACACCCTCAAAACTGTACATTATGGAGTGACCACTGTTATGGAGTAGCCTATATACACTAATAATGAAAACACTAGCTGGAGGAACATGTTTGAAGCTTGCTATTGCTGGGCTTCAGACACAGGACAAGTGGCTGAGGTGCCTTTTTAACCAAGTTCTTCCAGCATCCCTCAGTCCCTACCTGTACAGGGTGTGGTTGTACTCTCCAGCCACCATGAACTCTCCAGCCCAGGGACATGGGCTTCCCCTCCCCAGAGGCTCTATGTAATCCAGAAATTTTGGTTCTTTTCTCCCTCCCTCCCTCTCTCCCTCCTTCTCTCTCTCTCTTTCTTTCTCTCCCTCTCTCTCTCTCTCTCTCTCTCTCTCTCTCTCTCTCTCTCTCTCTCTTTATCTCTCTTTCTGTCTCTCTCTGTCTCTCTGTCTCTGTCTCTCTGTCTCTCTGTCTCTCTGACTCTGTCTCTCTGTCTCTGTCTCTCTGTCTCTCTCACTCTCACACATACACATTTATTAACATGTATTAAATTCTTATGTTATATTCAGCTCCATTAATATATTACATATGTTAGATTATGTCAATTTAAATACTGCTTAATATTATCACACCATTTGAATGTTAAACACAAGTCATTTATCTATGCAATTATATGCTAAATATATTGAATTGATATCTTCATGTCAAAAGTATAGAAAACCTGAGAACTTAAAATTGTTAAAGCAAGACAGAGATAAAATGTGTTGGAAAAATTAGAAGCTGAAAATAGACTTCTTTGAGTAGACCTTGTATTAGACCTGTCTTTGAAGCCCTGTTTAAAACTGTACATAAATTAAACTACATAAAGAAAAATACAGTGCTTGACTCTGTAGATATGTTCAAGCTAATGAACCTAAGTGCATACTCAGCAGGCAAGCTAATCTCAACACAAAGCCAGTGTCCTGAGGTTCTACAGCACAGTGAATTGACTCTACATCCCTAACTGAGCAGATCCAGAGGACAAAAAAGACAAGAAAAGAAAGGTCTCCAACTGTTTTCACCATAGCACTGAGGTGGAAGCATCCATGCCAATTGTTCCAGTGAAACACTGAGTCACCTCGCTGCAGACTAGCGACCAGGACTGGTTCAGAGCATATACAAACGTGAGGTCATGAGATCTGGGTAGCAGTTCCCATCCTGCAGGGAGACTCCTCAAGGCTCCAGAATGTTCTGAAACTAACAAGATATACAAGGGGCTCCTCCCAAGCTGTGGTAGCAGTAAACCACTCCTGGGGAGGAAAGAGGAGAGCCAGATAGTTGGAGGAGGTGCTCCACCCACTGAGCTGTCAGAAAGATTCTTGGAGCTGTCTGGAAGTCACACTGATCGCCAGGATTCCAGTTTCTGTCAGTGAAGTTGTCACCTGTGTGGAGGTTGGCGTTTCAGTGCCAGGCCAGCCTTTGAGTGGTCCATGCCCCAGTAAATAACCCCTCCTCACTCATGCTCCTATAAGTAACTCCACAAATTCATTGGTACACCAATTTGCGTTTTGGTCTGTCATCGACCTCTATCTGGGGTAAACTGATGTTTGTGCAATACCTCTTCAGGAACAGTGTCACACAGCATGAGACCAGACCAAAAAAGCAAAACAAAACAAAAAAACCTCTGTGGGATTGACTGTGTAGTCAACTTAGGATACAGTTCTTTAAAACTACCTACATTCCAACAAAGTCCAAAGAACAGTCTAGAAACAATGGCTAACAAAGGAATACCAAGCACCCCTGGGACTCAGATTGGGGTCCCTTTTCCAATTGATGAGAATCAGAGGTCCAGAGGAGTAGAAGCTTTGGAATATGGGGTAGTAAATATTCAAAAGAGTTTGAAAACATCTTGTCATACAAGAAGGCTGTAGAGGGCAGGTGGGGCTATCACCATCCCTGCTTAGTCTGAAGCCAGCCTTTGTTTTCTTACTCTGGGCGCTTTATTTCTCCTTTCTGCCTGACAGCTATAGTATTCTTTATCTTTGAAGCTCATCTGCTTTATGAGGTTGGCCACTTCATGATTGTTCCTAATGTCTGCTGGGTCCTCTATTTTTGCTAGTGGAACTTAGGTACAGACTGTTCACGCTCTTCATTGCCCGATGCACCTTCATCACCAGCCTGCCGGGACCCTTCTCCTGAATAATATATTTGTTTATTCTTTTATTTTTATATCCCCTCTAACTCCCCTCTCTTTCTCCTTCCCCTTGGCAACGTTCAAATATGTTAGATGTGTGGTCTTTCATTTCTGTGTGTCCTTGTAAAACTGACAGTGTTGTTTTATGCACACATATATTTAATTTGCATAAATGGTACGGTAGTGTGGACCTCTTTTATTTTTCACATTTTCATACACGGCAACACATCAGTCTGGGAACATTTAGTCTGAATTCTAACCTGAATACTATTACATGAGAAGTGTACCAGGTTGTTTACCTATTATTTGCACTTAAACTCCTGAAACTAGATCACACTTAAATCTTCACTACCACAAAAAAACACTCTAATGGGGAGGTTCTGCATGGTCACCTTGAAAACTGATGTGACAATCTCTGCAAAAACACCCAGTAATTGGAATGGTGGGTCATGTGACATATATACTTAGCTTGACAATGTGTCACTGAGGGGGCTCGATGGCTGTCCCAGCTGCACATGGTCCCAGTGTCCTCACTTTGACAAGCCTTTTACCACCTGACATCTTGATTTCTCTCAATTCAATCTTCTCTAATTTTTAAAAAATTTCTCACCCAAATTTGTTTGAGCTTTTCTTAGAAAACTAGAAAATATTCAGGAGTTTGGAGAAGTCTTTCGTCCTGCATAGCCTTTGCTTTCAAGTTTTTTATATTATTTTATTCTATTTTTAGATCTTATTCTTTGCTATTTTCTTCTACAAACAAGAAAACTTCTAAAATATGTCATCTTCATTTTCAGTTCAATTTCCCTGTCAATTCTGTACATTACTATTGCTAAGCTACAACCTTTAAATGCATTAAAATTTTCTCACTTTTTAAAATAGTATGTTTTATTCTTTGAGAATTTCATACAATGTATTTTGATAATCACAATTTTTCACTTTTTAATTTTGTTTTTGAGATTATAATTAAATCTCTTTCTTCCTTTTCCTCTTTCCAGACCCTCCAAAATATCCCTCCTCACTCTCCTTCAAATTCATGGCCTCTTTTTTTCACTAATTGTTATTACATACATATGATATATATGTGTATATATATAGTATATATTTCTAGATATAACTAGTTCTGTCTGTATATGTTACTTGCATGTGTGTTTTCAGAGCTGACCATTTAGCAGTGGACAAACAGTTCATGCACTCTTTCCTGGGGAAGAGCACCTCTCCTGCTCCCAGCTTTCTTCAGTTGCCTGTAGTTCCTTGTGGAGGGTTGAGGCATGGCAGGATTTTACTCATGTGCTTTGGCATGTCCATTGGTGCCATGGCTGTTCCGCTCACATTTCAGCAGTTATATGGTGAGACTCTATGATGTTGACAGAAGACAGTGTCTCGTAGCAAACTCACTCATCCTCTGGTTCTTAGAATCTTTCTTCCCTTCTTCTGCAATGTCCCATGAACCTAGGTATGGGAGTATTTTGTACACATACCCATTGGGACTGGGCTCCACAACTCTGTATTTTGGTTGGTTATGGTTTTCTGTAATAGCCTCTGTCTGGTGCAAAGAGAAGTTTCCTTAATGAGGGGTGAAGACTACACTTATCTGTGGGCATAAGGACAAGTGTTTGTAGATTGTTGTCAGGTATTGTGCTGATTTAGTGAATTAGTGGTTGTAGATTCCCCTCCAATAATCACAACTTCACTAGCGCTGGGTCATTTGCTAGGAGTACCAAGCATGGTTTCCCTACGCCCAATTAGAGAGCTGTTGGTTACTACCAAGATATGTGTGCCACTAACTACTGATCCTTAGGAGCATTGTACCGTGCTGGTCATTGGTGTGGCTCATAGGCATCACAGTTCAGTAAGACTGTTGGTTGCCTCCCTCCTTTGGAAGTTTGCATGGCGCCTTCTGGTACCTTGATATCCAGTAGTCATGGAGAGGGCATTCAGGTAAGTCCCATCTCTGAGTCCTGTTCCCAAAGTACATGGTGTCTTTGTGGGGGCAAGGGGTTCCTTCCACCTCTCAGAGGCAAGCAAGGGCAACAGCAATAGGCAGTGTATTTGGACAGCTCTTGCCAACAATTCAAAGGAGGGTTCCTCTTGTCTGGTATTGGAGATTTTTCAGTGGTCCTTGGCTATTGGAGGGAATAATTTTAGCTCAGATGAGAAAGGTTTATTTAAGTTGTATGTGTATATTTATACATGGAATTATATGTGTTATAGGAGGTTTCTTGTTATTTTAGGTAAAGAGGTAATAGCAAGATTCCTTGTAGATTTGGGGCCCATCCTTATTATTATTTTAACACCTCCCCTGACTCCCTCAGGAGCCTCGTGTTCTGATTTCCCCAATGAGATCACCTCTCTTCTACCCTTCCCCTTCCATCCTCCTTGCACTTTCTTCTGTGTTTACCTGTTTTCTCTCCCTAAGAAGCCCCTACTTTCCCATTTCCTTGATCAGTTCATTTGTAACCTGCTAGGCCCCCCTGTGATTCCCCAATACCCCCACCCTGGCAATGGTCCCATTTTGCTTGCTTGATTCTGTGCTTCATACAGGCTATGTAGTCACAGCTGAAGATTTAGAGCTCCCTACCACCAATGAAAGAGAACACATGATGGTTGAATTTCTCGATCTAGGTTATCGCACTCAACATGATCTTTTCTAATTCCACCAATTTACCTGCAAATTTTGTGATTGCACTTTCTTTATAGCTGAATACTACTCTACAATGTGTGTGTGTGTGTGTGTGTGTGTGTGTGTGTGTGTGTGTGTGTGTGTGTGTGATTCTCATTATCCATTCATCAGTTGTAGGACAATTGGATCATTTTCTGAATTTTCTGCTTTCATGCAGAATTTTTATTTCTGACTTTGTCATAGCAAGATACATCTTCACTACATCTTCATTTAATTTATAGTCTCATATTTCATAAAACACAAAATTAATTTGGGGTGAAAACATAAAAACTTTCTAAAGTTTGCTATTTTTCATTTTCCTTTTGTAATTTGCTTTACATCATGTTTTCATACATTTTGCATGCTTTGCCTTTTCATCATCTTTGTGTAGCAAAGTTCGAAGAGAACTGGGTTTGTGACTAAACATCATGACTATATTTTTCTTGCGTCCCATATCTTTCCACTTGAATGCTTCCAAGTCACACCTGTTAAGCTTTACACAGGAAGATGAGCTCCTTCTTGTCCTTTCTCAGTAGTAGAATATTTTATTAACTTTCATAGAGGTACTGAGGATTTTTTTCTTTACTCACCACCAAGTAATCATGCCAGAATGCATCCTGACTGTTTGCCACCCAAATTTTCTAACTGAAACTCTATCTTTACAGTTCCAAATGCCAGCCACCTGCTAAGTCAACAGGCCAATCCTTCCTTATGCAGGACAATGTTCCCTGAGACTGTTGAGGTCTTTTTCCTCTTGTATTCAGTAAATTTTGTCTGGATATGTCAACCTTGTGTGTACTGAAGCTCCATTTTCCTCCAATCATTTCTCTTTACCTTTCGCGCTTAGTTTTGTCAACTTCCTGGCCTCTATCATTGACTACTCCACTTAAGGGTTAATGCTCTCCTCTTCTCTCTGACAGCCTCCATCTTGCCTTCTATGATTTTGTTTTCCACTTCCTTGTTTCATCTTCACTTATGACTTTTTCATCCTCTTTTAAAGATCACTTTTATAATTTTGTATTTTTAAATAGCATATAAACCATTGGGTGTGGGTTTCACTGTGACATCTTCCAGCATCGTTTGTTTATGTCCTTAATGCCCCCAGCAGCTCCCATTCTTTTCATGTCAGCTATGTTCTATTACCCTCTTCCTGTCACCTTCCCCACTCACCTAAAGACCTCTTTTTCCCTCTTCATTGTCCCTTTGCAGTTTATAACCTACACCTACATCCCACATACATGTTGCACACATATATGGAAATTAAAATGTGAAATCCATATGAGAAAAATACTGATAACTGTTTTTCTGAGTTTTGATTACTCTCTTAATATAATAGTTTCCAGTTACATCAATGTTCATGCAAATGCTACAATTTTATTTTTATGACTGAAAAAAATTTTGTGTGTGTGTGTGTGTGTGTGTGTGTGTGTGTACACGTCACATTTTCTTTATCCACTATTGATGGGCTTTGAGACTTGTTCTGTTTCTAGCTATTGTAAACAGTGCAACAATATATATGGATGTACAAGTGTTTCTGTGGATGGACAGACTTACACTCCTTTTGAGCACACAGCTAGGAGTGCTATAACTTGTTCTTTTCATTATGTGTCCGGGGTTGGGGTTATGTTAGGTTCAAGTGAGTGCACCTGAGATTGGAATGACAGGGGATTGTGAGCAGCCCAACACTGATGCTGAGAACCAAACTCAGGTCCTCTGGAAGAGCGGCACACACTCTTAACTGCTGTCATTTCTCCAGCCCCAGTCTTCTCCTATCTTAATGTATCTTCTTTGAGACATTGGGCTTTTTTAAAATCTCATTTTCACTAATTAATCTGATTTTGTAGGGAAGTGTTCATATTCTTTTTTTTTTCCCCTGACCTTTTTCTAGACTTTTTTTTTTAACAGATTTTATTATCTTTAAATGGAGGTTTTATCTTTTGGAGAAGATGTGGGCTAAAGGATGGGATGACGGGCAGACTGGGAGAGTGAGCTAGGACAGCTGGCCATTTGGAGTTAGGTGTTCTGTCTCTGAACTCTTCCAGACTTCGGACTCCGCCTTCTTCCCCTGTGATCTGAGTCTTACTCCTTCCTCAGATGGCATCTCTACTTATGTGCGCTTGGGAAAACTGTCTAACCCTTGCAATAAAATTGTGTATCTTCCGAGTTTTAATCTTGTGGTTTAGTGTTTATTTTCCTTCTGCTTTCTTCCTACCCTCCACTCTGCTATCCCCACCCCCACGTCTTGCTTCTTGTTGACACTGCGTGCCTACACAGTTCCCATGGCACCTCCCACCACCACTGTGTGGCACTCTAATGGACTAATGGGACACTTCTGAAGCCAACTCATCCTCGTGGATTTTCAGAGACCATATGCAGTGCTTATATTTGGAGATCTCGGCATGCTGATTGAAATCTGCGGAGCTGCATCTCCTCTGGGCGGAATGACTCAGTTTGGTCGGATTTAACCGACTACAGTTGAAACAGTGTGTCCTTCCTTCCTTTGTTGAGTGTAGAATTGCATTTGTTGGTTTAAAAATATTTCTGTCTTCAGCCAAAGGGATAAGTTAAAACACTTTTAATCGCTCAACATCTATATTGGAATGAGCGAGAAGTATACAGGAGATCAAGCAAAGAGAAAAGCTTGGAGGAAGGAAGCTACTCAAGCCTGAGACCAGACAGGTCTGCCCACCGAGTGCGTGGGTGAGGCCATCCGTAGGCCATGGGCTGGGAAATAAGAAGATGCGAGAGAGACCTAGGGCTTTAAAGCCAGATGTTCACTGAGGATTCAAATGATAAGACTGGGTGGAAGCATGTGGGGAATAGAAATGAGCTTAGACAGAGATGGGAATCCCAAATCAGAGCTGCAGCAGTGTTGAAGGTGAAGCCTTTGGGGTGTGGTTAGATCATGAGAGCTCAGATTTCACCAATGCATTATGCAATTGGTGGATTCAAAACTGAAGATGCTATTGAGGATGTTGAAGAGGCGGGGCCAGGTTGCAGTAAATAGGTCATTGGGAATACAGATTTAAAGTCATGCCCTCTCTTCCTCCGGCACCCCCCACCCTGTTCCTCCCCTTCAGTTTCTTGCCTTCGGTCTTCCTCTCTCTGTCTTTCCTTCCTAGATGCCACAGTGAACAGTTCTACACTGCCTCATTCTTCATCCCCCTTCCCACAGTGGTCTGCCTCACCACTCACCCAGGAACTGCAGAGCATAAAAACCATGGACAAAAACTTCTGAATGCACGGGCCAAAACACGCATACCCTTCCTTTGAGTGATTTATCTCATACTTTGACACAGCACCGGAAGGCTGACTAATACAGAATGAAAAGCAAGAGATGGTCCTGTAAGGGTTAATAAAAAGCAGATGCTGTAATGAAGTGTGATGGAAATAAACAAAGTAATGGTTAAAAGACAAAGAGAGTTCCAAAAATGGAGTTAATTAGCATGGCCCAATGAAAACTGGTATGTGATAAGGTCTCAAGAGCTGGCACTGCATTAAATAACATGGAAGTCACTGATAACCCTAATGAGAATACTTTCAGAAGCTGGATGAAGGCGAGCCTGCTATCAGAGGGATGGGCTCTGAATAGAGAATTTCCAAGTCTGGCTGGCAAATAGAGAAAACATTAAAGATGCCCAGCTATAAACAGAAAGACAAATAAAGAGCCAGTAGAGAGGATTAGTGTCAAGAAAATTTCTCATGCAATGATCCATCATATATAAGAGCTATAGACACCCCTATGGAAATAATAACTCAAATTTCTTTGGAAATTTAACTCAAGGGGATTTTGCCTACATAGGCTCATTTCAAATTCACCTCACTAGGCCATTTCAATGTTACTGATGAGGAAACGAAAGCCCAGAGAGATAAGAATGAAAGAGGTTTCCAAAGGATAAATAGAAGAAAATAATTAGCATATCATTTTGACCACAGCTTGCTTGGGCTCAGCCCCAACACTAAAGCCCTTCTCCATTTCAACATCCTTGAAGAGAGCAAAAGAAAGGTAGCATTTTAACTGAGACCAAGCCTACCATGTAAACTGTTGGACTGAAATCTACATTTTCATTTCCAATGGGATCAATTTGCAGGATCTATTTGGCTTCCTTATTAACTTCTCCAAAAAAAAATGTTCTCAACCCTGGTACTGTCATGCAAAGCTGGTACTAGCAAATTACCTGAATTATTTTACAGCTTAACAGAGCACAGTGGACCACCCCATTTACAAATAACCCTCAAGCAGAAAGGAGGAGGTAGGAGAAACTTGGCTTCTGTTGTCTGCTTTTGTAGCAAACTAGTCAATAGTAGCCCTCAGAGGATGCCTCTATGCTTGGGTAAAATGTTTTTGGAGCTTCAGTTCCCTCATAGAAAAACAATTTCTCCAAATGCACAACCATTTCTGCTGAGCCACTAAATAACTTCTGCCTGCCCGTGACAGGGACAGCCTTAAGGTGATATGATAGATGCCAAGTAAATAATCAGTCAATACACTGCTTTAAGCCTCCGTCTATCAGTTTGGCATTGTGTGGACTAATTAGATGATAAAATGTGATGAATGTGTATTAAACTCAGCCTCTCTCTGGAAGTTCCCAGGGGTCCTTTCCCATTTTCTAGCTGACCTTTTAGAGCTAAGCCTTATTGTATGTGAATGCAATTAAATCAATTTGTCAGATATTTGCATTAGTCTGGCTTGTTCAGAATTCAATTATTCAGTGTCACTTGACTGCCCTTCGGAGGAGTGAGCACTGGCCTGTGTTCAAGTGGTGGATAAGGCAGGAATGGGTAAGCTTGTTGGGGTTTAGACCTACAGATACTTTCATTCAGAGGGACCGCTGAGATCTAGTTGCCCACACTCCTCCTCCTCCCTTCGTCACCACAGGCGTTAAGCCTGCCTCTGCTAGAAGGGTGACTTTAATGAATCATGCAGCAGCACCTGTGAGCCTCGCTCCCTTACCTGCAGCTTAGGGTGGCCTTATTGTGAGTTCTCTCTGAAATCAAGCTGGAGGCTGGCATTCCAGTGCCAAGTGTTTATTGACAGAAGGGTGACACAGCGAGCCCAAGGGAGACAGTGAAGCCATGGCACGGGGGTAGGAAGAAGCATACCAGTAAGCAAGTGACCAGGGTGACCATCTGGGCTCCATCCTCCAGGGACTAGTGAAAACAAGGGGAAGAGGCAAAGGATTGTTCTACCCAAGAAGCCAGGAGCTTGAGTGGGCCTCTATCAGCCACCAATTGTTGTCGGTTATCAGCTGAGAACAGCCGTGGACATACTGGTTCCCTGCGCTGTAGGCTTGTCCTGAACACCACTGGCTGGACACATTTTTTCAGGCCAGAGAAAACCCTCAGGCTGTGAGGCACAGATGGAAAAAAGAAGATGGCGGCACACTGACAGCATACACCACAGGCATAGAAGAAAGTTCGCAGTTCACAATAACTAACATCATTATTACTAAAAATAGGAAGATGGCTTTTTTTTAACATGTGAATCCACTGTGGTCTTAACTTTACACAACGGGGAAAGGGCTGTGCTATAAGACAGTCTGCAAGCCTAGAGTGGAGACATGCAAAAACGAGGATTCTTGAATTGTGTTTTTAAGGATGACTGTATGTTCAGCTGCGTACAAGGTGTGGTGGTTTGAATAAGAATGGCCCCCAAGGCTTATATATTTGAATACTTAGTCATCAGAGAAAGACTACTTACAGGGAGCAGGAGGTGTGGCCTTGTTGGAGTGGGCATGGCCTTGTTGAAGGAAGTATGTCACTGGGGGTGGGTTTGGGGTTTCAGAAGCCTAATCCAGAAGGAGTGACTCTTTCTTCCTGTTTCCTGTGGATCCAGATGTGGAACTCTCAGCTCCTCCAGCACCATGTCTGCCTGCATGCTGCCACACTTCCCACCATGCTTATAACACAGTAAACCTCTGGAATTGTAAGCCAGTCCCAAGGAAATGCTTTCCTTTACAAGAGTTGCCATGGTCATGGTGTCTCTCCACAGCAATAGAACAGTGATTAAGACACAAGGAAAACAGGCATTTTCTATGATGTAAAGACATGACAAAGTGTATGTTCAGTGATCTGCCTGGAGTTTAGAACAGCTGATATGAGAGAGCTTAGTGTTATAACACAAAATTCAAGTCATGAGAGAATTTCTATGGCATTCAAAGGCATTAACAGTACTGTATAATCCTATAAGAAACCAGCAGCTGCAGGGTAGTGGGATACACTAATACTGAGCATTCTCATAGGTGCTTTGATGACACACAAAGGAAATCATTTGTAATAGAAATAAATAGATTAATGAAGAGGAGTTTACAATATCTACTTCATATGAATAAGAGAAAATGTAACAAGCATTTATGTGAAAGGGACGGCATGGTTTTCATTGAGCCAGCATGTTGCATTACTTCAAAGGGAAAAAAAGTTAATTCAAGCTTAGATCACGTTAGCGTTAATAGAAATAGTGTCATGTTCAGATTCATGGGTGGTGGAGTCACACTTGTCTTGTTATCTGACCAACTCGGGAAGCAGGTGTCCAATTTCAAATGGCACACCCTTTAAAGGGGACGTGAGTACACTAGAGCAAACTCAGAGAAGGGTGAGCAGACACTGGAGTCCAAAGGCAATGTAAAAAACACAGCCCAAGCTGGCTTCCGTGATGAGCAAGAGAGGTGACTTACACTGCAAACGTCCAGAGGCTGAGATGCCAACAAAGCAGTGCTTTAGCCAGAGGAGGAAATCAAGAGCACTGACCACAGCAGGTGGTCAGTGCTGGGAGGGAGCTCCAGTCTTGAGGGTGCCCAGCAGTCAGAGAGAAGGAGGCCTGTCCAAAAGGTTTGATAGGATACTAGTTCCACTGGTGAACTCGTATCCCAAAGCCTACGGCAGCCTAAATATTCTGGTTCGGTGACAGTAATCATGAAGGCATGCCACAAGAAGGGTTAACTAGCAGGGAAAAACCACAGAGTCCAAAAACAAAGGATAGCATATCTCTGGAGTCGGATAGGAAGGCTGGATTAGGGGGAATGAGAAAACTGTCAGGAGTTCCCTTTTGATTCTATAAAGGAGGTGACAAGTATCAAGGGTCTGACCTTATGAGCTATGCAATAGCAACAGTATTAGCAGTAGCCCCTGAAGAGGAGGAGGAACTAAAATAGAAGAGAGAGAGAGAGAGAGAGAGAGAGAGAGAGAGAGAGAGAGAGAGA
>OU015757.1:4193137-4203957 GCA_907169655.1 Acomys percivali | reverse complement strand
AGATAGATAGATAGATAGATAGATAGATAGATAGATAGATAGATAGACAGACAGATAGATAGAAAGATAGATAGATAACAAGTCATCATGGGATGCCAAGCAATATATCCAGATTTCTTTATTATTTACATCCCAGTCATAGCCTTCTCCCTCCTCTTCTCCTAGTCCCACCCTCCCCTTAACTTCTCCCTTCCCTCTCCCCTACTCCTCAGAAAAGGGGAGCCCCACTAACCACCCACCACAGCTCATCAAGTCACATCAGGATTGAGTTCCTCCTCTTCCCCTATGGTCTGGCAAGGTACCATCATAGGAAAGTGAACAAAAAGCAGGCAGCAGAGTCCATGTCAGAGACAGCCCCTGCTATCCTTGCTACTGGACCCATATGAAGCCTGAGATGCTCACCTACATCTATGTAAAGAACCTAAGTCCAGTCCACGCATGGTCCTTGGTTGGTGTTCAAACTCCACAGGCCCCTCTGGGCCCTGGTCAGTTGGCTTTTTTTTTTTTTTTTTTTTTTTGGTCTTCTTGTAGAGTTCTTGTTACCTCTGGGTCCTTTTATTTTTGCCCCCTTCCCACTTTTCCACTAGACTACCTATGGCTTCACCCAATGTTTGGCTGTGAGTCTCAGCATCTATTTCAGAGTACTGCTGAGTGGAACCTCTCAGAGGACAACTCTGCTAGGCTCCTGTCTGCAAGCATAGCAGAGTATTGTTAATAGTGCCAGGGGTTGGCTCTCCTCCATGGGGTGGGTCAGGTTGAGCCAGGCTGGGTTGGACATTCCCTCAATCTCTGCTCAATCTGCTCTGTCTTTATCCCTGAATGTTTTATAGACAGGGTAAATTTTGGATCAGAGTCTTTGTGGATAGGTTAGTGTTCTCCTCCCCCCACTAAAAATCTTGTCTAGTTAGAGGGTGTCCTCTTCAGTCTCCATGGCCGCTGCTACTAGGAGTCTCAGGATAGTCCCTCTTATATCCTCCCAGAGGCTTGTTCTGTTTCAGCTTGTCACAGAGATGCCCCGACCCACAGCTTCTCTTTTCTCTGCACGCCTCCTGTCCTCCTGCCACAGCTCTCAGGTCTGATCTCCACCCTTATTTCTCTCTGAATTCACTCTTCTGTATTGTTCCATCTCTTCAACAACAACCTCTGTCTGCTCTTTTTCCCCTCCTGAGTGAGATGTAAGCATCCTCCTTTGGGTCCTCCTTGTTACTTGTCTTCTTTTAGTCTGTGAATTAAAGTATGTTGATCCTCTACTAACTGTCTAAACTCTGCTTTTAAGTGAGTACATACCATATGTGTCTTTCTGGGTGGGTTACCTCACTCAGGATGATCTTTTCTAGTTTCATCCATTTGCCTGCACATTTCATGGTTTCCTTGTTTTTAATGGCTGAGTGGTATTCCATTGTGTAAATGTACAACAGTTTCTTTTTTTAACTTTTTTTTATTAATTTATTCTTGTTACATCTGAATGGTTATCCCATCCCTTGTATCCTCCCATTCTTCCCTCCCTCCCATTTTCCCCTTATTCCCCTCCCCTATGACTTTTCCTGAGGGGGATTACCTCTACCTGTATATGCTCATAGAGTATCAAGTCTCTTCTCGGTGACCTGCTGTCCTTCCTCTGAGTGCCACCAGGTCTCCCCTCCAGGTGACATGGTCAAATGTGAGGCACCAGAGTATGTGAGAAAGTCATATCCCACTTTCCACTCAAGTGTGGAGACTGTTCTGACCATTGGCTAGATCTGGGTAGGGGTTTAAAGTTTACCGCCTGTCTTGTCCTTGGCTGGTGCCTTAGTTTGAGCTGGACCCCTTGGCCCAAATCTGCCTATCATAATGTTCTACTTGTAGGTTCCTAGGACCCACTGGATCCTTCTACTTTGCTATTCTCCCATGCTTCTCTCATCTAGAGTCCCAATAGGATGTCCTCCTCTCTGTCCCAGTTTACTGCTAAGTGAAGGCTTTCATGGGACATGCCCCTTGGGCTAGTATGCAGATATAAGTGAGTATATACTATTTGAGTCTTTCTGCTTCTGGGTTAACTCACTCATTATGACATTTCTAGCTCAATCCATTTATCCACAAATTTCGGGAATTCCTTGTTTTTAATAGCTGAGTAGTATTCCATAGTGTATATGTACCACAGTTTCTTTATCCATTCTTCTACTGAGGCTGTTTCCATGATCTGGCTATTATGAATAAGGCTGCTATGAACATGGTTGAGCAAATTTTCTTGTTGTGTGCTGGAGCCTCTTCTGGGTATATTCCAAGGAGTGGAATAGCTGAGTCTTGAGGAAGCTTTATTCCCAGTTTTCTGAGATAGCACCAGATAGATTTCCAAAGCTGCATTCCCACCAGCAATGAAGGAGTGTTCCTCTCTCTCCACATCCTCTCCAGCATGTGGTGTCGCTTGAGTTTTTGATCTTAGCCATTCTGATGGGTGTAAGATGGAATCTCAGAGTTGTTTTGATCTGCATTTCCCTGATGACTAAGGAGGTTGAGCATTTCTTTAAGTGTTTCTCAGCCATTTGATATTCCTCTGTTGAGAATTCTCTGTTTAGTTCTGAGCCCCATTTCTCAATTGGTTTATTTGGTTTGGTGGTGTTTAATTTCTTGAGTTCTTTATATATTTTGGATATTAGACCTTTGTCAGATGTAGGGTTGGTGAAAATCTTTTCCCAGTCTGTAGGCTGTTGCTTTGTTCTCTTGACAGTGTCTCCAGCCTTACAGAAGCTTCTCAGCCTCATGAGGTCCCATTTATTAATTGTTGACATTAAGGCCTGGGCTGTTGGTGTTCTATTCAGGAAGTTGTCTTCTGTGCCAATATGTTCCAGGCTCTTCCCCACTTTTTCTTCTAACTGACTTAGTGTCTCTGGTTTTATGTTGAGGTCTTTAATCCACTTGGATTTGAGTTTTGTGCAAGGTGACAAATATGGGTCCAGTTGCACTTTTTTTACACATAGACCTCCAGTTAGACCAGCACCATTTGTTGAAGATGCTATCCTTTTTCCATTGAATGGATTTGGCTTCTTTGTCAAAAATCAAGTGCCCATATGTGTGGTACCACAGTTTCTTTATCCATTCTTCAGTTGAGAAACATCTAGGTTGTTTCCAGATTCTGGCTATTACAAATAAAGTTACTATAAACATAGTTGAGCAAATGTCCTTGTTGTATGGTGGAGCATCTTTTGGGTCTATGTCCAGGGGTGGTATTGCTGGGACTTGAGGTAGAGCTATTTTCAGTTTTCTGAGAAAATGATGGAATGATTTCCAAAGTGGTTGTACAAATTTGCACTCCCACCAGCAATGGAAGAGTGTTCCCCTTTCTCCACATCCTTACCAGCAGGTGCTGCCACTTAGCCATTCTGACAGGTCTAAGATAGAATCTCCCAGGCATTTTGATTTGCATTTCCCTGATTATTAAGGCTGCTGAGCACTTTTTTAATGTTTCTTGTCCATTAGAAATTCCTCTGGTAAGAATTTTCTGTTTATCTCTGTGCCCTCATTTTTAATTGGGTTATTTTGTTTGTTGGTGTTTAATTTTTTTAGTTCTTTATCTATTTTTGCATATTAGCTCTCTGTCAGATGTAGGATTGATGTAGATCTTTTCCTGATCTGTAGACTGCCTTTTTATTATATTGACAGTGTCCTTTGCCTTACAGAAGCTTTTCAATTTAATGAGGTCCCATTTATTAATTGTTGATCTTAGAGCCTGAGCTGTTGGTGCTCTGTTCAGGAAGTTGTCTCCTGTGCCAATGAGTTCAAGGCTCTTCCCCACTTTCTCTTCTAATAGATTTAGTGCATCTGGTCTTATGTTGAGGTCTTTAACCCACTTGGACTTAACTTCTGTGTAGGGTGATAAATATGGATCTATTTGTATTTTTCTACATGTAGACATCCAGTTAGACCAACACCATTTGTTGAAGATGCTTTCTTTTTTCCATTGTATGGGTTTTTGACTCCTGTGTCAAAAATCAAGTGTCTGTAGGTATGTGAGTTTACTTCTGGGTCTTTAATTTGATTCCATTGATCACCCAGCCTATTTCTATGCCAGTACCATGCTGTTTATAATTGTTCTTTCATGGTCTGTAGAAAGTTGTGTTGGTATTTTGATTGGGATTACATTGAATCTGTAGGTTGTTTTTAGTAAGATAGACATTTTTTTACAATGGTAATCCTACCTTTCTTTCCCTTTTCTGATATCTTCTATAATTTCGTTCTTCAGAGACTTGAAGTTCTTGTCATATAGGTCTTTGCCTTGCTTGGTTAGAGTTACACCAAGATACTTTATATTATTTGTGACTATTATGAATGGTGTGGTTTTCCTGATTTTTTTTTAGGCCATTTGTCATTTTTACACAGGAGAGCTACTGATATTTTTTTATTTATCTTGTATCTAGCCAATTTGTTGAAGGTGTTTATCAGCTATAGGAATTCTCTAGTATACTATCATATCATCTGTAAATAGTGATACTTTGACTTCTTCCTTTCCTATTTGTATCCTCTTGATCTCCTTTAGTTGTCTTACTGCTCTATCTGGGACTTCAAGTACTATATTAAAGAAACAGAAAGAGAGAGAGAGTGGACAGCTTTGTCTTGTCCCTGATTTTAGTGGTATTGCTTTGAGTTCCTTTCCATTTAATTTGATGTTGGCTATCAGTTTACTGTATATAACTTTTATTGTATTTAAGTATGGTCCTTGTATCCCTGATCTCTCCAAGACTTTTATCATGAAGGAATGTTAGATTTTGTCAAAGGCTTTTTCTGCATCTAATGACATGATCATGTGATTTTTTCTTTCAGTTTGTTTATATGGTAGAGTACATTGATGTATTTTCATATGTTGAACCAGCCCTGCATCCCTGGTATTAAGCCTACTTGCTCATGATGGATGATGGATGAATTTAATGTGGGGTTTTTTATTCTTTTTTTTTTTAGTATTTTATTGAGTATCTTTGCATCGATGTTCATGAGTGAAATTGGCCTGAAATTCTCTTTCCTTGTTGAGTCTTTCTGTGGTTTAGGCATCAGGGTGACTGTGGAGTGGCACATGGTTTAATACCAGACATTTGGAAGGCAGAAAAAGGCTGATCTCTGTGAGTTCAAGGCCAGCCTGATCTACATACCAAATTCTAGGCCAGATAGGGTTACATACTAAGACTAGGTCTCAAAAACATTTTCTGAACAGCATATTAAGACATACTCAACATCACTAAAAAAATGAAAATGAAAACCCCAATGAGATAGAATTGCACACCTACCACAATGAATACAATTGAAGAACCCCAGTGTTGGTATTGAGGAAATGGCTCTGTCAGGGAGATTGACTGCCAGACAAGTGTGTGACCTCAAGACCCATGTAAGAACACAGAGCTTTATATCCAGCACTCTACTAGGAGACAAGAGAAGTAAGAGAATCTCCCAGAAGTCCATGGGCCAGCTAACCTGGCATTCACTAAACAAACAACAAAGAGTAAGGCAGCTATGAACATGGTTGAGCATATGGCCCTGTTGTGTGGTAGTGCATCTTCTGGGTATATTCCAAGGAGTGGAATAGCTGGGTCTTGAGGAAGCCCTGTTCCCATTTTTCTGAGAAAGCGCCAGATAGATTTCCAAAGTGGTTGTACTAGTTTGCATTCCCACCAGCAATGCAGGAGTGTTCCTCTTTCTCCACATCCTCACCAGCATATGGTGTCAGTTGAGTTATTGATCTTAGCCATTCTGATGGGTGTAAGATGGAATCTCAGTGTCGTTTTGATTTGCATTTCTCTGATGAGCTGCCTTATTCATAATAGCCAGAACATGGAAACAGCCTACGTGTCCCTCAGTAGAAGAATGGATAAAGAAACTGTCGTACATCTACACTATGGAATACTACTCAGCTATTAAAAACAAGGAATTTCCAAAACTTGTGGACAAATGGATTGAACCAGAAATTATCATAATGAGTGAGTTCACCCAGAAGCAAAAAGAGTTAAATGGTATATACTCACTTATATCGAGACACTAGTCCAAGGGGTACGTCCCTATGAAAAACTTTACCTATCAGGAAAGTGGGTCAGAGGGGAGGACATTCTATTGAGACTTTAGGGGTGAGAAGCCTGGGAGAATGAGGAAATAGAAGGATCCAGTAGGTCCTGGGAAACTACAGGTGGGTCTGGGCCCTGGGGTCCTCCTCAAACTATGGCACCAGCCAAGGAAAATATAAGCAGTAAACTTCGAACCCCTACCCAGCCTAGCCGATGGACAGGTCATTCTCCACCGTTAAGTGGAGAAGGAGATCTGACTTTCACACAAACTCTGGTGCCCCATAGTTGACCATGTCCCTTGCATGGGGAGGCCTGGTGGCACTCAGAGGAAGGATAATAGGTCACCAAGAAGAGACTCGATACCCTATGAGCATATACAGGGGGAGGAGGTCCCCCTCAGTCACAAACATAGGGGAGGGGAGTAAGGGGGAAGCGGGAGGGAGGGAGGAATGGGAGGATACAAGGGATGGGCTAACAACTGAGATGTAATATGAATAAATTAATAAAAAATAAAAATTTAAAATAAAAAAACAACAAACAACAAAGAGAACCTGTTTCAAACAAGATGGAAGTTTAGGACCTGAGAGGATCTCTCTCTCTCTCTCTCTCTCTCTCTCTCTCTCTCTCTCTCTCTCTCTCTCTATCTATCTATCTATCTATCTCCTATTCCATGCCATGGTATGGCTCTGAGAGAGAGAACAGCCAGAGACATCTGGAAGAGTCCAGAACAGAGAAAGAAAGAAGTAGACTGAGCATGGCCAAATGGATCTGGCCGTAAGAGAAGCAAAAGAGCAGAGAGATTTTTTTAAAAGGACAATGAGGGTGACTACATGAGAGCAATAGGGAGATGGGGCAGGAGTGGGGTTAGCTGAAGCAGCAGGATTATAAGGAAAGTGAGTTGCTGGGTGTGGGGGAAAGCCTGTAAACTGGGGGAGTTTAGTGTGAGAGGGGAAGAGTAATGGATTTGAAAATGTAACAAGTGCTTGTGGCATTGAGGGAGCAGGAGGCCAGTGTGAGCTTTGACATGCCAATAGGCACCACAGATCACCATTTGTCCCTTCTGTGTTTTGTAATTTGGAGAAGTAGAGTTGCCTTTAGACTTGACCCCTCCCCCACTGCCTTGCTCCTTTTTTAAATAAATAAATATTTTTTAAAGAGTCCCAGTGTTTATGAGGGTATAGAGGAATTTTCACAAATTAAAACAATACAGCCAACTTGCGTTCACTGTCTCTTTTAAAAATTTCTACCCCAAACACCCAGCAGTTCCATCTCTAGGTACTTAGGGTTAAAGGATAGCACTGTTGCCGTGAAGACTGGTGTACAGTAACGAGCAGCTTTATTAGCCCTGGCCTAAAACTATAAAGCTGATTTTCATACCCTAAAGTCATAAAATGAAACATTCCTGAACAATAAAACAATATTTTTTAAAGAATGCTCATTACACACAACACATACACATTGAATTTTAAAATGATTACACAGAGAAAAAAAGAATGCATCCTATGTGAGTCTATTTAAATAAGTCCTAAGAAGTGCAAACTGGTGAATAATGACAGAAAGAAAATCAGTATTGCTTGAGGGAAGAGCAAAGAAGGGACCAAAGGAGTAAATTGGAAAAAGCCCGGTGGGGGACATCTCAGGATAATCACCTCATTCCTTATCTTAGTGGGTTAGCAGATCCACAAGTGCAAATGTCAAACCTCATCAAAGTGTACAAGGATCCAGATTATTTACCTTTGGCCAAGTATTTCTTTACAAAGATGCTAAAAAATGTATATATTGTTGAAGAATGCATAGACACTTCCAGAAGATGTTGGGGCTTTCTCCAAACTTGGAGTAGGCATAGCCTGAGTAATACAAAGACTGACCCAGCAACAAAGATGAAACAATAATGATCAAGTGGCATCCTGGGAATGAACTTCATTCATTCTGGCATAAAAGCTCACATTAAGGTGTGAGATATAAAATAAGCTGACAGGAAGCAAGTAAGAGGATTCTGAAATGTCAGAGTAGAGGTGTCCATCCCTTACCTCCTCCATTAAAAAAAAAAAAAAGAACCAAACAAGTCAATTCCTTCCTTGGTGAGTGGTGATGACACAGCCCTAGAATGCAAAGAGAGATACGTGAGAGTCCTGTAGGTTGTGAGGACTTGTGAAAGAAACACAGAGAAGAATGGAACCCACCTACAATCACACCCCCAGATGTGGGTTCAAGGGTCTCCTCAGAACAGGGGATAGTGTAAACCAGAGGGTCACAGAGGACTCATCACCATAGACACCAGCAGTCCCACATACAGGAAAGTCCTCTAGGTCTTACAGTTAGGGGGGTTACCTGTGGTGTGCATATTAGAACACCTTTGAGAAGGCCCTCACAATGCCCCCCAACATCCAGACCACAGACAGCTGACACGTGACTAGACTTGGCAACATAATTGTAAACTTGGTGACCCAACTCACATGGAATCCTGTCCTATAAATCAGCATGGCCCTGGCATGTGGCACAGGCATAAAAACCTTACCAGAATCAATTTCAATGGCTTGCTCAAGACACTGGTAAAGCATGAACAAGTAGCCCACCGAAACTTGAGTTTTATGTAAAATAATAAAATAGAAAATCTCAGAGAAATAACCAAGGCTGTGTGATGGCTGATGTTGATGTCAGTTTGACTAGACTAGGAAATCTCTAGAACACTGGCAACGCTCACCTATGAGTGTGTCAGTGGGGGCATTTTCAGGGATAGCCTTGGTGGTCTTGACCTAATGGACAGATACTCCTTGATGGATCATAACAATGGCATGTGGGGAAAAGGGGAAAGAGAGATGGGGAATAGTTGGAGGAAGTAAGTCACTGGGTACTTGCTCTTACACACAGTGTCTTGCCCTTGTTTCTTCCCTGCCTCTGTTTCCTGTCTACAGGAAAGTGAAGCAGCTTCTGGGTCAAGCTCTCTCTTCATTGTGGCATTCTGCCTAAGAGCAGAGGCCAAGCAACCATGGGCCAAGACCCTCTGACACCATGAGACAAAAAGACTCTTTCCTTTGAGTGGCACTCTGTCGCAGCCACAGGGTAACTAGTACATTCCACATGGTGGGTAGAAAGGGGAGAGAGACGTCTGAATCTAGAAGAACACAGAAAACAAAGAACTAGAGTCTGGAAAAATGAACCACTCAGAAATAATCCCCAGAGGAAAGCCAGTCTCCTTGCTCATGAGTGAGCTTGCAAAAGACCTAGACAGCAAGTTCCCCACCACTACAATCCAGAGAGTCCACAGAGATCTTTCCCCGAATGCTTCTTCTGCTGGCCAGTGCTTTGAAACAGATGCTGAGACTCACAGCCAAACATTGGGCAAGGCGCGAAGAGTTCTGTGGAAAATTGGGGGGGTGGGGAGTAGGGGAGAGAAAAGGATCTGGAGGTGAAAAGAGCATCACAAGAAGACAAACAGAGCCAACTAACCAGGGTCCAGAGGAGCTTTCTGAGACTGAAGCACCAACCAAAGACCACTCACGAACTGGACTTAGGCCCCCTACACAGATGTAGCTGATGAGCAGCTCAGGCTTCATGTGGGTCCTTTAATAAGGGAAACGGGGGCTGTCTCTGACATGGACTCTTACCAGCTTTTCAATTACTTCCCCCTGACAGGACTACCTTGTCAGGCCACAGGAGAAGAGGACATGATCAGTCCTGATGTGACTTGATGAGCTGGGGTAGATGGGAAAGGGGGGCTCTCCTTTTCTGAGGAATAGGGGAGGTGAAGAGGGAGGGAGGGTGGAACTGGGAGGTGAGGGGGGATGGGGCTGTGACCAGGATTAAAGTGAATTAATTAATTAAAAATTAATTATTTTTTAAAACAGCTTCTGCTGGCAGCGCTGGGAGACTACAGCACTATCTAGCTGGACCCCAACAAGAGTGATGAACATTTCAGTATTGCTGGGTGGAGGTCTGTTCTCTTCTTCCTGGAAGCCCGTCCTCAACGGATGCGAACCTTCCTGTAAATTATGCATATAATCAGTGAGGCTTCCCACCAAGTGTGCTGTTTTCCCCTCCCAGATACAAAGCACACATTCTCTCCACACTCTGGTGGCCCTGAACCCAAAGGCACCACAGTGCTCTCCAACCACGTGCAGAGCACTGACATGGTAATTGCCTTAGAAATTTGTTTTCTCGTGTATTTTGGCTGCAGAAAAACAACACACCTCCTCTCTTTCCATGTTTCTTGTAGATTTATGTAAATAGACCCAAAGCAAACCAGGCAAAGGGATTATAAAATGGGAACGAACCCTGTTGGTCCACAGCTGCCAAGATGAAAGTATAAAATACACCACATGGGATTCCTATTGATGGATGAGATCGTCTGTGGTGGTTTTGATGAGAATGGCCCCCCGAAGGCTCATAAGTTTGAACAGCTTGTCCCTAGTTGGTGGAACTGTTTGAGAACGATTGGTAGATATGGCTTTCCTGAGTGAGCTATGTCAGTGGGGCAGGCTTTGAGGTTTCAGAAGACTGGAGCCATTCTCAGTACACTTATTCTCTCTGTGTCTCTGTCTGTTTCTCTTTGTCTCTCTTTGTATGTGTCTCTGTCTGTCTCTCTCTCGCTCTCTCTCTCTCTGTGTCTATCTGTCTCTGTCTGTCTCTCTGACTCTCTGTCTCTATCTCTCTGTCTCTCTTTCTCTCTGTGTCTGTCTCTCTCTGTATGTCTGTCTCTGTCTCTCTATCTCTGTCTTTCTCTGTCTGTCTCTGTCTCTGTCTCTGTCTGTCTCTCTCTCTCTCTCTCTCTCTCTCTCTCTCTCTCTCTCTCTCTCT
>OU015757.1:4152252-4182831 GCA_907169655.1 Acomys percivali | reverse complement strand
TCTCTCTCTCTCTCTCTCTCTCTCTCTCTCTCTCTCTCTCTCTCTCTGTGTGTGTGTGTGTGTGTGTTGATCTTTATTGAGTATAACACAGAATATTACAGACAATAGAATCCTAAATCTTTTTTTCCTGGTTTAAAACATTTTTAATTAATTAATTTATTCAGATTACATCTCAATTGTTCTCCCATCTCTTTTACCCTCCCGTTCCTCTCTTCCTCCCGCTTTCACCCTATTCCCCTTGCCTATGTCTGTGACCGAGGGGCACCTCCTCCCCCACTATATGGTCATAGGCTACCAAGTCTTGTCAAGACTTGCTTATTCTTTCTCTGAGTGCCACCAGGCCTCCCCACCACAGGGAAGTGGTCAAATATGGAGCACCAAAGTTCACATCTGAGTCAAGTGAATTCTTAGAAACAATACATTCATTGAAATTTTGTAACTTTCAAAGGTGAGAAAGTTGATACACTCAAGCCACCACCAGCCAATGGGAAATGGAAAACAGTAAAGAAATCCCCAAGTACCTTACCTGGAGTGGGGCAGTCCCAGGCATACTTCACATGGTTGCTAAGATCTCAGCATGAGTTGCCCACTGTGGTCGCCTGCTTATGACTCCATCCTCTATTGAGCTTTCTCTCATCTCTATCTCACCCTTCTTGATTACTCTATCTTGCTTCCTAGCATTACCTATTGTACTCTCTCAACTTTTGAGAACAATTGCCCATATGAGAGTGAGCTCTTTAATGGAGAAATACCTGTGAAGGCAAAAGGAGAAGGTTCGAGAAAAGACAGGTAGACTTTCCTTTAGAACACAGTACAGGACTCGTGCTGCGAAGGAGATGGAGGCATAGGTATAGTTGGGCAAGACAGTTCCACGACAAGTTTAGCCAGTCCACTGAAGGGTTCTCAGATCAAAGCTACCAGCCAGTTCTCAGTTCTCTAACATCTTACAAGAATGAGCCTGATTTGATGGTCTCACCATGCTCACTTAATAGCAGAAGGTAGCCAGTGATGAATGTATCTTTGGCCTGAGTTTAGCAGTGGACCCAGAAGGGTAAGGATATAGCTGTCAGTCAATTGTGCTTCCTACACAGCACATCTGAATATTGCACTTTCCTGAGCACTGCATGTCCCAAGTGACTCTGTTTGAAGGATCTTCTTGGGTTTGGGGGGTAGTGATGGTAACGGTGGGTAGAAATTGGTGGGAGTGATGGTGCGGGTAGAATTGGGTAGTCAACCCAAACTAAGATGTTAAGGATGCTTAGGAATAGATCCGGTACAGAAAGAAACAAAACCAAAAGTTAACATTTAACTACCTGGATCCAACATTCATGTTGTCAAATAATGTGTTTCATGGCAAAGTTAAATAATTTTATACCTTTCTGCTTCTTGTTTATTGATTTTTGTCTTTGTGGCTGATATTTAAATTAGATGCTCTTGGATTTCCAACAATTACAAAAAAAATGGTATAGACTAATGCAGATATCCTAGGTATTGATTTTTCTAGTACTGATGTGAATTTTGTGTCCTTTCTCACTGGAAAGCTGGCCTGTATGGGGGTTGGAATATCTGTTCATTTATTATGGTAAAGTCTTGATTGTCAACTCTCTCCTTGATCAGATTATCCAACAGCTCCTTGGCTACTATGTAACATGTGATTATTCATCCATAGACTAATCATTCCATCCCAGCGGCTCATAAAATAGATTGTATATGTTCATCAGAAGGTTGACGTGAACATCAGAGACATGGTCAAATGCTCAAGGCCCTGCCATGTTGGGAAGAAAATTTTACTCCATTTTTCTTGAGGTAGTGTCTTGTATTTTCTCTGTTTTATACTTTAGCTCATTAAAGGAGCAGTTTAGACTTCCTGCTGTTCTCTTGCAATGCAGGGCTTGTTGCCCACCTGCTAGTCTGACTTCTGTCACTCTGTGCAAGCCTGCCTGGTAGGAGTGAGTTAAGTGGGAAAACACATAGGAAGGTAAAGTAAAGGAGAAAGTTAATAAAAGACAGATCACAGTAATGATGTTTGGAAAACCCAAATGGAAACCTACAATTATATATGTTTACATGTACATGTACACAAACACATACACATGTGTGTGTGCACACACACACACATTTAATTTCTATTACCTTATACAAGAAACTGACGCTCCTCCAAGAAGCCATAGTTTATTGGACAAAAACTAATGTCATATTTGGGATCCCTACATTTGAGTTGTTGGTCAGAGAGTTTCCAGAGACTCCATGGTACAATACAGGCTATTGTCACAGCTCTGGGTTACTAAAAAGTACCTGATGGTAGGACACCACACACTTTGATCACAGGACATGGGAAATCATGCTGGTGCTAACCTGTAAGCTTCCCGTAACTGCTAGCTAGCTTTCACAATGCCAGAAGGTGCTGTGCAGGTTGTTGGTGGAGAAAAGCCATCAATAGTATTGTGACCTGCACAAGCTACAACAATGATTAGTCTGGCCGGCAAAGTGTGCGCATTGGTGCAATAGCGGCATGATGGTAATGGGGGTAATCAACAGCCTTCTTGTCAGATTTAAAAACCACTCCATAGGAAGGAACTTGGGTAGAAACTGTATACCTACCCAAGACCCCTGGCTGGGGAGACCGTAGATCCTATGGGAAAAGCTATTTCTATTATTTGGCTAATTGAACGTAGTATCAAACTACCTTCTAAATACTTCTCTCTATACTCAGAGGAGTTAGATGAAGTCTCAGTCCTCGTCAGAGACGTGTATTTGTGTAGTGGATGAGGTTAACACGAAGACTCACAATGATCCAAGAGCAGAGAATAAGTGAAGGTAGAGCGGAACATCTCTATCACATGCCTCCCCACCAGGTGCAGGGTACATAGTGGGAGAGGATGATGAAAGACTGTAAGAGGCAGCAGGCAGGAAGGACTGCCACACAACAGTATCTTCTGGACATGAGAGATCGGCTTCATACATGAGCTAACTCTCAATAGCTACGGATGCCTGCTCAAGCTGAAGCCGGTCAGCAATCCAGCGTGGATGAGGAAGGTGCATCCCTGACTAGTAGCCATTGACCAGCGTGGATGAGGAAGGTGCATCCCTGACTAGTAGCCATTGATAGTCGATGACTGCTGGGAAGGGACAGCCGTTTTCTTCAAGGGTGTGGCCCCCGGTAGGTTGTCCACACTTCAGGGATAATCCTTCCATCCATGTACTTATGAGCATCACTAACTAGACTCAGTGACTCACTAAAAACAAATAAGAGGGTATGAAGTGGAGGAGGGGTCCGGGAAGAGTATCCAGGGGCAACTGGGGATGGATGTGATCAAATTACACTGTGTGCATGTATGAAATTCTCAAATAATAAACGAAAATTTTAAAGTAGCATCCCTGCTTTCAATGTAGCCAAAACCCACATGCACATTTCTTTCTATAAGTATGTTATTAATATGTCGCATTGAGCTTTTTAATGGGGTTAAGTGTGATTTCTGCACACACTGTAGTATGCACTGGTGAACTCTGACTTTCCTCTGGCAAGAAAAGAGGTCAAGGAATCATAGTCCACTGTCCCTGTCTGGTTTTAAAAAATGTAGTTAAAGAGGCAAACTAGCTTAAAAAATCAAAGGGCATGCTCTTATTGGTCAATTTGGGAAACATCAACTTGAGGGGAAAAACATTCCTTTTGCCTAAGGAGTCTGTATTATTATATATTATTCCTATTGTATATTAACATATTATATTATGCTATGCATATTTAACATGTATTATAATGGTATTTTTATATAATATAGTATACTTTTATATTATATTGTAGTGTTATTATATTGTAGTGTAGTGTAGTACATTATTATAATGTAGTGATGATGTTATATTGTATTCTTAACTGTAGCCAACCAAGGATACAGAGAAATGTCCTCTTTTGAAATCTTCCTTTTTTTTTTTTTTTTTTTTTTGTTAGTTAATACAGCCCAACACAGATCACATTTAAATTTGCAGAAAGCCAACAACAGTCACAGGCATCACTCAGCTCACAGCTTCCAAATAGAAGAGCACCAGGAACAAAAATGAAAGCACATAGTTCTGTTGTTTTGTTTTCTTTCTTTGGGTTGTTGGATACAATTGCCATATGGTTGTGAGAAACCAAAGTTCACATCCCCCAGTGCCAGAATGGGAGGACAGAAGCCACACTGTGCCCAAGTCACCCCGCTCTGAGGTACGTGCTTTAAAATGTGTCTGTCTTTATAAAATATGGACTGCTGGTTCTAACCTGGCAGTAATTGTTGCATCCAAATGGATATTTGTTTGTATTTTACACAGAGCCACGTGTCTCAGGGCTCTGTCCTCAGTAAAGAACGGAAAATCATGCAGCCCTTGGGCGTCCTGCTGTCCATGTGATTAACAGGAGCTGGTGTGGAGAACTCGGGGAGGGAAGCTGCTGAGGGTGACTGGAACCTGGCTGCAGACCCATTCTTGTGGGAAGGAAGGAGAAGGCTGAGTGAGAACAAATGCTGACTGACCTTCCTCCATCCAGTCTTGAGAAGTGAAATAGGCCTTGAAATTCACAGAGACTGGCTCCACTTTCCAGCTCAGTTTCTAAACTGAAGCATACACACACACACACACACACACACACACACACACACACACACACACACGTACCTTCTGAAAGTGAGGCCAAAAGCCATGTTAGTGATGCTATGAAGCCCAGTTATCTTAGAATTGTTCTTGGATTAACCATCAACACTGCTTTCTCCCGTGTGTGTGTGTGTGTGTGTGTGTGTGTGTGTGTGTGTGTGTGTGTACAGTGTACACACATTTTTCAGAGAGGGTTTTTAGCCCAGAGATCACTGTTTGGCTAGTGAGATCCAAGGGTCCACCTGGCTCTGCTGCCCCAGAGCGAGGCATACATAAACATACATAAACACACTGCCATGCCAGCTCTTCTGTGAGCCTTTGGGATCCAAGCTCAGGTCTCCACGCCTGAATTACTACTGAATCATTCCCCTGTTATCAAATGCAATACTTTATTCCAATATGCAAAGACTTCTCAAATGAAGGTCACTTGTCTCCTCAGCTTATTTGCCATCATTTCTGCTGACAAGCCAGGTCTTCAGCTAGGGCCCATTCGCATTCTTCACACCATGCAACATTCTAGGCCCTCAGAAGGTTCTGTGATTTTTATATGTTACCTCTTCTATGCAATAGATTCTTTCTCTTATACACACAGATGGTTAATACAAAAGCATAAAATGTGAATGATGTATATAGAGAAAATAGCTTTCCACAGTCCCTTATGCCTAAATATATGGTATATGCCTATCTCTGTATATGTGTATATTTGTGTGTCTGGGTATACATATATGTCTTAGCACAGAGGCTGAGAAAGAACTAATTGATGTCTGCTAAATTAACCTCCCTATGAAAGTACAGTGAGAAGAAAATAAAATATTGCTCAAAAAAGGGACTTAAGAACTGAACCTTTAAAATGGTGGGAGAAATGAAAACAAAAGTGAGAGTGACGATCCTGCTGAGCTCTCACAGAGACCTACTTAACTGAAAGTGATTGAGAGAGGAAGGGAGGGGAACACGTTTGCCCCTAATGCAGAAAGGAAGGGAACCTGCTCCAGCGTAGTGGAGAAAGTGCAATCCTAACAGCAAAGGAAGAAGAGTTTAACAGTGAAACAGGGACTCCAAAGTGAAAGGAGAGTTAAAATATTTATAAGTATGAAAGCAAGTGTTAAGCTATGTGCTAACCAACCGGCCGTGCAGTGTTGGAGCAGCTCTCTGGAGCCAGGCTTTTGAAGCTCTGTGTGAGAAGGCAGGGTGCACACATCTGTGGACTGGTGCACAATCTCTCTCCAGTACAGTGAACACTCTCCTCCATCCTTACATGTATTTGTCCTTGCTGTCCCCAGCAAATCCTTTGTCTGCTAAGCTTTAAAAAAAATGGGAAAAAAAGAGAGAAAGAAACAGGGATGAGAAACTCTATTTAACCAAGTTTCAGAGGTTGTCTCCTGATAATTGACTTGGATCAAGGCAAGCTGCCTCCTCCATGCCAAGGTCATGGGTGACTGTTAGCTGGACGGCTGCGATGCAGTGGTGAGCGGCTTTTCTCAATCATGGCTGCATTAGAATCATTTTTTATCTAGAACTGTTTTTAAAAGACCATTTTCCTTACAGAATGCTTAATAATCTTCAGGGCCATGCAGATGGCAACTCAGATTAAAAATTCAAAAGGGAACCCAAGAAAACCCAACCTGCTCTGGCGTCAGCAATTGCAGAGAAGTAGCCTGGAAAAGCCCAGCTCAATAGAAACAAAAGAGAAGACCAGCCTCCATGGTACTTTACTGGGAGAATAAATGCATGCAAATGAAGGGCATGAGATGTAATTGCAGAAAAAACAACCCAGTGTACATTCTATGTAGCCCAACCTTAGTCCCCCATTGATAAATGAGCTAGCACAGAAAAAGGATAAGAAATGTCCTCGCAGTGTTTACAGTGTCCCAGGGGCTCTGACAATATTTGATTTCACTTCATTTTCACAAAAAAAAAATTGTCAAATAGCCTCAATTAGCTCCAGTTTCTTTTTGAGAAAGTCTTGAATAAGAGTTCTTGAGTAAATCTCAGAAAACCTACACACACACACACACACACACACACAAACACACACACATACACACACACACCAGTGTCATACCACCAGGAAGCTGGGTCTGGATTTGAACCGGTCTTCACTGAAGGACCTCTCAACATTTACATGTTATTCTGCCTGCACTCTAGCCAGATAATGATGGCATACAGTGAAAAGCTTCAGCCAACTTAACAGTTTGAAAGAGAAGGAAGCCCACTGTGAATTACATTACAGTGCAGTATAGTGGGTTTTAAAGCCCTACTGGAAACAAAGAATAAACCCATTTTCTTGGGATGTGGGTCCTGGCAGGGTGCTGGAAGGAGATGGCCCTACCTTATAAGATGTTCTTGGGCTTTGTTGGTGTTGTTTAGTCTGTGTTTGTGTTATGTTGTGTTGTTGGTTTGGATTTGGCTTGAGCTTGGCTTTGGGTTTGGATTTCTTTGGGGTTTTGTTTCTGAGAGAGAGTCTCCCTGCATATGCCAGGCTGGTCTGACTCTCATATTATTCCTGGCTTCATCCCTGCAAGGACCCGGGTTGCTGGTGAACACCACTATTCCCAGCCTGCAGGAAGTTGTAGCTTCAGTCTTTGTACCAGATTGGTTTTTTAATTCACTTTACATCCTGATCATAACCCTATCCCTCCCTCCCTCTTTCTACCCCCTTCCCCTATTCCTCAGATAAAAGGAGTCCACCCCCCCCTCTTCCCAGCTCATCAAGTCACATCAGGACTGAGCATGTCTTCTTCCCCTGTGGCCTGGCAAGGCAGTCCCACCAGGGGGAAGTGATCAAAAAGCAGGCATCAGAGTCCATATCAGAGACAGCTCCCGCTCCCCTTACGAGAGGACCACATGAAGCCTGAGCTGCCCATTGGCTACATCTGTGTAGGGGGCCTGGGTCCAGTTTTTTAAGTGGAAAAAAAATTAGTGCAATCTAACATCTGAGCACTTGCTGTGAATAAAACCAAATGCAAAGGTAGGAGAAGGGAAATAGAGAGATAGACAGAAGAGCTGGGCGTGGTGGTGCACGCCTTTAATCCCAGCACTCGGGAGGCAGAGGCAGGCGGATTGCTGTGAGTTCGAGGCCAGCCTGGTCTACAAAGCGAGTCCAGGACAGCCAAGGCTACATAGAGAAACCCTATCTCAAAGGTAAAAAAAAAAAAGTAGACAGTCTTCCTCCTCAGTGTGGACCCTGAATCTTCCTTGAAAGGATGAAAAGAAAGAATCACAAAACATGCTCATGCTTTAGAATGGTCACACCCACTGGCGCCAGTCACCCAGGTTACACTGTGGGGGCTAACAAACATGATGGGTGTACACTTTTCTGTGAGTTTCAGGAGTGCTGGGGAAACCGCAGTGTTAGGAACAACCTTTCCATCTCCAGGAAATGGAAGCCACAGAGGTTCTGCTATTGAGGAAATGAGAGGCAGTTCTCAGAACAGTTAACCCTCTGGGAAAGGCAGAGATTAAGGAGGGTAGCAGGAGGCAGCTTTCACACTGAACTTCTACCAGGGAATGCTGCGCCCCACGTGCCAGATCATCTCTTGGACTGTGACCGGGCTCCTCCACCATCCTTTTTTGCCTGCTATGGGTCTGAGAAACTCAGACACATGTCATGCTATCTGTGCGGACAGCTCCTCTGTAGTTGGAAGGCTCTTCTGGGTCATTCAGGGAAGAGTAGAAAAGCCGGAGAATAGATCTGAGCACTCCCTCACCAAAGCTCCCTCCCCATCTCTCCAAAATCACCTCTGCCTACTGGGATCTTCTTGCTTGGTTTGTGTTCCCTCCTTACTCTCAAATTCATCTCCCCGGTGTGAATACCAGCATCAACCAGTTCCTTTCCTATTTTCTATGATTTTCTAGCAAAGAAACCTTTTTAACCTCTTAGACCCAATAAGTCATTTGAAAAGGACTGATTTCCACTAGCTTTTCCTGAACCCTCAGGAAAGCACCCCACACACAGGAGCGGATATCAATCCCTACTTATTACATCACCATGCTAGGCTGGCAATTGAGGCCCAGCTAATCAGAGGAGCTCCTCTGGTCTTAGTGCACATCCTTAATGCAGCTGGAGTCAGCCACTAGTTGGGGAGCTGGGAGGGAGGAGGACTAGCTGGTTGAAAGCAAAGGCAGTCATTATCCAGGAGGGTGGTCTGGGCATCTTCCCATAGCAGCCCAGGCTTCCAAAAGCAGCAGGAAGCCAAGTCGTAGCACAGGAGCTCTTTCCAAGTCTCTTCTCATCACGTCTCTCAGTCTCCCGTTGGCAAAACAGTCACATGATCAATCCCACCATCATGAGTGTGGGAAGGCATCCACCAAAAGGAATGAATATAGAGCAAATAGACAAAGACAGCCAGGCATACGCAAATGTGGACCATTACTAAAATCAACCCACTACCAGGATAATTGCAGGGATTTTGTAAAGAACAAATAATGCATGAATGAAAGAGAAGTTACGGACAGTTTCTGATCTATTGTAAAGACTCAATAAGTGTTACCCACTATCATCGTTGTGAGGGAGTAGAAAGACTGCTCCAATTTCCATAAATGGAAGAGGATTTCCATTCCATTTTACAGAGGTAAACAACTAGAGAGAAATTATGTAAATTGTGTGCAATTTATCTGGGTGATTGCCATGTTGCTCTATGCTATGGTTTTCCAATATCATGATCATAATGCTCATTTGTCCCATAGGCTTAAAGAGGATATATGAGTACATAAAGGATCACATCGTCATGATGCAATCGTGCATTAATTAGCATTGTGCCCCTGTTTATTGAGCACTTGCTATGTTCAGGAACATCACATATTTCACTTTATTTTAGACTAGTGATCTTCTTGGCTAAAATGTCTTTCTTTTCTGTGAGGTGATCGAGCCTCAGAAAAACTAAGTGATTTTTCAGAGGTCAAACAGGTGGCAAATGGCTGAGCCAGGCTTCAAATCAATACACAGGGTGACCGCAGGGCACAGGGTTTTGCAGACACTGCAGCAGAACAGTTGCACATACTGACTTGGAGCTTGTGATGGCATGTATAAGGCCTGCCTAAGCTCAAGCCAGACAAAACTCCAGCATGAAGAGGGCAGGTGGGCACAGAGTCTCCTCCAAGCAGAGGAGCTATTGATAACTGATAGGTATTTGAAGAGGTAGCATCTGCTCATTGTCTTTAACAGTGTAGTCCCTGGTGGGCCCACCATGCTCCAGTGGGAGGCACCACCTCCAAGAACATATAGGCAGACAAAACTAGACTGTTTCAAAAAATAAGAAAGCTCTATACATAGTTTAGTGGATGGGGAAATTGTGGTGGGTCTGGGAGTAGGAAATGATCAAAATAGATTGTACCAAACTCCCAAAGAACTATTTTTTTAAACATTTCAGTCTTGTTTATGGTTTAGATCAGTCAATAATTCAGGTGGACAACATCAAGGGAAACATAGGACAGCTCTCAAGGAGTAGAGCTGTCTCTCGAATGCCTCAGAAAATACTGACATTGCCAGGCATGGTGGTACACACTTTTAACCCCAGTACTCAGGATACATGCTCAGGCAGATCTCTGTGAGTTTAAGGGTAGCTTAGTCTACATAGTTCCAGCTAGGACAATACAGTGAGATCCTGTCTCAAAAAGAAAAGAAAGAAAGAAAAGAAAGTCATACACAGAACTACATATGCCTTTAAAGAGCATACTCAAGCCAGCAGATGCCCAAACTAAGACTAGAATTGAATCTACTATGGTCCAGGTTCCAATTCTTACACTGTGACACAAAATATCTGGTTAAAAAAAAACAGCAAGAGCCAGAATTATTAGTACTGAATACTAATCTTTTAGCTATCTTTGAAATTCTTCCATGACTAGTGTGATCTTCCTCAAACATAGGATTTCTGGAGCAGGTTTGATGGGGGGGGAGGGGAATGTACCTGCACAACGCAATGTGGATAGCCACAGAGCAACCTCAGCCATTCGGCTGTCTCTGGGTCATAGTACAGTACTGTGAGAGAAGAGGAGAGGCCATTTAATAGGACTATTGTCTATGCTTTGTCAGTTCAATAACTCTCTCAGCATCCTTAGGAAACTAATATTCCCAGCCTGCTCTCTGCAGGGGAGGCTCTGACCTCTGAGCTAGTCCTTAGAAGCTGCATGCGCAGTTCCCTTATTCCATCTTCCCTGAGAGCCTCTAAATCCTCTCTGGCTCTCTATTACTGTGCCAACGTGAATGAGGCATTGCTCTCAAAGCAGAAAAAAATTCTAGATATGAATAGGCCCCGGTGGGGTGACTCTGGAGAAATTACTGAAATTGCCAGGCAATGATGGCTTCATTTATACAAAGAGAAACTAATAATATCCATGTCTGGGCTAATTTGAAACACATATTGGTCAAGCTCACATTAAAGTGTTTTGGAATGGCTCTAAGACATAATGTCTTATTGTGAGTTCTTATTCGGGAACTGCCCTTAGTGGCATTGCTAGGCTGAGAGCTGATGAAAGCTGTCTCTGTTTCATTGCGTCATGCACAGCAAGCAACCCTGAAACCTAAGAGCTGTGTAAGGAGAATGGAGCAGAAGAAGTACAAAGTGGTTAAATAAGATACTCAAGCCAGCAAATGCCCACACTAAGACTAGAATTGCATCTATCATAGTCCAGATTCCAGTCCTTACACTGTGACACAAAGCATCTGATATTAAAAAAAAAAAACCAAGGAACCAAAATTATTGGTACTGAAACAGCCACTCTTTCTATTGAACTCTAGAAGAGGAAGAAAAGATCAGTAGTAAGGCAGACAGCTAATGTGTACAGTACAACAAATTGCAAAATTATTTACAGTTCCCACGGCAGCTCTATAAGGTAAATATCTTATGCCCCCTTTGATAGATCAGAAAGTTGAGGTTTGGGAGTCTAAGAGATAAGTCTTTGGGTACCACAACTAGCAAATCAAAGAGACAAGGCTGCAGCCTTGTACCCTGGGACCGAGTCCTCTCATCTTTCCCATGATTCCATGCACCCTGTGACAACTGCTTGAGTTATTTGACTCTCTGAGGCTCAATGACCACACAGGTGAAAGAAAGGGCATATTTTAACCGAAATGAGCAGGCAGATAAACACAATATGATTGCTGCAAGTATAAACACATAGCAAACACTCAGCAAACAGTTGCTTGGTTTCCTGTCTCACATTGCCTTAAAGCATTAACGCTCCACTGTTGTGTCATGTTTACACACTTTTGTTTAACCCTATAAGCAAGCTGGAATCATGGGCGCTCAGACTATAGGGCTGAAATGGTGAGAAATAGAAACTCCGATACTGTATGTAAAAGCCAGGGCTCGGAGTACATACTTGTAATCCTAACACTCAGGAAGCTGGTGCTGGAGAATCTGGATTCCGGGCCCTTGCCTGTTCTCCATAGCTAGATCCTGTCTCATAACACCACACACATATGTACTCACACACACACACACACACACACACACACACACACACACGCACACGCACACACACACGCACACGCACACACACATGCACTTGTGCTTGGGGAGTACAACCCAGTCTTTAACTTCAACTTATCATTTTGAACCTGCATCATTTGCACTATTGTAGACCTTGAATACAATAAATATGTACTGACCTTTAACCCTTTTATTTATTTAACCCCTATAAAGTTATCCTTCAGATTTGAAATGGAAAGATTAGTATAATTCTCTTTTCAATTGGGGATCACCTTCAAAGATAAAAACAACAACAACAATAACGTTCTAGTAGGTAAATACAGACTTCCCTAAGATGTACAAATTGTTAATTTCACCAATACTATTGAGCACCTACTGTATACTAAGAAATGTGCTACAAATTGGGGAAACGGAGAACATGGCCCTTATGTTCCCTGCCTTTTCCATCTCTGGGGAAACATCCAAGTAGAGTGTAGGGTTATATGTGCCATCAAACAAATATATTGGGAAAATTAGGCCACCAAACTCAGAGGGCCAGGAAACACCCAGGGAAAAAGATGTCTGGGTCGAGGTGTGAACAATGAGTCAATGTACACCAGGGAGGAATTCTTCATTGGCCATTCTAATGGTGTGTGGCAGTGATAAGAGCTGTGCACAGAAACATAGGAAGCCAGCATCTCTGGATTACAGAAAATCAAGCTAGAGGGATGAGAGCAGTAGGGATGAGAGTTTAGCTAGCTGTGTAGGACATGCCAAGGAATACTTGGGATCTCTTAGAGAATCCCTAAGGTTTAAAAGCAAGAGGATGAGCTGGGGAGATGGCTCACTGGTTAAAGCTCTTGTAATGCAAGTGAGAAGATGCAATTTTGGGGTTCCCATCACTCTCATAATGGCAGGTTGGCATAGCATCCTTGCTGTAATTCTAGCTTCTGGAGGCATTGACAGAACACCAGAATAATCTACCAAGCGAGACAAGTCATATAGGTGAGTTGTGGGTTTAATTGAAACCTCAACAAGTAAGGTGGACAAGAAGCTGAGAATTATTCTTGACAGAAACTTCAGCTCTCTTCGTGCACCTACACCTGTGTATACACACACACACACACACACACACACACACACACACACACACACACATGTGCGGAAGGAATAAAATAGAATAAATTAATTTTAAAAGCAATCAACTCTGTTTATTGATGAACTTTCTGGTGTTTTAGAAAGGTCACTATGGCTGACCTTTGAGTGGATAAACTGGAGGACGAGATCGAGTGGACCAGCTCTCATGTTATTTTTATCATTCAAATAAGCACTGATGAGTGGTGGTGAAGATGGGAAGTAAAGAGATGGGATATCTCGGAAGCAGCATGCATGGTGCTTAGCAAATTACTAAGCTAGACTGGACATAGTCTCAGCTCTGTGATGGAAAGAGAACAGAGGCCGCCTCTGCCTGAGCTGGCCTGGGACTTGGAGCACCACTACATATGGTCCTGGAAGAAGTAACTTGGAAAAGTCTGCAAATAGATGAACTCTAACTATTAAACATCTTTCTAAGAGTATACCAGACAAACCCCAGGAAGGAAGGACCTACACAGAGGGCCAGTGAGGTCTCTATTAACACTGTTGTGGCAACAGGGCCAATAATGGCCCACAGTAAACTCCTTGGGTTGGAAAGTGGCTGAATTGGACTCCTGACAGCTTCAAGCTCAAAGGCTGAGGCTGCGTCTCAAACAGAAGAGGGAGAATTGTCTAAAAGCTTCAATTCTTGTAATTGAAGCAATCGCACATCATCTCACATGCCAGCTTCCTGACAGGATAACCAGTTTGAGCTGAGTGTGGGAATTCAATTATGTATCTTCTGTCTGCATCTTTGAAAGAAAACAGCCCAGCCAGCCTGTCAAATATCTAGCATGTTTGCCTGTTGGAAATTGCTATCTCCTCCTGACACAGGAAATGTCTCTGCAGAAGAGAAACCTATTATATTTCACATAGCTCACATAACCCTATTACAAAACTTGACAAAGAAAAACACAAAAAAAGAAAACTACAGACCAATTTCAACTATGAATATAAATGCAAAATCCCTAAATAAAATATAAGCATGTGAAATACTGTGGTGAAACACCAGTAGCTGTTACATTAAAAATTGAAGCAGAACAAGTAAGCCCGCTAAGAGCCTAATTATTCAACATTGCCTTGAAATGCCTGGCCAATGCAATAAGACAAGAAACATAAATAAATAAAGGGTGTAATTATTGAAAAGGAAGTGGCAACATTTCTCATTTGCATATATGATTATCTACCTAGAATTCAGGCAAATGGGCCAAAAATATTTTGTAAAGTTCTCTCAGCTTAAATTTCATCTAAAGAAATATTCACAGAGTCAAAGGTTCATGACAAAAGTGTCTCATCTCAGCATTATTTTTACTAGTGAATAAAAATGGAAATAATCTAAGTCTTTAACAATGAAAACATGATCACATGAACATCAGATCAAGATGTTAAAATGAACATTTCATAAAATTATTTTTTAAAAATAGTCAACAACATAGAGAAATGCACACTTATCATCAGAATATGAACAAAAGTCAGACCTATCATTTGACCCATGCTTTAAAAATTAATCAAATCAAATACACACATACAGACACACACACATGCATGCAAATTTACCTATTTACAGAGAAAGCACACTGGGAGGAAATGTGAAAATGGTACCTGGCTGTGACTGGGTGAGGCTTTTAACTTATATGAGTCTAACTAATTGTGCTGAGTGCTCTGCAAGTAAGCTATAAATTGTATAGGATTGGATCCATTGTGACGGAAGATACCTGAAAGTCTATTTCTGATATAAATAGGGCAATTTTCTATGAAAGCCTGACACTTCGAAATAGAAAAGTATTTGTAGAATCATTGTCAGTTAAAGATGTAGGCTGCCACACAACATTAGCAGCTACTTTCACTTGGATTTGGGGGCATCTGGTCTTCATGGACACAGATCTATCAGTTGACAAAGCTTTTTTCTTTCTTAACAGCCACTGCATTTCAGTTCACCACCTGACTTGTTTTAACACTTACTTTCTCCCTTAGGTCCCTCTGTCCAACAGTTACTAAAGCACCACAGTGTGGTAGCAAGAGAAGTAAGTTTCCAGCCAGGCTTATCCTATTACAGGACTAGAGCCATTTGAATTCGTCAACTATAGCGTCTAGGTGTACAGGATGTCCTCTAATAGGGTCAACACTTGAATCTCCCCCTTTTGGATGATATACCTGCCCATCCCAACATAGACACCAACCCAGTAAAGCAACACCAAGGCTCAGGTCTAGGAGCAGAATTGGGTTAGAATGTTTTACTACTGCAGGTTACCTGATGTGGGAAGACCCCCATGGGCCCAACAACACTGAACTGAAAGCCAAGTTCAGAGATATCAGGTGTGAATACTCCATGCATTAACCAACCCAAATCTACAAACTAGAAATGAAGCCAGGCGTTGAAGTCAGAAACAAAGAGGGGAAGACTCAATACATGCAAAACATTTGGAATAACCAGAATTGCAGTGATTAGCTGTGGCCGGGTTGTGACAGACTAACTCAGTGGGCATAGCAACACAGCTCAGATGTCCATATGATCGAAACAACCATGGGAGAGTGGAGCAGACCAGCTGGACAGCAGCAGATCTTCAGACAAAGGATCGGCAGCTACTAATCCCTTCAGAGATGAGAAGTCTTGATTGTCAACTTGACTGAATTGAGATAGATAGAAGATACATAAAGCACACTTCTTGGTGTGTCTGTCAAGGTATCCCAGATACAAGCCTGAATCTGAGTGGCACCATCCAGTAAGGGATCGGGATCTTCTCTGCCCTCCTCTTCTCACCCATCCCTTCCCCCCTCCCCTATCTCTGTAGTCAGGTTATTGTCTCCTCTCTCTCCCTCCCTCCCTCCCCCCTTCCTTCTCTCATCTTTTTCTCTTCCTTTCTCCTTAT
The DNA here is from genome assembly GCA_907169655.1 of Acomys percivali. NCBI lineage: Eukaryota > Metazoa > Chordata > Mammalia > Rodentia > Muridae > Acomys > Acomys percivali. Next base: position 4,166,795 of record OU015757.1, on the reverse strand, counting down.
CTATCTATCTATCTATCTATCTATCTATCTATCTATCTCTCCCCCTCTCTTTCCGAGATGCCATGAGGTGAGCAGTTTGCTTTGCCACGCCCTTTAGTGTGATGCCCTGCCTCAGCACAGGCTGCAAACAACAGAGCAAGCCAAATGTAATCTAAAACCTACTAAGCCATGAACCAAAAATAAATATTTCACCCTTTTACATTGTCCCTCTGGAGCACTGGCCACAGAAGCAAACAACTTGACCAGTATGTCATTAATTCCTACTGTGCGGACTCCTGGTCACAACTACAAGATATATTGACTTTATTTTTAGGAAGAAAAACTCTTGTTATCTAAATTTTGTGGGAAATCTTCAATTTCAAAATAATGCTAACCAATTTTTCAATGTTGCACAAGCCACATTTCCAGGCTGAATGTGATCAACAGGCAGAAACTCCTGGGTCTAAAGAGTTAGAAAATTGATTTCGGTAGCAATCACAACCTTACTTTTCCCTGCATAAGAGACTTTCCAGGGCAGAAGTGCAGAAAGGAGGCTTTATTCTTCCTTCTCGTCTTTCTTACACACCCTTCCTACTCAGGGAGATGGCAATAGGAAAAAGTCACCTACTATACCTAGCCCCCACCTGTGTCTCCTGTACCTTGGCATCTGGTCAGTCCCTATAATGAATTAGGGATGCCTCAGGAGAACAGTTTGAAAAACCTGGAAACACAGAAGTAAAGACTTCAGAAACCCAAATGCTATCACCACTATTAGCAGGGCGCCACCCAAAAAGGCCAAACCAAAGGCGCACTCTAATTGAGAGTGTGTCTTAGTACAAACCTTCATAGGCCCAAAAACTCCAGTTAAGAGAAGTGAGTAGATGAAATGCCTCACTGATAACTAGGGTTTGTCTGCTTTCAACTTTACCTGTGGAGCTCAACTTTCCCGGTAGCTATTTTCCCACTGAATGATTTTATCTCAGAAGCCTTCTAGTATGTTATCTGGATTTTGAAAAGCATGTATCTAGATGCTGTGGGCATGGTAAACATCAGTCTAAAGAACAAAATGCATACTTTACTTGAAAGCATTTCTAACCTGAGAAACAAGTTTGATCTGAGGTGACATTAGGAAAGATTCAAAGAAGCTGCAAGGAGTCAAGAGAATCATAAAACTTGGATCTACCTGTCACAGGTCAAACGGACTCAGGTCAGTGCATCCTAAGTTTTCCCACCTGTCTAATACTGAGGGTAGGATCTCCCTCCCCTGGTACTAGGACTCCTCCCATCCCCCCATTATTAGGACTATGGGCCTGAAATTTTCAAATCTAAGATTTTTATTTAAGTTCCTAAACTTTAACTTCTGTCCCTAGTCTGTATCTGTCCCAGAAGAATCGCACTTGGCTGACAGACGTTATCCAGGAATCAGCTGCAGGCTGCAGACTGCAGACTGCTGATCTCTGAATTTCCTGAAAGCTGACATGAACCAGTGTAGACAATGTGGCTGCTCCCTGTCCCTTCAGATGGGTCAGCTAACCAGAGGCTTCTGATGATACATTGCCCCGTTGCCAAGCCTGTGACTAGCCTTCCAGCCTTCCTGAGCCCTGACAACAACACCGTAGTTTCAGCCGGAAGTAGTTACCGAAAACATTTTATCATCCCTTGTCCCCCAGCAGGCTGAAACGCTAAAAGGAAACTCCCTGGCATAGGGAACAGAGTGGTTACCTATAATGCCAGCTGGCATACCAGGAAAGTGGGCCCAGATTTATCAACAAGTGAATTCATTAAACAAAATAATTTTACAATATGATAGGATACTTGGCCTTCTTTATGCGAAACAAGGAGGCATTTATGACTTAAAAATAAAATTGTTGTTTCCATAAAAACCATTAGGGATTATAATCTAGGTTCACCGAAAAATTGCAAAAATGGGACCTGAGATAAAATAAATGACTGGTCCTCAATCTTATTTCCAGGCTCCTACTAAATGGTAACTCTAATGTCAGCCACCACAGGACCTTTGACCCTTCTGTTTCATGTCTGGGTACCATTCCGCAGGTACCCACCACAGAGCCAAGGATTTAACTCAGGATATAACTCAAGAGGGGAATGTAAGAAGCAAAGTTAACCTGTAAGCCCCACCTACCCAAGGAAAAGGTAAATTCTTGGAATTCTGGGAGTTGTAGTTCTTGGAAATAACAAGCCATGTGGTTGGTTTGTTTGTTTGTTTGTTTGTTTGTTTGTTTTTACTTCTCTAAACAAGTTTATTTGACCCATCTGCACTAGATGAGCTTGATCATATGTGGGTAGGTGATATGTGGGTAGGAAATACATCAGGATGTATGCTTGCCTGTTGTTGGACCTGATGAAAAGTGCAATGAATTGTCGGGTTTTGCCTTCATAAGCATAGTAAAACATGACTAGTGGCAACTCATGGGAACCCAGGGGTGGACCTGGCCAGAGTCCTTTTTAACCTAGCCAGTATTTAATTAAAGTTTGTTTCAAATTTGGCTAATAAAAAACATAAAAAGAAAGGAAGATGTTGTAGAGAAATTTTAATCTAGCAACGTGGCTACTCTGGCAAGGGATCACATCCAAAGACCTTCTCGGTCTATGTGATCCACCTGGAATGCAGAAACACCCTGGACTACAGTATGATCTGGCTGGAATACAGACACACTCTTAGCATACACCTTTAATCTCAAACAGTGAAGTTAAAGTTAGTTTGTAGAAGGAAGCAGTCATGTTTGAAAGTGATGTCTAATTGAGGGGCAGAAAAAGTGACAAATCAGAGAAAGATTTGACAGAATGAATCAGAGGATAGGATATGCCCAGTTCTCATGAGAACAGCATAGGAAATAGAAGCTACTTCAGAGCAGTTCAGGAAGAAAGGAAAGAGAGTTTTTACCCGGCGAGGCGGTCGGTTTTATTGGGACAGTCTTACAGAGACAGGTAGCTGAGAGAACAAGCTGGACACAGGTGAAGACAGAATGAGCCAGTGAAGAAGAAAGAGCCAGAAGATTAGAACTGATTGCTAGAGTTAATTTGAGGCCAATCAGAGCAAGTCAGTCAGAAGCTGAGAGAGAAGCCTGATTTAATCAGTCAACTTGAAGAAGAATTTGGGCCAGAATAGCTGAGTTGAACCACCCAGCGTGAGTTCAGAAAGGGAATAAAAGGGTGAGCTTATTCAGCAGGAAGTTTCAGAGGCTGAAAACATTCTAGACCTAGGTTAGATTGTATGGAGGCTGGAAGCTGAAACCTTCAAGGTCCAGGCTTGCAGAAGAGTATATTGCATGGAGGCTAGAAGCTTCCAAGCCTTGGCCTAGGGATGATTAGACAGAAGAGCTCTGGGCTCAGCCCAGCCCATCCATTGTAAAGCTTAGGTATGGCTCTCATCTCATCCCCTCATCTGAGGAAATAAAACAAAAATTACATTTACAAAATACAAACGTTCGAGATATAGCTGTGGGGATACCAATTTAGCATACATAAGGCCTGGGTTCCATCCCCAACACAAGAAAGAAGGGACTGATAGAGGGATGGAAGAGAGAAGGGGCAAAGAAAGGGATGGAGGGGGTAAGGAGTGGGGAGGGAGAAGGACTTAAAAGCGGTCTCTAACAGTAGGCTCCTGAAACACTAGTTTGTACTCTCTCTAAAGCTGCATATGGACATATGATTAGACCATCCCTCCAGGATAGATGCCTGCAGGAGCCTGACAAATCTTCTTTTGTCTTCCTTTTTGCATTCTTCATCCTTGAAGTACAAGCATAATGCTTAAAGATCCAAAGGGAATCATTGACCCTGATGTAATCTTGATGACAAAAGCCACAGTCTTGGAATAGTTTATATTTACCTGAGAGCTAAAGGGAGCTGGGTCAGTCCTGAAGAAGCCCTTCAAAAGTTAACAGTTGGCCTCCAGACATCTTTGACACAGGATAGAAGCTCTCTTTCCCCATCCAAGGGCAGACTGGACCTGCTGAGCTTCTAAGATCAGAGATCAGACACTTTCCAGGATGAAATGACTACCATGCATCCAAATCCAAACTCAACTGATAGAGAAGATATAGATAGATAGATAGATAGATAGATAGATAGATAGATAGATAGATAGATATAGATAATTTGATTATAAATGTCCTTAAAATGGTTGTAATCATTTAAGGAGTATTTCTAAATAAATCCTCCTGGGAGATCCGTGCTTCCTGGAGCCAAAGTTGACTGCTGTGGAGAACTATCACATTCTGCACAGTGCACAGTGTCTTCTTTAGGTGCTGAGTCTTCAGAGAAAAGTGTCTGGAAGAAGGAAAGTGGGACCAACAAGAGAAAATCTTTTTAGCTAGACTAAGAACTGTGGGTTATTTTACAACATAAGAAGGACCAAACTGCTGCATTCTGCACACACATGGCCTTTCTATTTCACTTTTTCCTGGAAGCTTTGATCATGTAGTCTCTGGGTGGGGGGGGGGGGAATAAGCTGGCAAGGATGGTGGAGGCTCTTGTGGCAAGCCTGCCTGTTTGGTGGAAATCTAAGTCAGTCCTGGGAGCATTGGTTCCAGGTTAAGATTGATAGTGAATTACAGTTTTTGTAGAGATGGCCACTCAGACACAAACAGCATGTTATCACCACCTAGTGGGGACCCATGTCAATTACAGGAGTAAAAGTTAGAAAAGGCAGGAAAAAGAATAGTCTATCTGTCTATATAACTAACTAGCTATCTTCTATCTATTTATATGGTGTTGTGGTGTTCATGTGTGGTTGTGCTATGTGTAGGTCAGAGATCAAAATTAAATACCTTCCTCTACCACTGTCACCCTTGTCTTCTGACACAGTTTTTCTCACTGCACCTATTGCTGGCCATTTTGGCTAGACTGCCTACACAGAGATCTCTCTCTCTCTCCTGCTGGATTCACAAGTCTCTGTCCACTCCGTACCCCATCACTGGGGTTACAGACACACACAAAGGCATTAGCTTTTGTGTGGGTTCCAGGGATACTAATGGGCCCTTGTGCTAGTACAGCAAACACTATTTACCCACTGAGCCATTGACCCAGTCCTTTTTTTTTTTTTTTTTTTTTTTTTTTTTTTTCCTTTTCCTGCAGTGTTCTTATCTATCATTCCTGGGAAATAGATCAACATGCCAAAAAGGTTCTGTCACCATCAATGCAGATAATATTGTTCATTTTGTTTATGCTCAATGTGTGTGGTGGTCAGTTGTCAACTTGACACAATCTAGAACAGCCTGGGAAGAGGATCAATGGGAAATTATCTACATTGGTTTACCTGTGGGCATTTTTGTGAGTGATTATCTTAATTAAATTAATTGGGGAATCCCAGGCCCCAGCTCTACCTGCAATCCCAAAGGCTGACAACCATCAGGGACTACCAGGTGAGATACCTCCCAAATTCCTTGTCTGCCATGTTCCTCCAGGCAAAGGCAGCAATGGTGAAATCTGCCCAATGCCCTCCTCTTGCTATTTCCTGGGCCCCACCTCTACCTGTAATCCCAGCAGTCATCAGGGACTAATATCCAGGTCCCTCAGGGCAAACACAGCAACAGTGTGGTCTGAACCATGCCCTCCAAGTGCCAGTTCCAAGGCCCCATCCCTACCTGTAATCCCAGAGACAGGCATCCAACAGGGACTACAAGAGGCTGGCAGCCATCATGACTTACCTGAAATCCCAGGGGCCCATTGCCCTCAGGGACCTCCAGGCCTGCAAATACCAGGGAAAACAAGGTGGCTAAATGCCAGGGTAAAAACACACTAAATAAAACACAGGACAGTATAGCAACACCAGAACCCAGCTATACTACTACAGCAAGCTCTGGATACCCTAACATACCTGAATCACCAAAAAAAAAAAAAAAATGACCTTAAATCTAATCCTATGAAGACAATAGAGGCCTTTTAAGAGGAAGTGAATGAAGCCCTCAAAGAAATTCAGGAAAACACAATCAAACAGATGAAGGAATGACTAAATCTCTTTTCAAAGTACAAGAAAATGCAAGCAAAAAGGAGAAGAAAGTGAATAAAACAATGCAAAACCTGAAGACGGAAATAGAAGCAATAAAGAAAACACAAATTGGGCCAGTCCTGGACATGGAAAACCTAGGAAAGTGAACAGGAACTAAAGATTCAAGCATCACCAACAAAATACAAGAGATGAAAGAGAGAATCTTAGGCATAGAAGATACAATTGAAAAAAATGATCCAACAGTCCAAGAAAATGCTACATCCAGGAAATTTGGAGCTATGAAAGGCCAATCCTAAAAAAAAAAAAAAAAAAAAAGGCCAACCCTAAGAATAATAGGAATAGAAGGAGGGGATGATTACAATCTACAAGGACCAGAAAATATCTTGAATAAAATCATAAAAGAAAATTCCCCTAACCTAAAGAAAGAGATGCCTACAAACATACAAGAAGCTTACAGAGCACCAAATAGAATGTACAAAGCAAAGAATGAATATTAAAATCTGCAAGAGTTAAGGACTAAGTAACACTTAAAGACAAGCCTATTAGAATTATGCCAGACTTCTCAACAGAGACTTTAAAAGCCAGAAGGATCTGGGAAGATATTTTGCAGATACTGAGAGAACAGATATGCTAGGCAAGACTACTATATCCAGCAAAGTTTTCAATCATCACGGATGGAGAAAGCAAGATATCCCATGACAAAACCAAAAATGATATCTGTCCACTAACCCAGGCCTACATAGGATACTATGAGAACTCAAACATAGGGAAACAATACAACTACACCCATGAAAACACATAAAATACATAATTTCATGCAAGCAAAGCCAGAAGAAAGGAAACTCTCTCAATCTCTCTCTCTCTTAATCTTTCTCTCTCAATCTCTCTCTTCTCTCTCTCTCTCTCTCTCTCTCTCTCTCTCTCTCTCTCTCTCTCTCTCATACACACACACACACATACACACACACAAACTCACTAACAACAACAACAACAACAAAATTACAGGAATCAACAATCGTTGGTCATTAATATCTCTCAACATCATTGGATTCAATTTCCCAATAAAAAGATGCGAAAACAGGATCCATCATTCTGCTGCATACAAGAAACACATCTTAGCAACAAAGATAGGCATATTGCCTCAGAGTAAAAGACTAGAAAAATGTTTTCCAAACAAACAAACCGAAGAAATAAGTAGGAGTAGACATTCTAATATCTAGTAAAATAGACTTTAACAAAAATTAATCAAAAGAGATGGGGAAGGACGTTTCACATGCATGAAAGGAAAAATCCACCAAGACGGCGTCTCAATTCTGAACATCTACACCCCAAATGAAAGGGCACCCACATTTGTAAAAGAAACATTGCTAAAGCTTAAATCACACATTGAACCCCACACATTAATAGTGAGAGACTTCAATACCCACTCTTACCAATGGACAGGTAAACAAGACAGAAACTAAAAAAAGAAATAATGAGGCTAACTGATGTTATGAGCCAATTGGACCTAACAGAGAGCTACAACATTTTACCTAAACACAAAAAATATACCTTCTTAGCACCACATGGAACCTTCTCCAAGACTAGCCACATATTCAGTCACAAACTAAGCCTCAATATATCCAAGAAGATTGAAATAACCCTTTGTGTCTTATCAGACCACCATGAACTAAAGATGGACATCAACAACAACAGAAACAACAGAAAGCCTACAAACTCATGGATACTGAACAACTCTCTACTCAATGACCACTGGGTCAGGGAAGAAAGAAATTAAAGATTTTCTAGAATTCAATAAAAATGAAGGCACAGCATGCCCAAACTTATGGGACACAATGAAAACTAGGAGGAAAGTTCATAGCACTGAGCATCTTCATAAAGAAACTGGAGAGATCATGTACTAGCAACTTAACAGCACATCTGAAAGCTCTAGAACAAAAAGAAGCAAACCAACCAAAGAGAAGTAGATGACAGGAAATAATCAAATACTATGTCATCCATGATCTGAAATCTATTATTGTTCAATCCTGTCTTTGTTTCTGTTAATCCGATGTTAACTAAATGGTAAGCGAAGAGTGGATTCTGTCTTGTGGATCAGGAATTAATTTTCCCCCAAAGTATTCTATAGGGATAAGAGAAGGAAAAGACTAAATCCCATGCAGGGTGACTCTCCTGGGACATTAATAATAATAAGGCATTGGCCTCACTGCTGACAGATTAGTATTATCTGACAAGTGGAAACACTCTTTTCACTTGCTGCGGTGGTGCACAATCCCCTGCAGGGGTAAGCTCACAGTGTTGTTTAAATCCTCAGACAGTCATCTCTTTCTTCTTCTAGCCAGTTAGTCGAAGATTATTATTTTTATGAAATGAGAAATGTCTTTTTCATCACTGCTCACAGAGAAACTGCTGAAATATCTTCTCATTACAAAACCATTTGTCTCTTTCTTTGGCCCAACTAAGTCAAGTGCGTTGTGAATTGAAACAGCTGGAAGAAAGTCTCAGAACGCCTGGCTATGAAGCTTCAAGTTGGAGCATGTTATACAAGTGAGACAGCTTCGGCACCAACATTTATAAAGCATTTCCATGTTGAGTTATATAACGATCTTTGCAAAACCCAGCACAGGAGACATAAGTATTATCCTTTGTCCATACCTAAGAAAACTGATGCTGAGGGAGTTAAATATCTTACTCAAAATAAAACTTAGCATGGCAGGAAATTAATCCAGCCCATTGTTTCACTGTCACTCTGTTTTGTGACAGAGTTTCTCTGTGTAGCCTTGGCTGCCCTGGATTCACTTTTTAGACCAGGCTGGCCTCAAACTCAAAGAAATCTGCCTGCCTCTGCCCCCTAGAGTGCTGGGATTACAGGCATGTGCAACTGCACCCAGCATGTCACTCTAAACTTTTTCTGCAGTATCACACTGAATTAAAACATCTTTATGGTGTCTATGTGAAGTATAAGATCAAAGACACAGCAAAAAGAGTCCCACAATGAAGCTCTGCTGCTGAATTTACCTCTGAGTTACTAAATAATGTGTTTCAGCTGCAGAGAGTGGTAAACCATAGAGTTACCATAGAGTTGGTAAAACACTATTTCAGTTTTTAAATTTCTTTCTATTGTTTTATGTTCTTTAGAAAATTCAATGCATGAATGTTATATTTACATCATTTTCACCCCACTTTTTGTCCCCTCCATCTCTTCACATGTCCCTCCACTCCCTCTCAAATCCATAAGCTCTTCTCTACTTGCTATTGGTGTAATGAGCTACATTAAAAGGACTCTGCAGATTGCATTTATAGATGTGGTGTGCACACACATGCATGTGACCATGAGCCCATTTAGTGTATGTACACATACATATGTGTATGTGTGTATATTTTACATATGTATGCATATGCAGAATCCATTTAGTATTATTTGAGTGTATATGTGTGTAAGGCTGAACACTTAGGATTGAATAACTGCGAGGGGGCTTATCCCCAAAGAAAACTGAGTTTTTTCCTCTCTTAGCAGTCATTAATTGCCTCAGACTCTTCATCTAAGCCTTGTGAGATTTCCCTCATCCAGGATGGCAAGTCAACTGGTGCAGATCTTGTTTAGGGTTTAGGCAGTTGCTTAAGATTTTATGACGTTTCTTTTCTTTCTTTCTTTCTTTTGTTTGTTGGTTTGGGTTTTGGTTTTTGGTTTTTGGTTTGTTTTGTTTTTTCAAGACAGGGTTTCTCTGTGTAGCTCTGGCTGTCCTGGCCTTGCTTTGTAGACCAGGCTGGCTTCAAGCACACAGCAACCCACCTGCCTCTGCCTCCCAAGTGCTGGGATTACAGGCTTGCACCACCACGCAATAATTAATTTTTTTCCTCTCAAGTCTCTGATGTGGTTGAAAACCAGATAGTTTAGTTTTACAATTAAGCTTAGTCGTTTATGGGTTAAGATGTTTTTAGGTTTAGGTAGATTTTTTTAGGTTGGTAGAGATGAGATATGATAGATATTGATTTATATCCAGAGTTGTAGACTCACCAAGATAGGAAAGATGTTTTCTCCAAGGTTGCCAAATACAAATAGGCAAAACACTATGAATGTAACATTTATATAGTTCCTAATTGTTTCATAGTCCTTCTTACTGTATGTAGTTTATTGTCTATATGTGTACTAATATGTGTATTTGTAAAAGTAAAAAATAAAATAAAAAAATATTGTATGGATGATGCTTCCTTGTCATATATAGAAGACACTGTCTTTCAAAAGATGTCCTCTGAATCTTACAGTTTTTCTTCCCTCTCCTCTATGATTTTCCCTGGCCTTAAGTCTACGGGTTATGTTGTAAATATAGTGATTAGGGTATCAAAATATAGAGCACTTACACTGGGGTAAAATACTATTTCTGGTGGGTCTGCAACAGTGTTTGTAGGAGATATTAACATTTGAATCAGTAAACTGGATAAAGATTGTATGCCTCACCAGTGTTATCTGATTCGTTGATATCCCCCATGCAGAAGCAAAAGGCAGAAGAGGGAAATCTCTATCTCCTTGTGCCAGGGCATCTTTCTTCTGTCATCAGGCATCAGCTCCTGCTTCTTGGTCCTTGACATTCATACTGAGTTGCACCATCTCTTCTTTAGAGCCCATGTCTGGAAGACCATAGATCACAGGATTTCTTATCCTCCATAAATATGTAAGACAATTTTCCCAATAGGAATCCTCTTAAATTGCTTATCTGCCCTTAATATACTTATTATCCAATGGGTTCTATTTTGCTGGAGAATTCCAAGTACACTGGTGCTACAAAAACTATTTCATTGACACCAATAGTGAAAGAATTCACTGTTAGAGCCTAACTACCAGTCAACTGAATGACCAGAATATCATTAGTAGCTACTAAGCTAGCCGACACTGGGCATGGGAAGGTATACACACCATCACTAATTACCTATGGGTGTGTGACTGACACAGTGTTCATGAAATATAAAATATTCTGGAGCTCTATGGAAATATGGGTCAAAGGATTTCAAATATGTTTATATCAACAGATTCTATATTAACAGCAGCTGTTGTCTCAGTAAACTTTGAAAGCTCCCAGCGGAATCGAAACCAGCACTGACAAATAAGTTAGTATCCTCATAACTCACCCACTATGATCACATCTGTTTCAAGTGTCTGCCTTTATTTATTAATCCAACGGCATCAGTATTCACTGTGTTCATGAGAGAGGGATCTATGTTGATGAGACTCCATGCATGTAGCCTCTTCTGACCTTTCTAGGAGACACAACCTCACAGGAAATGTCCGATTCCTCTGGCTCTTAAAATCTTTCTGTTCCCTCTTCCTCTATGAACCCTGAGCGCTGGGTGCTTGGGTTGTGTTGTAGATGCATCAGTTGGGACTTGGTGCCTAGTGATCTCTTGTTCTCCACCTTTGGGTCAGTTGGAGTTTAATGAAATGGTCTCTGTTGCAAAGAGGAGTGGCGGAGCAAACTCAGAAGTCTCTATTTAAAAACCACGGTTAATGAAGTGATTGCTCTGGGATGACAGCGAGACTTAACTAGCAACCCAGCGAGCTTGAAAAGGATGAGAAAGCTGCAAGGGAGAATACAGGCACTGGGTAATTGTTTATGCTGCTAGTAAAATGCTAATCCGGAGAATGCTTCCACTTACCATGCAGATTCTCAAGGTATAAATATTTAATTAGATGCAAGTGAAAGTTCACTCTCAGCACATCCAAATTCCCTCTCCCCGGTGCCGTGATAGCCTCCTGGACTCCTCCCTCCCCAGAGACTCTACCATCCCCCAGGGGCTCTGCTCTTTCCAGTGCAAACCTGGAATCCAGACGCTGTGCATGAGTTTCTCTTGTGAACTTATCTTCTTTGTTGTGATGCTTATTATGTGAAAAGAAGTTAATTTACCCAGAACTGTAGTACATACTGGCCTTGCAATAATTAACTCACTCCCTGAGAGTGCCTTTGCTTCACTGTGAATCAGAAACCATCAAGACTCATTGCATCTACTTTCTCCTAATACATCTACAGGCAGGAGAGAAAAGGGGAGAAATATATAAGCATACAGACAGTATCTTTTCACTTCTGAATTATCTATTGTAATGGTTAATTTATGCTTCTCCTTGCCGAGTGAAGTGTTGCCCAAACAGACGGTAAAATACTCTTTCTGGTAGGTCTGTGAAGTTGTGTCTGGATAAGATAATCATTTAAATAGTGACTGGGCAAAGACAAGACATATACCTACATATGTATCCACACGCATGCACACACACTCACTCACTCATTCACATACACACACATACTTACCCACTCACATATATATAAGCACACACTTACTCACTTGCACACTCACTCAATCACACTCAGTCAATTACACACACCACCACCACCACCACCACCACCACCAGTGGGGAGAAGGAGTCCCAGCAAATAAATCGAGGTGACTCTAAGTTTATCACATACCATAAGAGGTAAGAGATATTTTTGAAAACCATTCACTACAGTTATCAGAAGATATCTTGGAAAATTATTCTGCAAATGGAAAGTGTCCAGAAATACAGTCATAGGGCTGTGTGCCAGCACCAGGGACAGCCAGACATGCAGGGGCAGGCTGCCAGAGCACACAAGCCCTGTACCAACCTTTAAAAGCATACAGGTGAAAACCAGCTACATTTATATTTTATACATGACATTGGGCACCTAAGTTCAAACTGCTGTAGGACATCCAAACGAAAAGTAAACCACTTTATGAAACGTTTTAGTGACTGAAAAATAAAGTCTTACTACAGTATGGAGTTTACCTTGGTTTTTCTTACTGCCTGTCATTAGAAGACACTATGTCTGTGTGGTCAGGGTGAAAATTGCTCCTCTTGGTGGTACCTGCCATCCTAACCAGTTTATTGATTCTCATCTGACCACTTGAGTCAAGTTGTGTGACTAAAATATTAGTTTGGGGCAATTGGAAGTCAGATGAAGATGAAAGGACCGCTAATGGTGGCAGGAGTATGGCAGGCATCACTCCTACTGCAGCTCAGGACAGTCAGGTGATGGCGGTTAACAGTCACTGATTGAATATTTCAGTATGGCTAGGTAAGAGGATTTTAGATGCTTCAGCACATAGCGGTGATGTACACCTGAGGTGATGGGGGTGCTGACTTTCTGATCTTTGTGCCCATTGCAAACATGTTTAAAAAATAAAATCAAGTAAAAACAACAAAATATCTTTTAAGAAGATTGTTTCTCCTCTCTGACAATTGCTCTCTAAATGAGGGGGGAGCTACTAGCACTGATTACTGTCAGCTGAATACAAAATGAACATAAAACTTAAACAGTGAATTGCCATCCCACAGCTTCTTGGGATCAAGAATTTAGGAAAGATTTTACCTACATGGTTCTGGCTTTGGCTCTCAGAAGGTAAGCTGGGCCTACGGTCATCTGAAGGTTTGAATGGGACTAAACAATCTACTTCCACCAAGGATGCTAGCAGGAGACTTCAGCTCTGTATTGCCAGGTCCTGCCTACAGAGCTGTCGGGCATTCTCGTGACATATCTTCCAGCACAAGAAATATTCCAAGAGTGAAGAGAGGAAGCCACCACCTTTTGTATGTATAGTCTCAGAAGTCACAAAGAATCCCTCTGAAACACCCTACTCACTGAAAGCAAGTCATTAAGCCCAGCTCACACTTAATGAAAGGAAAAACAGGCTCTGCCTCTGTTTGTGTTTGAGACTGGGTGTTCTGTAACCCAGACTGATCTCAAACTTGCACCCCAGCCAAAGATGACTTTGAGGCGCTTACCCTCGGCCTCTACCTTCCAAGTTTTAGAATCACAGACATGCGCCCACACACACAGCAAGGTTCCACGTTTTGAAGAAGGAATTCCCAGACCGTCCTGGAGGTGTGTGTAATCCTATAACTTAGGAGTCTAAATAAGGAAAGAAGATCTCAAGTTCAAGGGCATCTTGGACTACACAACAAGTCTTTGTCTCAAAAAAAAGTGTGTGTGTGTGTGTGTGTGTGTTTGTGTGTGTGTGTGTGCGCGCATATATTCAAAGAATTTGAGAATGTATTTTGAAATCCAACACCAAAGCAAATATACAGAAACAAAGGTAGGACTGCCTGTGTTTCTGGACTGTGGTCTAATTATGAGATCCAATTGTATGCATGCTATTGGTGTGGTTGTGTAAAATAGAATTGAACTCTTAAAAATACATTTCTCTCATCATGGTATTGGCATAAAAACAGACACACTGATCAACAGAGTAGAATTCAAAACCCAGACATATGTTCACTCATCAATGGACGTCTATTTTTTTTTTTTACAAAGAAACCAAAAGTACATCTGAAAGAAAAAAGGAGCATTGTAGTAGATGGAAGCATGTCTTTGTTTTGATTCCAAGTGTGGGATGTTAAACAGACTTGTATAGGGTGTGCGGTGTTTTTCTGCTGAAAACAGACTTGTGAGAGAACAGGTGATATTTGTCCACTTGCAGAGGAACCATCTCTTGCCAGGGCATGGTCTTTGCCAACTGATAAACATCTTAGTAGAGGAGACACACACACACACACACACACACACACACACACCAATTACTCACTCAA